>JASPKZ010008043.1:132500-682199 GCA_030220185.1 Diploptera punctata | reverse complement strand
TCCAGATCGACAATCCACGATCTTGTGACTAAATTTGAGACCACTGGTTCAGTACAAACTAAGAAACACACGCGAAGGCGTACGGTTCTCACCGAAGAAAAATTAGACGAAATTGGCGAAAATTTGGAACGTTCACCACAAAAATCATTACCGAAATTAGCACAACAAGTTGGGATTTCCCTCGCTCCCCAGATCTAACAGTGTGTGATTTTTATTTGTGGGGTAGCCTGAAAGACAAAGTGTACAAACAAATCCGCACACATTGGAAGAACTGAAGAACAACATAAGAAATGAAATCAGAAACTTGACAGTGCCCGAACTACAGCGTGTCAATCTAAATGTGTTTACTCGGTATAATGCCTGTTTAACTGCGGGAGGACAACATTTCCAGCATTTTCTATAAGGTAAGAAACAGTTCAAGGACGGGTGGCAGGCAGGGTGAATTGCGGGAGAAGAGACAGCACTGCGTGCTGGGTGAAACTCCGTAAGCCGGTCCGGTTTTATATTGGAAGCCCGTTATATATATATATAAAAAAGAAGAGCTAGAGTGTCTAGTCTATGCTTCATCCAAGACAGTTTGTGCAAAATTCAACACGCTTTCTGCTATTCTTATCTGTTAATGGTTGAAATAGAACTCCATTCTGTTTTTTCTTGCCTATGAATTTAAAATATTCTCATGTTAAAGAGCTTTTTACTGGTGACCAATCAGTTTTCTATCAACAGCATGGCAAGCACATACATACAAACATTCTCTTATGATTCTGTAGAAAAGTTGCTATGATGAGAAATGTATCTGATTCCAACATTGTCATTGGTATGCTGAAAATAATTCTAGGCACATAGTTACTTTTCATGATTTGAGGGAAGTAGATTATACAGGGGATGATTGGAAAACATTAGCTCAGGATAGGAATGTGTGGAGAGCTCATGTCCGTGTGGCCATTAACCTAAGGGTTCGATAGTCACTGTCTGGTGACATGACCCTGATTGAAAAGCTCTATCAAGGGCAAGCAAAGTAAGATTCTACACTTAGAAAATGAATTTAATAACAAAATAATATACACATTATGTTTACATTTATAATATATAAATAAATATGAAATTATTGTATTGTCACGGGTCCTCTAGAAGTATACAAAGTTTCAAGTCGATCCAAGTTTCTAAGTGGATGAAAATCGCACTGAAAGATTCCGTTACATTGATACAAAAATACTTTTTTTGGTTTTCTGATGATTATGGCCAGGATTTTAGAAAATAAATATGAAATTATTGTATTGTCACGGGTCCTCTACACATATACAAAGTTTCAAGTCGATCCAATGATTTTAAGTGGGTGAAAATCGCGTTGAAAGATTCCGTTACATAGATAGATAGATAGATACAGGTCAAGCTAATATAAAGCGTGTAAAAAGACTCAATATGAGCCAAAAAATACAAAATCCTGCACAGTTTTATGAGTGTTATTTACAAAATGTAGTGCAGTCATTTTCGATGATGCTCGTTCAATGATGCGAAGATGATAATTTTAAAGAATGACATTCAATTGTTAACCACAGTAATATGTTTCAACATTATGGAATTTAAGCATACATTTACGTAACTAAAGAAAAAAACTTCCTTCAAATATTAACTAAAGAAAGAAACTAGAGAGAAACAAACATTATTTTAAAAATAATATGAAAGACACTCAACTGGGTTTCGTCATTTACTGGTCTCTCTGTTTTTGAGCATGTGAAAGAAATTTCAATTTGACATTTGAATTTTTAGATTCTAAAAAGAATCTTAAAAAACTGCATTCAGTTTAAAATAACACAAATATGACATTTTTAAAATAATAGACATCCAGCTATTTCACTGGAGCTTTGAATTTTTATTTTACTGAAACTTGAGAAACAATTCAAATTCATTCTTGACACCCTCGACAAATGGCACATCATCAGAAAAACTGAAGTGAGAAAACATATACATAAACATTATACAAACACAAATATAAACACTCATATAATATTCTTATAAGAATAAAATTTATATAAATTTGCAACAGCGTTATACATTTTTAAGGAGCATTATTTCATTTTTTTGTAGAATTAGACTGTACCTATTATATTTAACTTTCACAGGGAAAGAACACAATGAGGTTTAATTTAACCTTTTGTACGCCATCCCCGGCATGCGCCGGTGAAAGTGTGTGTACAGCGGTATGCCATGCCCGGCAAGCTCCGGTCTTCAATCTTATTATTTTTAATTTTTTTCCCCGACATTTTTACTTCAATAAACTAAAATTACATTTCGTTCTGTGTTTGTACATCCTTTCTTAGCAATACTTTGCACATCCCTTACAGAATAACGGTACAGGCTGGTTGTAAATGGGTTTTCTAAAGCAGGACATACATTCATGTTTCAATGCCTTTTTTTTTCTATGGAATATTGGAATTTCTGGATTTTCTCTTTATTTATTTTATTTTTAGTTGAAAATATACCTGCCCAAGGGGTAGGTCATGCTGTGAAACACAGTGATTCATGTCTGGAAGATGATGAAAATACAATACGCGAGTTTATTGTGTCAGTTTTATCACAAAATGAGTGACAGTAACAGTCCATCAAATGGTTATTCGTTTGACGAATGTGATAGTAGTCCTATTTCTAAGAGAATATTATTACAATAGGGGGCACGCCATAGCGTAGTGGTTAAGGCACTGAGCTACAAGCCGGAGGGTCGAGGGTTCAAGTCCCGTTGGGGTCAGGATTTTTAAACTGACCCAAATCCTCTGGCAGCACTATGGCCCTGGAGTCGACTCAGCCTCTAACGGAAATGAGTACCAGACGCTTGTTCTGGGGGTAAAGGCGGCCGTCACGCAGGGCTGACAACCTGGCTGACGTAAAGTGCCGATTGTCTAGAAAAAGTGGGAGCCTTAACTTCCTACTACCCCAAGGGCCTCCGGGTCTGTTGTGGGATCACTTTACTTTACGTTTTACTATATTATTACAATCTAAGCCTGTAAATAGTAAAGTAAGTGATGTGGACCTAAATGAACAGGGTATGAGTGACAGTGGTAGGTGTGTCACGCCAGACGAAACACGTGACATAAAACAGCTGTTTGGAATTGATTCGAACCCAGGACCATAAAAAAATGTTCAACGATATTTAATATTAACATTATTAGTGTTTAGTGATAATGTCATCAAAATTATTCAATAGGATAAATGTTTTCTAAGTCCCAGGCAGACACCATACGCATGCGCCAACGAACGCGAAGCGGCTTACACTATGGAATCACCAATGCAGCCAACATATACACAACATTTACGAACCTAAAAGCTAAACTAACGTAATTTAAGAACTCTAACCTGCAAAAGACCAACCTAAAAGCTAACCTAATGCAAATTAAGCACTCTAACTTGTGAAAGAATACAATGCCCAAAAATAAATAGTAAGTTCTGAAATTCTGAAGTACATACCCTATGTTGGCTGCACTAGAACATGATAAAATCAATATGGCTGCCAACGTCTTCATGTTACATATATAGTTAAATATCATAAAAATATATTGAAATAATCATTAGAAAAATGTTAAATTTATTGTAAATGTTTGGAAATAATTTGAAAATAAAACCTTGTTGGTGCATGTACAGGGTGTCTGCTGGGACTTAGAACACTTTCTCACTGTGCTTAATGGAAACATCAGCCCTTATTTTATTTTAGATGAGAGTTTACCCCACAACTTACTGACCTTCCACAAAAATTGGAAAGAAATTGCAAATCTTTGTAAATCGTTGTCTGAGAAATATCTTGGGTATATGGTGGCCAGGTCCCGCGCCGTAGCAGAGTGATTAAGGCAGGAAGCCTTGGCACAGAGCTACGGGACTTGCGCTGGTTCGTGGGAAGAAAAATTCTCATGGTATTTCGGCCAGTATGGGACCGGTGCCCACCAGCATCGTGATGCATTTGGGTAACTACAATAAGTAGCGGCTCCAGGTTGAGAAAACCAGCTACACAACGGCTGGGGGACTCGAAATGCTGACCACATGTCACTCCTACACTGGCTGATTATCATTTACCTCTGTGATTGACACATGTGGATGTGAGGCCAGCAGCCGGATGGTAGGCTAAGGGCCTTGTAGGCCTGTCGCGCCAGGAGTTTTTTTTATATGGTGGCCAGAGATTATAACAAATAAAGAACTTTGGAGAAGAACAAATCAAAGTGAAATTTGTAAAGAATACAAAGGAAAAACTGCACTTAAACTAGCGTGAAATATTTTCAAAGTCCTATAATATAACAGTGCGCATGTGCCAGAGTTTATAGAGCCACCGATAACCCACAATTGAACCACGTATTGATTATCATCCTCTATTACTATCTGTTGCTATGAAATTTAAATAACCAATATTTGCAATAAATCCCCAAATCTATGTTAAAAGATATATTAATAACATTAAAATTACCAAACATTTATTAAAAATGGGTGAACACTTACTTATTGCTCCCTAACGCTGATCCAACCAGCAATAACACAACAGCGATAGAAAAAATCATAGACTAAGTAATATACTCTTTGAAGAAAATAGCAGTTAGCATTACAATATTTCTAACAGTGTCATAATATTGTGATTTGCATATTTAAATAAACACTTCAAAACTGTCTAATAATGTTGTAAAAATTGTTTGAAAAAGTTTAAAATATTAAATAATGTTAGTAAATACAGAAAAAGAGCTATAGTTTACAATAATATAACTGAAAAATCAAGCACTAGTAAAAGTGCAGTTGAGCCGAATACAAATTTAAAAAATGGGTTGGTCATGTGTTAAGGAGAGAGAATGATATCACTAAATTAGCATTTGATTGGAACCACAAAGGATTGAGAAGGCGAAGAGGAAGACCTAGTGCAACATGGAGTGTTACCATCAGGTATGAAGCTGAACAGAGAGGGATGAGTTGGAATGAAATTAAGACATTGACAAACAACAGAGTGCGTTGGTGAGCTTCTATCAAGGCCCTATGCTTCCCAGTGGAGTGACCAGACACTACTACTACTACCCCTTTCACAAATATATAAAGAAAACGTATTCTCACAAACAAATTCCCTTTCTAAAATTACATGCATATACCAACGGATTACCTTTCAAACTTATTTTAGTTTCACATATTATTTATTTACAATTTATAGCCTTAAGCTATCACAAACAGCATTCATTCAATACTGCAGTGTAATTAATGATTAAATACTGATTTAATATATTTCCACTGTGAAATATTATAAACTGGACAGCTTCATCTCACATCTTCTATCAAAGATGTCATCTCAAAATATTGTTTTTAATAAAAATAAAATTCAAACTTACAAGAATGCTAAATATGCTAGCCAATCAGAAACTAGAATGTGAATTGGTTTTGACACAGAACTTGCAATTTAAGAGCCATAAAAGAGAAACAAATGAAGAATGAACTTTTCATAGAGAATATTTTAAATTAAATAGTTACTTGAAACTTTATCACAAGGTGGCAGAAGCATATAGAATTGGCAAAAATAATGAAATTACTCTCAACAGATAGAGTAAGTGTCTGGCATTTACTTTTTCTTCTTCTTGTTGCAAGGATTAAACCTTTCTGGTTCATTTTGGCTCCAAGTATCATAACTGCTGTGTCCATATATTTCATAGGCATCCTCAATCTCTTTTTCCTCCTCTTGGTCGATAGCTGAGACTTTTCATAGGCAATTTTTTTTTATTTTCTTTTTTCTTTTTTTTTTTTTTCTTATTCAATGCCACTAGTTTGTCATTTAGACATTTCTCATATTCTCTCCCAGCATTAGCATATTGTAACCCACTTCTGAGGTTGGGGCGCCTTAAAGGCGGGGTTAGCTGCCCCGATGATATGCTGAGTGATGAAGGTGTAATGATGCGCCAGGAGAGGCCGTAAACCTAAATTTTAATCTAATGAGGTGAATATGATATTGATAATAATGATGGCCAGACGATGTTCGGGGAAGTAAATAGATAGATAGATCATCGGTTGATTAATGTCTTTGATATCGTCCAATTCCTAATAGCCAATTTTGTCGGTCCATCCAATCTCCTGGTTGTAGATATTTCTCCTTCATGTATAAATATATTCCCTGACTCCAGGAGGTTTTAGGTCTTCCTCTGCCTCATCTTCCCTCAGGTTTCCATTCCAAAACACATTTTGGTAGCCGATCCTCTTCCATTCGCTGGATATGTCCATACCATCTTAATTGCTGAGTTTTAATATAATCTAAAATAGTGTCTTCAATCTTCATTTTCTCCCTTATAACTGAGTTCCTAATTTTTTATCTTCTTGAAATTCTTGCTGCCCTTCGTATAAAATCCATTTCCATTGCCAAAAGATACTTATTTGTTTTTGTTATTAATGGCCAAAGTTCTGCTCCATAAGTAATGATGCTTTTAACAATTGTATGATATATATTCATTCTTCTTCTTCTTTTTCTTCTTCCTTCCAAGTATTAGGACAAGACCTGTTACAATCCTATAGAAAATTTTCCCTCCAGCGTTTCATAGGATGGCCCAGTGATCTTCGTCCTCTTGGTATATAATTATAAACAGCTTTGGGGATCCGATTTGAACTCATTCTTTCTAGATGGTGTTTTCCAATTTAGTTGGTACTGTTTAATATTATATTATAATATATATTCATTTTATTTTATTACTTATATTTTTATCCCACAATATTCCATTGAGGCAAGGAATTGCAAATTTTCCTTTATTACTTCTATTTCATATTTCCTCTTCATAACTCCCAGTTTTATTTATATTGATTCTTAAATATGTGATCTCACTACAAGATTTTATTGTTCCTCCAGTCTCCAAAATTAAATTTTGTTCTGGTTCACCAATTGATATATATTTTGGTTTTTTGATGTTCAAATTGAATCCTCATTTTTCATATTCTTCTATTAACGTTCTAGTCATATATTCTATCTCTGCATAATCTTGTGCAATTAACAATTGATAATCTGCAACATGTAAGTTGTATAAAGTTTTGTTGTTTGAAATAGGAATTCCCATGTTTGAACATTTTCTCCTCCAATTCTTTAATATTTCATATACATATATTTTAAACGGATTCGGTGATAGGCAACAACCTTGACGAAGACCTTTATTTATCATAAAACCATGTGACAATTTACTGCCAATTTTAATTTTAGATATGGAATTGTCATATAAATTTTGTATAGTCTTAATTATTATAGTCTTAATTGTCATACGTTTTAAAGCAATCCATAGTTTCTCTATAGGGACATTGTCTTATGCTTTCTCAAGATCTACAAATAGTAGGTGCAAAGGTTGTCCATATTTCACTTTATTTTCTATTACCTGAGTAATGCAAAATAAATTGTCGGTTGTGGAACGACCTGCTCTATATCCTGACTGTTTTTCTAATTCCATATCACTATAGTTTTTTTTCAAATAATATTTTAGTATACGTCCATAGAGTCTACTCATGGTACTTGTTACTGTTATACCTCTACAATTTTCACATTGGTCTTTTTTTTCTTTTTTATGGATTGTCGAAATGTATCCTAGTTTCCATTCTTCAGGAACTTTTTCACCTTTCATAAATTTTGTAAATAATTTTATCGGTCGTTCAAATAAATGGTCGGATTTATGTTTTAATAGTTCCGCTGGTATTCCTCTCTGGACCACTAGCTCTTTTATTTTTTTAATGATTGAGTATTCATTTCAATATCCTCTATGTCCAATTGTATATGTTCATCTTCATTTATTTCTGGAATATTTTGAATGTTATCTAAATTAAATACTCTGTTTTCTGATACTAATATTTTAAAATAATTTTCCCATTCAGTCATAGGTATTGTTTGTACATTTGTTTGTCTACTTATTTTATTTATCAATTTATTTTTAATTCTCCAAGATTCGGTACTTCGTCTTCCTCCAATACATGTTTGAATTTTTAAACAATTTTATTCTCAGTTCTGATTTTTAGCTTCCGTAATTTTCTTTCTAACTCTTGCTTGAGCTTCTTTATATTGTATTTTCTCTATCAGATATTTGGGATTCAACCACATTAAATATATTTATTTTTTGTTTGCTATTTCTTTTGCTAAGTCCTCATTCCAAAAATATTTGTATTTACTTATTTCTCTATTTACTTCTCTTAAAGCTTCTTTTGGGAAAAAAATTCACGCACAAGTTTCTGGACAAGGTTGTTTTTTCCTGGCATTGTTGAGCAACCGTCATGGCCCCGGCCGACACATTTGTGCGGGTCAATGTCAATCTCTTCGGGAAAAAACTCAATTTCTGCAGCAATTGATTGGGCGTCTGTTCTTTTCAGCTCAACAAAGCCCAAAAACTCTTCTCGAAGTTTATTCAGTTTCTCATCAACAAACCGCACACCAATGGACAAGTACTCCATTCCAGAAATGTCACAGCTTTCATCAGCTAAAACACTGTAAGATCTGGCATTTTTTACATCATCCGCAATTATTTTCTTTACATCAAAGTAACATAATTCAATCAATTCATTTTGAATTTGTGGTGAAAGGTATGTAGCATTCTAAGCCTTTAAGCTTATATCACCAGCTTCAAATCCCTGAAGACGCCTTCATCCAATGTATTAGCCCTTACAGGCAAGTCATGCTAGCCACAGAAGATAATGGTATCCAAGATGGAAGACAAATATTTCAAATTATCCGCAGCCACTTACGAGTTTTTGTTTGTGAAACTCAGTGATTTAATTATATTATTTTTGGTCTGGACATCTTACCTCAATATTAATGTTGATTTGTTCTTGGACATGTTTCAAAACAATTCTGTTTTATCTTCAGCTTTCCCAGACTGGTTTTATTTATGTTGCATTATGTTGCACCACCTGGATGTCGATGTCAGCTCCATCCTGTGGTTGGCCAAAGAACCTCCAAACAAGGTCACCCTCCATCGGAATATCAAAATTCATAACTCTGTTTCTGTTCTTCTGAATATAAATTTTTTCCCAAATAGTCAGCTCTTTTGTATTTTCTAACTGTTTTAATAATTTAGTGTCTGAATTTATATTATTGTTTTTCAGACCAAACATGAGCAGCAACTGCAGATTTTTCAATTTCTCCATTTTTAATATTTCTTATGTGTTCTTTGGTTCTAATTTTTAGGTTTCTTTTTGTTTTCCCTATATATATCTTTTCACAACCCATGCATTCAATTTGATATATTCCTGACTTTTTATTTTTATCAGTTTTTTTCATTTTTGTTGGTTTTTATTAGTTTATTTAAACTGTAGTTATTTTTTGGTGCTAATTTAATATTAAACTTCTCAAATATATTTTGAAATTTATTATGTACCCAGGGGTGATATGTGAATTTCCTATATTTTTTCATAGGTGGTTCTTCTTTTTCAAGATTACTTCTGTTTATCATTTTTTGTTTTTTATACTTTTCTACCTTTTATGTACCATTTTTTTATCAAACCCATTTTCTCTTGCTACTTTGATTTGAGGTAAGATGTCCAGACCAAAAATAATATAATTAAAATAACCTCAAAATATAACTTCCTAAAATTAAATATTAATTACAACTTCAGTGATTTAACCCTAATTAAACAAATGCAAGAACAATCAATAATTTCAATTATTGAATCTCCTAGGGAACTAAGAAATAAAACAATTGACAGTCATTAAATTCTCAGATTATAAATAATAATTGTATTGACATTACGAACCAGGACTTGGACAAAAGAATTCAAAGAATAAAAAAAAAAGTAGAAAATATTCCACATTTCATTACACTTACTTACTTACTTACTTACTTACTTACTCACTGGCACTATCGAACCCGAAGGTTCATGGCCGCGCGGACATAAGCTCTCCATACATCCCTATCCTGAGCTAATGCTTTCCAATCATTCCCTGTATAATCTACTTCCCTCAAATCATAGTTAATGTTGTTCTCCCACCTCATTCTTGGTCTACCAACTGGGCGCTTTCCCTCTGGCTTTCCTACAAGAAGCTTCCATGCACGTCTTTCATTCCCCATACGTGCAACATGTCCTGCCCATCGCAGTCTACGAGACTTAACTGTTCTTATTATATCTGGCTTCCTATAAAGACCATGTAGTTCATTGTTATGTAGTCTTCTCCATTCATCTGTCTGTTCATCTCTCTTTTGGTCCAAAAATTTTCCTAAGAACTTTATTCTCAAATACTCGTAATCTCCTTTCCTCCCTTAAAGTAAGAGTCCATGTTTCGCACCCATATAATATAACTGGTAGAATAATAGTTATATATATTTTCAGCTTTACGTTTTTTGAAAGGAGTTGGGACATCACAAAGTCTCTGCAATGCATAATAGCAAGCATTTCCAGAATTGAGCCTATGTTTAATTTCTTTGTGCATCTCATTCCTATTTGTGATTATTGTTCCTAGGTATTTGAATTCAGCCACTTCCTCAAAATTTCCCTCATTTGTCATTAGCTGTCCATTTCCATTATATACTGAATTTCTACGTGTGACCATATATTTAGTTTTACTATGATATTTACTTCCAGTCCTAATTTCTTAGTGTTACTCAATAGTGTGTGCGTGTTGGCCTTTAGTATCTCCTCGCTATCGGCCAGTAGTACTACATCATCAGCATAAACTAACAGCTTATTAATACCATTGAGTTGTAAGCCTTCCTCATTCTCTAAAGATTTAATGGCATGCTCTAGTACAAAATTAAATAGTAGAGGAGATAGTGCATCTCCTTGCTTCAACCCATTCTGGATTTCAAAAGTGTCTGAAAACTGTTTGCCTACACGCACCCTACTCTTTGAGCCATTTAGACACATTCGTATAAGTCTAACCAACTTTTTAGGAATTCCGAACTCCAGGAGGATACTATATAACTTCTCCCTCTTAATTGAATCATATGCTTTTTTGAAGTCTACATATAGTTGATGTACAGTACCATTATATTCCCATTTCTTCTCTAAAATCTGTCTTATACTGAAAATCTGATCTGTTGTAGACCTGTTTCTTCTAAATGCACATTGATGATCTCCTAGAATGTCATCAATATAGGGAGTAAGTCTGCTTACTAATATATTTGTTAGAATTTTGTACGAAGTTGAAAGTAATGAGATGCCCCTGTAGTTGTTGCAATCAGTTTTATCTCCTTTCTTATAAATTGGTAAGATAATTGATTCCTTCCATTCATCTGGAAGAGCTTCTTTTTCCCAAATCATACTAAGCAACCAGCGTATCTTGTCCATCAATTTTTCTCCCCCTGATTTTATCAGTTCTGCTGGGATCTCATCTGAACCTGATGCTTTATACATCTTCAATTTTTCAATCGCCATTTCAACCTCTAATGCACTTGGCTCTGCGACTAGCATTTCTGCTGTCTGTAACTTATCCTCCTCAATGTCCTGTTCTGTATGTACATTTAATAGCTGATTAAAGTAACCTTTCCATCTATTTAATATACTCCTAGAATCTGCAATCATATCCCCATTTTCATTCCGAATTATGTTTGTTCTAGCCTGAAACCCCTTCTTCTCTATCCTAATTCCCTGATATAATTCTCTAATGTTACTATTTTTTGCATTCATTTCAAGATCATTAATCTTCTCTCTCAAATATTCCCTCTTTTTACTCTTTAGTAACTTGGTGGTTTCCCTTCTAACACTACCCAATTGCTCTAAATTTACCTCATTTGGCTCGTGTAACCATTTCATTTTTGCTAGCTTTCTTTTCTTTACAATGTCGGCACATTCCTCATCAAACCATTTCTTGTTTTGCCTCTTTTTTAAACAACCAATGCTTTCTGATGCTGACAATTTAATAGTATCTCTTATAGCCTCCCATTCTTTATTTATATCAGTTTCTTCTTCGTTTGCCACATTGTCATCTGAAGATTCCAGTACTTCAAATCTATTAGCTATTTTGATTTGGTATTCTTGCCGCATTTCATCATTTTTCAAGTTTTTTAATTCATATTTTACAGAATCATCTTTAGCGTTCGTTCCTCTCATAAGCGATAGCCGTTGTCTGATTTTCACTCTGACCAGATGATGATCCGAATTGCAGTCTGTCCCTCTAACTGATCTAACATCAATGATGCTACTGTGCCAGCGTTTATCCACTAATACATGATCTATCTGGTTCCGAGTTTCTCCATCTGGGGACGTCCAGGTGTATTTATGAATATCCTTATGCTGAAATGTTGTGCTCTTAACAATGAGATTCTTTGATGTGGCAAATGTGACTAATCTAACCCCGTTGTCGTTACTATCTTCATGAAGACTGAATTTCATTACACTTAGATTCCCTTAATTTCGCTTGGTCTTAACAACTCTCACTGGTCTGCACACTTTTTATGCTAATGGACAGGTTCAAAACTCATGTGGGCTATTTTTTTTAGTTTTGTTCTATGAAGTTATTTTGTTAAGTGCAGTGTTTATGGTTACACAACTTAACGATGACAGGTTGAGATACTAAACTCTAAACTATCCGGGAAAAAACAATATTGTAACGATACAACTTGTGTAGATATTTACCAAAGAATTTTCTTATATCCATTTTTATGCAAACACACACGAATACGCGCAGTTCAACGTTAAAACATGAGTCTAGAATCTTCAAATAAAGAATATGTCAATGAACAGTCAAGGTCAGGCGAAGTTTCTACAACTATCTAGGAGTTGAAAAACAAACTCAGGTACTTAGCTGAAATTCGAGAAATGAATGCTGCGTTAGCCATTCATAATAGAGGTTTAGAATTTTCAGGCGTACTGGTGATTCTTACGTCCACTCGGACAAGTATTTGATAAATCGATATATACAACGTTTACGTTTGGCGGGCTTGATATATTTTTTTAAACATCTATTTCTAACATTTTACTCCTACTTTCAGATAGAAGAAAATATCATTCTATCTAGTGTTAATTGGTAAAAAATCAAGGGGGTGCATCTCGCTACACCCATGTATATATACTTTAAACTCTGTTTGATGGAGCAAAAATATTACAAAAAATAGAAAATTACAAATATATCAAACCAAAATTCAAAGCATTTTACCACAATGGTGCTAAAGATTGGCAAATTCCTACCAGGGAAATGAAAATAATTTTAAGTACAGAAGTGGATGTTTTAAGAAGATCAGCTGGAAAATCTAGACTGGATAGAATACGGAATAAAGAAATAAGGGAAATTATGGGTGTACAAGAGAAGCCGGACATCATAGATATTATAGAAAACAAAAGATTACAGTGGTATGGTCATGTCAAAAGAATCCCAGAACAAAGATTGCCTAAAATTGTTATTGAATGGATCCCAATAGAAAGCAGGAAGAGAGGAATACCGAAGAAAACTTGGATAGTACAAGCGGCAATGAATATCAGTGGATTGGAGGAAGATCAATGGATGGACAGAGGAATGGCATTTGGTTTCCAGAAGATGGCGGCAGCTGCCATGATACTGAATGATTATTATTATTATTATTATTTGGACTTTAGGTAGACAGCAAGGAAAATAATTTTTCACAACAGAGATGGATTTTTGGTGAAGGGCATAAAAAAACCAATAAAGGAGAATATTTGGAACCAAAAAATTACAGAAATAATTAATGTTAAACATAATATTATAGAAGTAATAGAAGAACGAAGATTAAAATGGTACGGACATCTGAAGTGGATGGAGAATATAGAATCCCAAGAATGATGCTGGATTGGAATACTGAAGGCAGGACGAGGAGGAGGAACCCAGGAAACAGTGGATGGATGAAGTAAGAAGAAACGTCAGCAGAGACCTCAAATACGAAGATGTTGTGGATAGAAATCTGTAGCGGAGCAAATTACATTTGGACTCAAGGATAACTATTGTAATGTAGAGGAAATCCCTCATAAAATATTATTATTATTAATTATTATTATTAGGATATTATAAAACAATCAAAATTACATATTCCATTATTTACGATGAAATTACATTAATTGTATTACAAAAAACATATATTAAAAATTTGTTCATCCAGTTGTTGGGTGACCAACCTTTCTAGCACCTACAAGTGACATTGATTTAGAGAACGATGCACAAGTTAAATAATGACGTGGTATATAATATTGCTTCCGGTCCCCCAGCTTTATTCTTGTAACTAATTTTGTTTAAGAACAAAGCTGCATTAAGTCCATTGAGGTTACAGTAGATTTAACATCAATGGATCGGGTCTCACAGGAAGCCTCCTGCTCATTGTTGCCGGTTTATATTATACACCAGTCAACTTCCCTCTGTTGAGGTTCATCTTGACACAGATACCTGCTCAAGAGTCATTATATTTTTAAAATCAGTTTGGTTATGCAATGTATAAGCCTTATATCGATCATGCATAATTTCTGTACTAATATACAAGGGGCGGATCGGAAAGTAACGCACAATAATTTTTTTCTGCCTTGGTATTGCAGCTAGAATGTTGAAATTTCACAGAGATATAGTTTGAAGTTTTCACTACAGATGGTATTTTTTTCTCAGGTGCACCTCTTGCGAGAGAAGCTTGAACTATGCAACAAAGATGGCGCGCATGCTACAGTCGTCCACCTGTGAGGAACAGAGAAGTGTTGTTCGATTTTTGTGGGTCAAAGGGCATAAACCCAGTGAAATTCACAGGGACATGCGTGGCGTGTATGGGGATGATTGTATGGACCGTAGCAATGTCTCCAGGTGGTGCACATTCTTCCAAGAGGGACGCGTGAACCTTAGTGATTCGCCACGTGATTCGCCTTAGTGATTCCTGGCCGGCAAACGCTTTGAGACAGATGTGGAAGTGAAATCAGCAGTGCGCAGATGGCTACACTCCAACCAAACGGACTTCTACGAACAGGGCATATTGAAACTGGTAACACGATGGGAAAAATGTGTTGAGAAAGTTGGTGACTATGTCGAAAAGTAGGTAAAAGATGTAAGTTCATTTGTGATTTTTTTTCCTTTTTTTTACTATTAAACATTTTTAAAAAAATTATTGTGCGTTACTTTCCGATCCGCCCTGTGGACGACTGTAGCATGCGCGCCATCTTTGTTGCATAGTTCAAGCTTCTCTCGCAAGAGGTGCACCTGAGAAAAAAATACCATCTGTAGTGAAAACTTCAAACTATATCTCTGTGAAATTTCAACATTCTAGCTGCAAAACCAAGGCAGAAAAAAAATTATTGTCCGTTACTTTCCGATCCGCCCTCGTACATTGTTGAAGAGCCATATATAACAATACACTCCTTATACACAATACGTCACATATTCATCATTATGACGTCAGAGCATTTTACGAGCAGTTTGTAACAGAAAGAAAACATCAACTAGTGATGAATCGTGTAATAAATGAGTATGGACAAGAATGAATACAGTTTCAGTAATTGGAGAGGTACGGAAAAAAATAAGTATGTGTTAATTTATTTACATTTTACTTTGGGCTTCGTCAAAAATATCCTATTACAGATTTCATAGATAGTGTGCTGTCATTTAACGACAAGAAATTCGAAAAATATTATGAAATATATATATATTTTATATTTTTCCCCATCACTTATAAATCATATGCAGGGCTTTAAGAAGCGTTAGAAAACGTTGAAAATGGTAGGAAAAGTAGAAAAAGCGAAACTGTAAAAATAAAATGATACCAAAAAGTATTTAGTTATTGTACTATGAAAGAATGAAATATGAAATAATTATAAAAAATCACGAGAAGAGTCTTTAAAAACTAAATCCTAGACCAAGGGCGAATAATCCTGCAAAAAAAATCAGTTTGAACGGGATTCAAACCTGGGACCGCAAGACGCTCATCCTATTGATTACTTTGTCGCGATAATATTACGTTTATAATTAAAAACATGTTTATAGTGGCCTGTATTAAATATTAACGATGTAAGAAAGTTTTGTTAAAATAATATTATGAAGCATTTAAACTACATTCAGTTTAAATCATGTGTCACAACATGTTCTCTTATGAATCAGTATTAAATTTTAAAATATTATCAATCGAGAATGAATGTAGGCCTAACAAAATGCATGTTATAATGCTTTATTTTCCTACTAAGAACCTTATTAATATTATTTATGTGTTGCGCATCCATGAAGCAGTCAGTAAAGAATGATATCATGATCATCATCACTCCAGGGATTAGGCAATTGCCCGTTTTGTGTTAAATTTCAGGAAACGCTCATCAATATCATAAGAAAACAATCAGCTGATTATAGAGACCTCCATTTTGATTTGTTATACAATCGATAACAAGGAGGAAGTTATGCACAATGATACACATGTATAGTTGTACATTTTCTTTGGAGTTAGGCCGGCAATTTGTTTTAATTTCCGACAGATGGCAACATGGCAGCTAAGTTTTAAACATAATAAAATTTGTTGGATTATTCTAATATATCGTAAATAATTAGTTATTTATCTATTATTATTGCATTTAAACATATTTACATTTATATAATTGGTAAAACCCTTCAATTTGATAACCTGGCATTTCATATATGATTATTTTCAACTAATAGACCCGCTACTGATTTCACTTTCAATTTTATAAATATTAATACCTACTTTTCATTTTTCTTTCTCGGCCCGACGTTTTGATCTCCGGGAGAAGGTCACTCAAGTTATATCCTGGAAGACCAGTCCCGGGGACAATTTTTGGAGTGGGTTCGAGGCTTTGTCCTTGAACCCCAAAATCTAAACGGTACTTTTCAAGAGCTTTTCAGTACTCTGAAACATCGGACTCCATCAAGGAAGTCAACACCGTTTCATGAGTCTAGAGTTTACATCTATTCTTAGATTTCGTAGATAATGTGCTGTCATTTAACAAGAACATAGAAAAATATTGGGGAATAAATATATATATATATACACACACACACAATTACTTGTGAATTATATGCAGTGCTTTAAGAAGCGTTAGAAAACGTTCAAAATAGTAGAAAATGCAGAAAAAGCTAAACTGTGAAAATAAAATGATACAAACAAGTATTTAGTTAACTTATTGTGCTATGAAAGAATGAAATATAAAATAATAATAAAAAAATCACCAGAAAGAGTTTTTAAAACTAAATTTCAGATCAAGGGCGAATAATCCGGTAAGAAAAGAAAATTAGTTTGAATGGGATTCGAACCTAGGACCGCATGAACCGTAGTCACAAGTTCTGACCAGAAGACCATCAGGTTAATAATTATTTCGTCGCGATAATATTACTTTTATAATTAAAAACATGTTTATAGTGGCCTGTATTAAATATTGACGATGTAAGAAACCCTTGTTAGAATAATATTATGAACCATTTAAACTACATTCAGCTTAAATCATGTGTCACAACATGTTCTCTTATGAATCAGTATTAAACTTTATAATATTATCAATCGAAAATGAATGTAGGCCTAACAAATTGCGTTTTATAATGCTTTATTTTCCTACTAAGAACCTTATTAATATTATTTATGTCTTGCGTATCAATCAAGCAGTCATTAAAGAATTATATCATCATCATCATCATCACTCCAGGGATTAGGCAATTGCCCGTTTTGTGTTAAATTTCAGGAAACGTTCATCAATATCATAAGAAAACAATCAGCTGATTATAGATACCGCCATTTTGATTTGTTACACAATCGATAACAAGGAGGAAGTTATGCACAATGATACACATGTGTAGTTGTACATTTTCTTTGGAGTTAGGCCGGCAATTTGTTTTAATTTCCGACAGATGGCAACATGGCAGCTAAGTTTTAAACATAATAAAATTTGTTGGATTATTCTAATATATCGTAAATAATTAGTTATTTATCTATTATTATTGCATTTAAACATATTTACATTTATATAATTGGTAAAACCCTTCAATTTGATAACCTGGCATTTCATATATGATTATTTTCAACTAATAGACCCGCTACTGATTTCACTTTCAATTTTTATAAATATTAATACCTACTTTTCATTTTTGTTTCTCGCTCCGGCGTTTTCATCTCCGGGAGAAGGTCACTCAAGTTATATCCTGGAAGACCAGTCCCGGGGACAATTTTTGGAGTGGGTTCGAGGCTTTGTCCTTGAACCCCAAAATCTAAACGGTACTTTTCAAGAGCTTTTCAGTACTCTGAAACATCGGACTCCATCAAGGAAGTCAACACCGTTTCATGAGTCTAGAGTTTACATCTATTCTTAGATTTCGTAGATAATGTGCTGTCATTTAACAAGAACATAGAAAAATATTGGGAATAAATATAAAGCTAAACTGTGAAAATAAATGATACAAACAAGTATTTAGTTAACTTATTGTGCTATGAAAGAATGAAATATAAAATAATAATAAAAAAATCACCAGAAAGAGTTTTTAAAACTAAATTTCAGATCAAGGGCGAATAATCCGGTAAGAAAAGAAAATTAGTTTGAATGGGATTCGAACCTAGGACTGCATGAAACCGTAGGCACAAGTTCTGACGCATAGACCATCAGGTTAATAATATTTCGTTCGCTTTCGTTCGGTCGCGATAATATTACTTCCATAATTAACAAACTGTGTTAGAGTGGCCTGTAATTAAATATTGGACGATGTAAGAAACCCTTGTTAGAATAATAGTATGAACCATTTAAACTACATTCAGCTCAGCTTTAAATCATGGTGTCACAACATGTTCCTCTTATGAATCAGTTTCAATTAACCTTTAATAATATTATCAATCGAAAATTAATTTCGGCCTAACAAATTGCGTTTTATAAGGCTTTATTTTCCTACTAAGAACCTTATTAATATTATTTATGTCTTGCGTATCAATCAAGCAGTCATTAAAGAATTATATCATCATCATCACTCCAGATTAGGCAATTGCCCGTTTTGTGTTAAATTTCAGGAAACGTTCATCAATATCATAAGAAAACAATCAGCTGATTATAGATACCGCCATTTTGATTTGTTACACAATCGATAACAAGGAGGAAGTTATGCACAATGATACACATGTGTAGTTGTACATTTTCTTTGGAGTTAGGCCGGCAATTTGTTTTAATTTCCGACAGATGGCAACATGGCAGCTAAGTTTTAAACATAATAAAATTTGTTGGATTATTCTAATATATCGTAAATAATTAGTTATTTATCTATTATTATTGCATTTAAACATATTTACATTTATATAATTGGTATAACCCTTCAATTTGATAACCTAGCATTTCATATATGATTATTTTCAACTAATAGACCCGCTACTGATTTCACTTTCAATTTTTATAAATATTAATACCTACTTTTCATTTTTCTTTCTCGGCCCGACGTTTTGATCTCCGGGAGAAGGTCACTCAAGTTATATCCTGGAAGACCAGTCCCGGGGACAATTTTTGGAGTGGGTTCGAGGCTTTGTCCTTGAACCCCAAAATCTAAACGGTACTTTTCAAGAGCTTTTCAGTACTCTGAAACATCGGACTCCATCAAGGAAGTCAACACCGTTTCATGAGTCTAGAGTTTACATCTATTCTTAGATTTCGTAGATAATGTGCTGTCATTTACAAGAAAAATATTGAGAAAAATATATATATATATATATATATATATATATATACACACACACAATTACTTGTGAATTATATGCAGTGCTTTAAGAAGCGTTAGAAAACGTTCAAAATAGTAGAAAATGCAGAAAAAGCTAAACTGTGAAAATAAAATGATACAAACAAGTATTTAGTTAACTTATTGTGCTATGAAAGAATGAAATATAAAATAATAATAAAAAAATCAGCAGAAAGAGTTTTTAAAACTAAATTTCAGATCAAGGGCGAATAATCCGGTAAGAAAAGAAAATTAGTTTGAATGGGATTCGAACCTAGGACCGCATGAACCGTAGTCACAAGTTCTGACCAGAAGACCATCAGGTTAATAATTATTTCGTCGCGATAATATTACTTTCATAATTAAAAACATGTTTATAGTGGCCTGTATTAAATATTGACGATGTAAGAAAGCCTTGTTAGAATAATATTATGAACCATTTAAACTACATTCAGCTTAAATCATGTGTCACAACATGTTCTCTTATGAATCAGTATTAAATTTTGTAATATTATCAATCGAGAATAAATATAGGCCTAACCAAATGCATTTTATAATGCTTTATTTTCCTACTAAGAGCCTTATTAATATTATTTATGTCTTGCGTATCCATCAAATAGTCATTAAAGAATTATATTTTGTATTAAATTTAAGGAAACGTTCAGAAATATCGTAAAAAAACAATCAGCTGATTGTAGAGACCGCCATTTTGATTTGTTATACAACCCTTAACAAGGCGGAAGTTATGCAAAATGATTCACATGTAAATTTGTACATTTTCTTTGGAGTTCGGCCGGCAGTTTGTATTAATTTCCGACAGATGGCAGAATAGCAGCTAAAATTTAAACATCATTGAGAAATGTTAAATTAATAATAAAAACATAATACAATTTGTTGGATTATTCTAATATATCGTAAATAATTTGTTAATTATCTATTATTATTGCGTTTAAATATATTTACATTTATAGAATTGGTAAAACCCTTCAATTTGATAACCTAGCATTTCGTATTAGACATTTTTGAACTAATAGACCACCTACTGACTTAACGTACAATTTTTATAAATATTAATACCTACTATGATTTTTTTCGGTTGCACATCACCCGGTGAGAAGGATCCCGGGTGACAATTTTTGGAGTGGGTTCGAGGCTTTGTCCTTGAACCCCAAAATATAAACGCTACTTTTCAAGAGCTTCAGTACTCTGAAACATCGGACTCCATTAAGGAAGTCAAGACTGTTTCATGAGTTTAGAATTTACATCTACTTTTAATGCGTTTAAATATCTTACTTTTCAAGAGCTTAAATATATTTACATTTACAGCATTGGTCAAACACTTCAATTTGATAACCTAGCATTTCGTATTAGAATATTTTTGAACTAATAAACCACCTACTGACTTAACGTACAATTTTTATAAATATTAATACCTACTATGCTTTTTCGGTTGCACATCACCCGGTGAGAAGGATCCCGGGTGACAATTTTTGGAGTGGGTTCGAGGCTTTATCCTTGACATTAAGGAAGTCAAGACTGTTTCATGAGTTTAGAATTTACATCTACTTGTAATGCGTTTAAATATCTTACTTTTCAAGAGCTTAAATATATTTACATTTACAGAATTGGTAAAACCCTTCAATTTGATAACCTAGCATTTCGTATTGGAATAGTTTTCAACTAATAGGCCACCTACTGACTTCACGTAATTTTTTATAAATGATAACACCTACTTTTGTTCTTTTAAGGTTGGAAGACAAGGCTCCAGAGACGCTGGTTCCCCTAAGGGACTAGAACAGCCTGCATATGCATGTGTGTGGGCCCACACCGTCTCTCGTATTGCCAAATTTTTGGAGTGGGAAGACTCCAGAGACAGCCTGCATTTGCAGGTGTGTGGGCCCACACTGTTTACTGAAGGTGGAGTCTAATTTTTGGAGTGGGTTCGAGGCCTGTCCTTGAACCCCAAAATCTAAACGCTACTTCTCAACAGCAACAGGACCCTAAACACTGGACTCCATCAAGGAAGTCAAGACTGTTTCATGAGTTTAGAGTTTACATCTATTTTTAATGCGTTTAAATATATTTATATTTATAGAATTGGTAAAACACTTCAAATTCAAAACCTAGCATTGCATATTACAGTATTTTCAACGAATGTACCAACTATTGACTTGTCTTACAATTTTTATGCATGAAAATACTTATTTTCGATGATCATTGGGTTGCTCCGAAGCGTCCAGCTGTGGACATTCTTGTTTCTTAATTTTTAAGTGGATTTTAGATGCTTTTTTAAATCCATTAATTTACGTCCGGCTTCTCAACAGAAGCGCCTATGAGACTAATACAATAATATATTTTGCATATGATTTTCTGTCCATGTCATTTCAGTTTACTACGCTATTAAATACTAAAATCTACATTCAATGAACAACTTTGGTCATTCAAATGATTAATTTTTTATTAGATTTTAGGTTTCTGCCTTAAAATCCGTAATTTTTGACCTGGTGTCTTCAACAGAAGCGCCTCTCAGACTAACACATTAATATATTTTGTATACTATTTTCGATGTCATTTCAGTTTTCTACACCTATTGAAAAATAAAAACTAAGGTCCGTATCCCGACTATCCAAACTGTCGTTCGCCGACCTCACATGCAGATGTGACTATCACATAGGTGAATGATCATCCAGCCAGTATAGGAGTGACATGTGGTCAGCATGTCGGGTCCCCCAGGCGTCTTGATCTGAAGCTGCTGCCCACTTTTAACGAAAGTACCAACTATTGGCACCTCGTCCCCATTTTATAAATAATAATGTTTATGGTCGTAAGGTATATTTGTATGAACACGTAGACAATAAACAAATATTAATTAGAAATTAAGTTCTTGCCTTAGAAACAGTTTTTGTATTGCATTTTAGGTTCTTGCCTTTAAAAATTGAATAACATTTTAAAGAGATAAGTTAGAGCCGGCTTCTTACAAAGAGAATACGTAAGCAGCCATGAGACATCTCAGTTGAAATAAACACTGTGCAGTGTATAAGATGTTGAGATCAGAGTTAGACACCACAGCCGCTATAATTTATATAAATTAGATATAGGCTGATACAGGGATCCATTTTAAGAGGAAACCTCGCATCATTCTGCTGCCGCGAACCAGACTGTTGAAATCTCAAATAAATGGTGAGTAATAAGTCACTACGTGTTGGCCTATTTTTATAATGATCTAATTAGTTCATTTATTTGTATTTTGTAGCTTCTAACTGTCTCCATTTGCCGGTAGTAACGGAACACGCTCCCCGCCAGTGCAGGCACAATAGCGGGAGTAGTGAGAGCCGCTGCAGCGCTGTAAAAAGGTTTCCGCTTAAAATGGATTCCCTGTATAAAGAACCCACCATTTAAAATAAAGATTCTCAAGAACTAAAAAAACATAACCTTATCATGATTGGTATCAAACTAACATAAATTCATAAGCTGTATAATAATATAATTAAAATGTGAATCAAATAGCATAATCACAATCTTCTAATACTCGTTAATAAAATACCAATTATCGAAAGATTAAATCCGGCCATTAATCAGCCTTTAAACTAGAGTGACAGCATCGGTCCCCACGTGACATCAACCTCAAAGATGAGTATTGTTTCAAATCACTCCAGATTGAGGTAAGTCACCAGGTCCACCAGACCTGCGGCATATAGCTGGAAGTCTCTAGATGACTGAATGCCAGTGACATGGAAAAACCCGGGTAAGGATTGGGAATAAACTTGACAACGCCATAGGGGTGTTATCTAAAAATACTCGAAAATAATTCCATTGAAAATACACCCACTGTGGTCAGTTAAGTCCAAAGGTAGCCAATCAGAAACATTGTGAAACAATCTTTGCAGGCGTTCGCGAGGAATGAATTATCTGGAAGGAGGAAAAATATCCTATTTAAGGACAGGTTGTAATAATTTTGGACACGCTGTCTCACAGTGTTTTTGTTTTCTTTCTGTTACATACTTCGCGTAATATGCTCTGACGTCACAATGATGACAAATGTATGACGTATTGTATATAAGGATTGTATTGTAATGCAGCCCCTATACAAAGTTTATTAGTAAGGAAATTACACACACATATATATAAGGTTTATATATTGTATAACTAAACAACTGATAAAGCCTATATAGGCAATTGTTATTAGTAAAAAATCCATCGACCCCGGCCGGTTTGAACCCGCGGGACCTGAGGCAAGGAACATACTCACTTGTTCATCTCGGCCGACAATATGGAGAAATGGTAGAATTCAATTTGTAGCTGGAGAAAAACCTGCCCAAGCTCCGTTTCGTCCGCCACGACCCTCTAGGAGTGATTGAGACTCGATCTCGAGACCACTGCGATGATAGGCGAATGTCAAACTGCTTGCGCCACGGAGCCGCCAAAACTATGAAGTATTAATAAATATTCACATTAATATATTTAATATTTTGTTCTTAAAATGTAATAAAGTATATTTTAATGACAGCTCCCGATTTGTGTCCAATTTGTTGAAATATTTGTTCCGAACTCTTTACTGCAGCTACTTGATTAAAAACATGAAGATAGTTTCCATGGTTACCGCTGTATTATTATAGGTTAATGTGTTTATTGCAATGAGAATCACAATGCCACCGGGATATGTAATGACTAGAGCGAGGATTTTTATGAAATTTCATGTTTTAAACTGTTAGAGAGCACTGAGACCAAGTATCTTTACATTTTATGATGTGCAGAATCAAATAAAACGAACATTTTTTTTCATATTTCATAATATTTTGGCGAAATATCAATATTTGAAGTAGACATTTAATATTCCCTAATATTTTTCAACTTTCAAGTTTTTTTCATCATCATCATCCGGTATCATGGCAGCTGCCGCCGTCTTCCGGAAACCAAACGCCATTCCTCTCTATCCATCCATTGATCTTCCTCCATTCCTCTGATATTCATAGCTGTGCTTGTACCCCTTATATCCAAGTTTTCTTCGGTCTTCCTCTCTTCCTCCTTTCCATTGGGATCCATTCCATAACAATTTTTGGCAATCTTTGCTCTGGCATTCGTTTGACATGACCATACCACTGCAATCTTTTCTTTTCTATGATGTCTATGATGTCCAGCTCCTCTTGTACAACCCATAATTTCCCTTATATAAGTTTTTAAAAAAATACAATTTCTAATAATTGGTTAAAACATTTTTGATTTGATTTCCTCAGGAGAGGGACGTGTGGGGAGATTATTTCGAATCAGGTTTGTCTGTCTCTCAGTGTTCGTAGAGTCAAATTTTTGTGTAAAAATGATGCAATTTATTATATCAACTTCATATAGATGAGATATGCGACTTGTGTATTTATTTGTCACAATGTCTTTACATGATTACGTGGTAATTTAGTGTAATGAGTTAATTATATTTAAATTCCTTACCACAGTAAAACTTGTTTAATCCGGAACGTGAATAATGCGGAAATCTGTCCAATGTGAACAAATTTATTGGTCCCGGCGAAATAATAGTAATTTTACGTGCATTTATTTTGCATAAAACGGAATCTGTCCAACGCGGAAACGGAAGGATATTTCTACACAATTAAGGAAAAAAATTATAAAGCGGAAAGGTACAGTATATATATATATATATATATATTAACCATCAGCTGATTTATTTTTTTTCTTTTTTACTGAAGGCAGGTGCCAAGACGGCTTTTACAAATAGTGATTCAAACCAAATGGACAAATAAATATCAAAACAAAACAAACCTAATTGTCACTGACTCTGAAGTTCATTGTTAAAATCTGTTGACGTATTTCAGATGCCGATACTTACTTGGACTATTTAACTCATGCCCCAAATGGGAGTCAATGACCAATCACGTTTCAATGATTTCTGTTTTACAATCAATCAGAGTCGTGATTCACCAAATATTTATCAGTGTTATAATTACCATATTAAAGAAAGCTCCTCCTTACAATATTGCGTTCCTTTGGCAATAAATAGTATGATCTGGTTGCAGTGATAAACAAATGAAGCAGTAGAAGCGTACCTATCGTTTCTCATTTGTTTTCAAACATCGCCGTTTACATTAAATATATAAATATTTTAAAATAACTATAGTTAAATAATGATTTGTGAGTAAACAGCTTAATTTTATTCGTTAAATAGTCCTAACAAATGCCACTCTTGATTTCCAAATTCTCTAGCTAAATTCACTCCTCACTTCGTGAGTCGTGAATTTATCGATAATTTGGAAATCACTCGTGGCATTACTTATGATAAATGCCTCCGTCGCCATGATCGGTATATTATTGTTTCAACTTGTTCGTTGCAATAATTTCGATTGAAAGCGCGTGTCTCTTGTGCTTTGTTCTCAGTTTATAAAGTCGAGTAAAAGGAAAGAAAAGTAAAAACAAAATGCTTGACTGTTTACACGCGTTGGCGAGTCGTTTGCGTCTATACCACGCTGTTTCAATGTTAATGAATCAAGAAATCCGAAGACAAAAGAAGGAATTCTATCGCAGAATTCACAGCTGAATACTTACTTACTCACTGGCACTATCGAACCCGTAGGTTCATGGCCGCACGGACATAAGCTCTCCATACATCCCTATCCTGAGGTAATGCTTTCCAATCATTCCCTGTATAATCTACTTCCAACAAATCATAGTTAATGTTATTCTCCCACATCATTCTTGGTCTACCAACTGGACGTCTTCCCTCTGGCTTTCCTACAAGAAGCTTCCATGCACGCCTTTCATTCCCTATACCTGCAACATGTCCTGCCCATCGCAGTCTACGAGACTTAACTGTTCTTATTATATCTGGCTTCCTATAAAGACCATGTAGTTCATTGTTATGTAGTCTTCTCCATTCAACTGTCTGTTCATCTCTCTTGGTCCAAAAATCTTCCTAAGCACTTTATTCTCAAATACTTGTAATCTACTTTCCTCCCTTAAAGTAAGAGTCCATGTTTCGCACCCATATAATATAACTGGTTGAATAATAGTTTTATATATTTTCAGTTTAACGTTTTTTGAAAGGAGTTGGGACATCAAGAGTCTCTGCAATGCATAATAGCACACATTTCCAGAATTGAGCCTATGTTTAATTCCTTTGTGCATCTCATTCCTATTTGTGATTATTGTTCCTAGGTATTTGAATTCAGCCACTTCCTCAAAATTTACCTCATTTGTCATTAGCTGTCCATTTCCATTATATAATGTATTTTAACGTGAATATCAATCTTAAATGAAAGACCTTTAAAAGCGGCAAAACAGGAACAATTACTAAGTTCTTTAAAGTCCTTGCCTAAACCTGATAGTAATAATTAATAGAAATTGTTCAAAATCTCTTATATCTATATATATAACTATAATAAAGCTTTAAGAATTATCAACCAAGTTTTTAAACCATCAAAAGTGCAGAGACACACAAGAATGAAAATCTATAAAGTTCTCGCTAGACCCATAATCTGTTATGGCAGTGAAGCTTGGACCATCAGAACTCAGGATGACCGTCATATTACAGGCACGGAGATGAAATTTCTGCGACGAACTGCAGGTTATAGCCTTCTAGACCACCAAAGAAATTCAACAATAGCCAGAGAGTTAAACATCGTACCTATATCTGAATACCTCCAAGAATATAGAAACAATTGGCTAGCCCATATTAAGCGCATGGATCGTCACAGAATACCAAAACAAATTCTTCACTACATTCCTCGAGGCAGAAGATCTGTGGGTCGACCTTTTCGGAGATGGCGGGAGACCTAACGGACCACTGGGCCTAATACTTGAAAGGACGATGATGATGATGATTTTATTAGTGTTGTTCAAATATTGTCGCCTCATTATGATGGTTGTCCAGTGCAGCGCCTCGCAGCTGTTATATATAATTATATACAATTAAGCACAAATATTTCTACTACCGCCACTATAATAATTCCGCATGTTAATCATTGTCGCGCGCAACCGCTATTATATACACGGACAACCATCATAGTGAGACAATCATACCTGTAGTACCTTTCAATGCACTATTACCCCTCCCCCCCCCCGATCAAATGGACTAATCTCAGAATTTCGGCGCTTATAACTAAAGTTAGGATTTCTATGTAATAAAATGCAAGATTGTGTCCACCACTGTGGTCTCGGGGTAACGTGCTGCATTGTCACGCAGCGGGCCCGGATTCGATCCCCGGTCGGGACAGTGTTTCTGGGTGGAGTTTTTATCGGGGTTTTTCCTCACCTGTAAGACAAATGTCGGGAAAACTTTAAGGCCCAAACGGTCCCCGAAATCAAACTCGAATTCGAGAAGGCGAACAAACTCGAATTCGAGAAGGCGAACAAACTCGAATTCGAGAACACGAACAAACTCGAATTCGAGAAGACGAACAAACTCGAATTCTAGAAGACGAACCAACTCGAATTCGAGAAGACGAACAAACTCGAATTCGAGAAGACGAACAAACTCGAATTCTAGAAGACGAACAAACTCGAATTCTAGAAGACGAACAAACTCGAATTCGAGAAGACGAACAAACTCGAATTCTAGAAGACGAACCAACTCGAATTCGAGAAGACGAACAAACTCGAATTCGAGAAGACGAACAAACTCGAATTCGAGAAGACGAACAAACTCGAATTCTAGAAGACGAACCAACTCGAATTCGAGAAGACGAACAAACTCGAATTCTAGAAGGCGAACCAACTCGAATTCGAGAAGACGAACCAACTCGAATTCGAGAAGACGAACAAACTCGAATTCTAGAAGACGAACCAACTCGAATTCGAGAAGACGAACCAACTCGAATTCGAGAAGACGAACAAACTCGAATTCGAGAAGACGAACAAACTCGAATTCGAGAAGACGAACAAACTCGAATTCTAGAAGACGAACAAACTCGAATTCGAGAAGACGAACAAACTCGAATTCTAGAAGGCGAACAAACTCGAATTCTAGAAGACGAACAAACTCGAATTCGAGAAGACGAACAAACTTGAATTCTAGAAGACGAACAAACTCGAATTCTAGAAGACGAACAAACTCGAATTCTAGAAGACGAACCAACTCGAATTCGAGAAGACGAACAAACTCGAATTCTAGAAGGCGAACAAACTCGAATTCGAGAAGACGAACAAACTCGAATTCGAGAAGACGAACAAACTCGAATTCGAGAAGACGAACAAACTCGAATTCGAGAAGACGAACAAACTCGAATTCTAGAAGGCGAACAAACTCGAATTCTAGAAGGCGAACAAACTCGAATTCTAGAAAACGAACAAACTCGAATTCGAGAAGACGAACAAACTCGAATTCGAGAAGGCGAACAAACTCGAATTCTAGAAGACGAACAAACTCGAATTCGAGAAGACGAACAAACTCGAATTCTAGAAGACAAACAAACTCGAATTCTAGAAGGCGAACAAACTCGAATTCGAGAAGACGAACAAACTCGAATTCGAGAAGACGAACAAACTCGAATTCTAGAAGGCGAACAAACTCGAATTCGAGAAGGCGAACAAACTCGAATTCGAGAAGGCGAACAAACTCGAATTCGAGAAGACGAACAAACTCGAATTCGAGAAGGCGAACAAACTCGAATTCGAGAAGACGAACAAACTCGAATTCGTAGTAAGACGAACAAACTGGAATTCGAGAAGATGAACAAACTCGAATTCCCGAAGACGAACATACTCGAATTCGAGAAGACGAACAAACTCGAATTCCCGAAGACGAACAAACTCGAATTTGAGAAGATGAAAAAACTCGAATTCGAGAATACGAACAAACTCGAATTCCAGAAGGCGAACAAACTCGAATTCCCGAAAACGAACATTCTCGAATTCGAGAAGACAAACAGACTCGAATTCGAGATGACGAACAAACACGAATTCGAGAAGACGAACAAACTCCAATTCGAGAAGGCGAACAAACTCGAATTCGAGAAGGCGAACAAACTCGAATTCGAGAAGGCGAACAAACTCGAATTCGAGAAGGCGAACAATCTCGAATTCGAGAAGGCGAACAAACTCGAATTCGAGAAGGCGAACAATCTCGAATTCGAGAAGGCGAACAAACTCGAATTCGAGAAGGCGAACAATCTCGAATTCGAGAAGGCGAACAATCTCGAATTCGAGAAGGCGAACAATCTCGAATTCGAGAAGGCGAACAATCTCGAATTCGAGAAGGCGAACAATCTCGAATTCGAGAAGGCGAACAATTTCGAATTCGAGAAGGCGAACAATCTCGAATTCGAGAAGGCGAACAATCTCGAATTCGAGAAGACGAACAATCTCGAATTCGAGAAGGCGAACAATCTCGAAATCGAGAAGGCGAACAATCTCGAATTCGAGATGACGAACAAACTCGAATTCGAAAATACGAACAAACTCGAATTCGAGAAGACGAACAAACTGGAATTCGAGAAGGCGAACAATCTCGAATTCGAGAAGTCGAACAATCTCGAATTCGACAAGACGAACAATCTCGAATTCGAGAAGACGAACAAACTCGAATTCGAGAAGACGAACAAACTCGAATTCGAGAAGACGAACAAACTCGAATTCGAGAAGGCGAACAATCTCGAATTCGAGAAGACGAACAAACTCGAATTCGAGAAGACGAACTATCCCGAATTCGAGAAGGCGAACAATCCCGAATTCGAGATGACGAACAGTCCCGAATTCGAAAAGGCAAACAATCCACAATCCGAGAAGGCGAACAATCTCGAATTCGAGAAGGCGAACAATTACGAATTCGAGAAGACGAACAATTTCTATTTCCAGAAGACGAAGAAACTCGAATTCGAGAAGTCGAACAATCTCGAATTCGAGAAGGCGAACAATCTCGAAATCGAGAAGACGAACAATCCCGAATTCGTGAAGACGAACTATCCCGAATTCGAGAAGGCGAACAATCCCAAATTCGAGAAGACATAAAATCTCGAATTCTAGAAGGCGAACAATCCACAATTCGAGAAGGCGGACAATCTCGAATTCGAGAAGGCGAACAATTTCGAATTCGAGAAGGCGAAAACGAATCTAGAAAACGAAAAAACTCGAATTCGAGAACGCGAACAATCTCGAATTCGAGAAGACGAACAATCTCGAATTCGAGAAGGCGAACAATCTCGAATTCGAGAAGGCGAACAATCTCGAATTCGAGAAGACGAACAATCTCGAATTCGAGAAGGCGAACAATCTCTAATTCGAGAAGGCGAACAATCTCGAATTCGAGATGACGAACAAACTCGAATTCGAAAATACGAACAAACTCGAATTCGAGAAGACGAACAAACTGGAATTCGAGAAGGCGAACAATCTCGAATTCGAGAAGTCGAACAATCTCGAATTCGACAAGACGAACAATCTCGAATTCGAGAAGACGAACAAACTCGAATTCGAGAAGACGAACAAACTCGAATTCGAGAAGACGAACAAACTCGAATTCGAGAAGGCGAACAATCTCGAATTCGAGAAGACGAACAAACTCGAATTCGAGAAGACGAACTATCCCGAATTCGAGAAGGCGAACAATCCCGAATTCGAGATGACGAACAGTCCCGAATTCGAAAAGGCAAACAATCCACAATCCGAGAAGGCGAACAATCTCGAATTCGAGAAGGCGAACAATTACGAATTCGAGAAGACGAACAATTTCTATTTCCAGAAGACGAAGAAACTCGAATTCGAGAAGTCGAACAATCTCGAATTCGAGAAGGCGAACAATCTCGAAATCGAGAAGACGAACAATCCCGAATTCGTGAAGACGAACTATCCCGAATTCGAGAAGGCGAACAATCCCAAATTCGAGAAGACATAAAATCTCGAATTCTAGAAGGCGAACAATCCACAATTCGAGAAGGCGGACAATCTCGAATTCGAGAAGGCGAACAATTTCGAATTCGAGAAGGCGAACAATCTCGAGATTCGAGAACGCGAACAAACTCGAATTCGAGGAGGCGATCAATCTCGAATTCGAGAAAATGAACAAACTCGAATTCGAGAAGACGAACAATCTCGAATTCGAGAAGGGGAAGAATATCGAATTCGAGAAGGCGAACAATCTAGAATTCGACAAGATGAACAATCCCGAAATCGTGAAGACGAACTATCCCGAATTCGAGAAGGCGAACAATCCCGAATTCGAGACGATGAACAATCCCGAATTCTAGAAGGCGAACAATCCACAAATCGAGATGGCGAACAATCTCGAATTCGAGAAGGCGAACAAACTCGAAATCGAGAAGACGAAAGTACTCGAATTCGAGAATGCGAACAACTTCGAATTAGAGAAGAAGAACAAACTCGAATTCGAGAAGGCGAAAAATCTCGAATTTGAGTAGGCGAACAATCAAGAATTCGAGAAGTCGAACAAACTCTAATTCGAGAAGGCGAACAAACTCGAATTAGAGAATACGAACAAACTCGAATTCTGGAAGACGAACAAACTCGAATTCGAGAAGGCGAACAAACTCGAATTCGAGAAGGCGAACAATCTCGAATTCGAGAAGGCGAAAAATCTCGAATTTGAGTAGGCGAACAATCAAGAATTCGAGAAGGCGAACAAACTCTAATTCGAGAAGGCAAACAGACTCGAAATCGAGAAGACGAAAAAACTCGAATTTGAGAATACGAACAAACTCGAATTCGAGAATACGAACAAACTCGAATTCGAGAATACGAACAAACTCGAATTCGAGAAGGCGAACAATCTCGAATTCGAGAAGGCGAACATTCTCGAATTCGAGAAGGCGAACAATCTCGAATTCGAGAAGACGAACAACTCGAATTCGAGAAGGCGAACAATCTCGAATTCGAGAAGGCGAACAAACTCGAATTCGAGAAGGCGAACAAACTCGAATTCGAGAAGACGAACAAACTCGAATTCGAGAAGACGAACAAACTCGAATTCGAGAAGAACAAACTCGAATTCGAGAAGACGAAGAAACTCGAATTCGAGAAGACGAACAAACTCGAATTCGAGAAGAACAAACTCGAATTCAAGAAGACGAACAAACTCGAATTCGAGAAGTCGAACAAACTCGAATTCGAGAAGACGAACAAACTCGAATTCGAGAAGACGAACAAACTCGAATTCGAGAAGACGAACAAACTCGAATTCGAGAAGACGAACAATATCGAATTCGAGAAGACGAACAAACTCGAATTCGAGAAGACGAACAAACTCGAATTCGAGAAGACGAACAAACTCGAATTCGAGAAGACGAACAAACTCGAATTCGAGAAGACGAACAAACTCGAATTCGAGAAGACGAACAAACTCGAATTCGAGAAGACGAACATACTCGAAATCGAGAAGACGAACAAACTCGAATTCGAGAAGACGAACAAACTCGAATTCGAGAAGACGAACAAACTCGAATTCGAGAAGACGAACAAACTCGAATTCGAGAAGACGAACAAACTCGAATTCGAGAAGACGAACAAACTCGAATTCGAGAAGACGAACAAACTCGAATTCGAGAAGACGAACAAACTTTAATTCGAGAAGACTAAGAATCTCGAATTCGAGAAGACGAACAAACTCGAATTCGAGAAGACGAACAACTCGAATTCGAGAAGACGAACAAACTTGTTTTCGAGAAGACGGACAATCTAGAATTCGAGGAGACGAACAATCTAGAATTCGAGGAGACGAACAATCTAGAATTCGAGAAGACGAACAAACTCGAATTCGAGAAAACGAACAAACTCTAATTTGGGAAGTCGAACAAACTCGAATTCGAGAAGACGAACAAACTCGAATTCGAGGAGACGAACAAACTCGAATTCGATAAGACGAACAATATCGAATTCGAGAAGACGAACAATATCGAATTCGAGAAGACGAACAATCTCGTATTCGAGAAGACGAACAAACTCGAATTCAAGAAGACGAACAAACTCGAATTAGAGAATACGAACAAACTCGAATTCTGGAAGACGAACAAACTCGAATTCGAGAAGGCGAACAAACTCGAATTCGAGAAGGCGAACAATCTCGAATTCGAGAAGGCGAAAAATCTCGAATTTGAGTAGGCGAACAATCAAGAATTCGAGAAGGCGAACAAACTCTAATTCGAGAAGGCAAACAGACTCGAAATCGAGAAGACGAACAAACTCGAATTTGAGAATACGAACAAACTCGAATTCGAGAATACGAACAAACTCGAATTCGACAAGGCGAACAATCTCGAAATCGAGAAGGCGAACAATCTCGAATTCGAGAAGGCGAACAATCTCGAATTCGAGAAGGCGAACAATCTCGAATTCGAGAAGGCGAACAATCTCGAATTCGAGAAGGCGAACAATCTCAAATTCGAGAAGACGAACAAACTCGAATTCGAGAAGGCGAACAATCTCGAATTCGAGAAGACGAACAAACTCGAATTCGAGAAGACGAACAAACTCGAATTCGAGAAGACGAACAAACTCGAATTCGAGAATGCGAACAAACTCGAATTCTAGAAAACGAACAAACTCGAATTCGAGAAGACGAACAAACTCGAATTCGAGAAGACGAACAAACTCGAATTCGAGAAGACGAACAAACTCGAATTCGAGAAGACGAACAAACTCGAATTCGAGAAGACGAACAAACTCGAATTCTAGAAAACGAACAAACTCGAAATCGAGAAGACGAACAAACTCGAATTCGCCATCGCAATCATCATCATTCATATTCATCTTAGGTTAGCTAGGATTAGGGACTCTCCTGGCGCAACATTATCATCACCCATCGTATCATCAGGGCAACTTAACCCGCCTTCCAGGCGCCCCAACCTCAGAAGTGGGTTACAAGTATGCCATGCCAGGAGAGAAACCAGGAATGTCGAAAGACAAACCTGGGGCATTTGGGAAAAAAAAATTATTACATAAAAATTCGCTCTCTAATGATTAAACATGCTGGTTATGGGCGCTAGGGGGAACGTGTGTTTTCATATTGGTCAACATAAGGTGGTATAGAACCGCCAAAAGTTTATTTTTATCTTCAATGCCACCTGTTTGTCATTCGACATTTCAGGTATTCTCTCCTGGCATTGGCACATTGTAACCCATTTCTGAGGTTGGGGCGCCTGGAAGGTGGGGATTCGCTGCCCCAATGATATGATGCGTAATGATGCGGCAGGAGAGGCCTTAAACCTAAACATAATCTAATGACGTGAATATGATATTGATGATAATGATGGCCAGATGATGTTCGGGCACCGTCTGGACCTTAAAGTATCCTGACATTTGTCTTACAGGTGAGGAAAAACCACGAAAAAACCTCACCCAGGAAACTTGTCCCGAGTGGGAATCGAACCCAGGCCCGCTGTGTGACAAGGCAGCGCGCTACCTCGAGACCACAGCGGTGGACGATTTACCCAAAAGTTGTATTAATGTATTCAAAATAATTAACATTATTTACAACATTTCTACTTTATAGTATACATACTTTAATTACAATTTGATACATTTTAAATGTATTTACAAAATGAAACGGCCCCGGTGGACTAGTGGTTATGCTCCTTGCCTCTGGCCCCGAGGGTCGCGGGTTCAAACCCGGCCGGGGTCGATGGATTTTTTTAGGATGGAAAAATCCAAGGAGCAGGTCCTCCTGGAGGGACTTTAAGCCGTGAGTCCCGAGCCTGAAGATTATCAGGCTCGTAAAAGATCCTTAAGCCTGAATAAAATGCATCTAAGCAAAATTTACCGAATTTTCCCGTCCTAGTACTACTTTGGTTTCCTAGATGTCAGTATGAGGCGGAACGCTGACCACGGACCACTCAAATTACATCTATGCGAAAACAAGTGTAAGTAAATTAGTATGGTTCAAATTCTTCCCTGTAGGGGAGAACGCCTATCTCTGTTAAGGGAAAACATGGGCTTACAAGAAGATTTACAAATTGTATTTAATCAATTAAAAAAAATAATTGTCTGTATCAATTTGTCCTTGAGGAATCTGATATATCCTTTAAAATACAAAACTATAATGAAGCTTTAAGAATTATCAACCAAGTTTTTAAACCATCAAAAGTGCAGAGACACACAAGAATGAAAATCTATAAAATTCTCGCTAGACCCATAATCTGTTATGGCAATGAAGCTTGGACCATCAGAACTCAGGATGATCGTCATATTACAGCCACGGAGATGAAATTTCTGCGACGAACTGCAGGTTATAGCCTTCTAGTCCACCAAAGAAATTCAACAATAGCCAGAGAGTTAAACATCGTACCTATATCTGAATACCTCCAAGAATATAGAAACAATTGGCTAGCCCATATTCAGCGCATGGATCGTCACAGAATACCAAAACAAATTCTTCACTACATTCCTCGAGGCAGAAGATCTGTGTGTCGACCTTTTCGGAGATGGCGGGAGACCGTAACGGGCCACTGGGCCTAATACTTGAAAGGACGATGATGATGATGATCTAAGAAAATATAGTTCCGTTTCCAACACTCGAAACAGAGAGAATAAAAATATTATGTAGCATATATATATATATATATATATATATATATATATATATCGGAGAATTTTAAAATATGCAAATAAAATTTTAACTAATCATATAAGCATTGTTGTATTATTACGCATGCAGAATATGTTGGGATTTCAGTTGTTTTTGAATAGCCAGTACTGTCTAATAATAAAATATTGGAGAGCACATGAAAATCAGAGAGAAACAAATTATGCTCATTATTTTCAAACAGTTGTCCACCGCTGTGGTCAATGGTCACGAGGTAGCGTGATGCCTTGTCACGCAGCAGGCCCTAGTTCGATCCCCGGTCGGGACAGTTTTTCTGGGTGAGGTTTTTATCGGGGTTTTTCCTCATCTATAAGACAAATGTGAGGAAAACTTTAAGGCCCAAACGGTCCCCGAAATCATATGGCCATCGCAATCATCATCATTCATATTCATCTTAGATTAAGTTTAGGTTTAGGGACTCTCCTGGCGCACCACTATCATCATCGACTATCACATCATCGGGGCAAAGTAACCCCGCCTTCCAGGCGCCCCAACCTCAGAAGTGGGTTACCAGAACGCCATGCCAGGAGAGAAACCAGGAAAGTCGAAAGACAATCTGGGACATTTGCAAAAAAAAAATTCAAACATTTCAGTGAAAATTGTGCTACATTAGTCATTGAGACTGTGAAAATAACAGAATTACAGGTGAGTCAGCATAGGGCATATATTCTGCTCGTAATGAAATTTTAAATAAGATATCAATTGACATCATGGAAAAAGCATAAACAACGGATTAGGTAAGCACATATGCTATTAGTCATTCAAAATATCTCTGCAGGCGGAAGAATTGCGAACCTCTGTTTGTTGCTACACGTGACGTCATATAAGGCAGTGTACACTGTCAGCGTCCCACGTCACATTCCCCTCTGCACTCATAGATAGCAGTGTCACGTGTTCTATTCCTGCATAAACACGATTGCAGTGCCCTCCGTCAACAACTGCGCTTACTCCTTAAACGGGTAATATCCGCTCTTGAAGTGATCCTTGTCAAAACAAAACCACGTGACCTGCTCGCTTTTCATTGGTTATTGACACCGACGTACGATGTAGAAGCAATAAGTACGCGGAAAAGTAGCTCCCTTCATTAAATTAAAAATACGTCCTCTGAAAATACTTGTTATTCTTCTTGAATGAAAATAATAATATCCAAAACATAAAAAATAATATAAAATACATCCAATCAATAATTACAACTTAAAATAGTTTAGTACTTATGGATCATAGAGAAACTTTCGTGCTTATGGATGATGCATTTGACACAGAGAAGTTTCTCTATGGCATTTGAGTCATGCTTTAGTCAACAACATGGCTGAAAGTGTCGAGTCTTCTGAGGCCGTGTCGCCATCTAAAATTGTAAAACAAAGTCTGGCAAACATTTGACTAGTGGTCAAAAAACAGTTATTTTAAATGTATTTAATTTTAGTGAACCAGGACGTCCACTCAAAAGACTTTTGGAAGATGTTTCTCTTGAGGCCGAAACAGGTCAACAAATGGCCTAAATTCGTGAATGTACTATGATGATGATAATTTTAAGAAAATTATTCAGAACTTCCAGTAAAAGTTATTGTGAATTTAATATCTGAGTTTACCGATGTGTTGTGTACAAGTATAATAGTGCTCGGAAAAAAAAAACAACACGTGGCAAGGTTGTAACTCCCGGTAAAAAAAGGAAGTGTGTGCAATCTGCTTTTGATAAGTGTGATGGATTTGTGGCAAATGTAATTTGAGTAATAGTACATAATTTAAAAAAAAAATGAATTCTATACTTGACACACGTGCTCCGTGTCAATATGACAGTAATGTATTGTGGAAGGATACAATTGCGTTAGGTTCACTCTAACAGCGGATAAGGTATATATAATTTTTAGTCATAAATAAATAAAGAAGAAATGAAAGTTCCTAATTGTTGGTTTTACCTTATTTCCTGTAATATACGATGATCACTGTTTCTATTGATTAAAGTTTCGTTCACATTTCAGTCACATGGCAGGCGAAGTAGCACCATGGTCATCACAATAGATAATGGCGGTGAAGTAATACCTTATGCAAGTTTGGGATAAGGTGTACACACACATAAATTCTTCTATAGAATCCCAGCGCGCATGCGCTTCATGTAATCCGAGAAAGATAAATGCAACCTCCAGCAGTTGGCGGTATATGTATGTGAAATCAGTATGACCAACATTGACACAAAATTCCCAGAACTTGTCTAAATATGTATAATTAACACAAAATGAACTAGTGGAAATATGATTTTACGTGGTAACCGTCCGACATGTTGAATTTTTCATAGAATAACAGATATGAAGTAATTTATTTTATGTATCAAATCACATTTAAAAAGCAAGGAACCTAAAAGCTAACCAAACCTAAATCAATTACTGTAACACAAGTAGCAAAGCCAGAGGGAAAACGCCCAGTTGGTAGACCAAGAATGAGGTGGGAGAATAACATTAACTATGATTTGAGGGAAGTAGATTATACAGGGAATGATTGGAATGCATTAGCTCAGGATAGGGATTTATGGAGAGCTTATGTCCGTGCGGCCATGAACCTACGGGTTCGATAGTGCCAGTGAGTAAGTAAGTATGCAAATCAATTACTCTAACATAGGTGAAATCCAGGGAACGTGGAAGTGATGTTGGCAACATCTGGAGTATTTTGAGTTGCTGATGGTGGCAACGTTGGAACAACATAGGAAGAGGAGGGAAAATAGCAGAAAGTAGCAAGTAATCAATGTAGCACGATCATGTTATACGTAAATATATAAATATAAAAAAAGATTGTTGCAACATTGGAAGATGTTTAAAAGTGTTGCAAAATGTTTTAAAAGTGTTTAGTGCGTCAGTGGCACAAGAAATGATTGAAAATTTTGTGCGACGGTTTGTACACCACACCCCAAGTTTGTTTACATTACGACAGGAACTTAACTCAGAACTCATATAGATAACAATTTGAGATATTTGATTTTAGAACAATTAGAAGAAGTTTATTAATGTACAGATGATTTTTTATAAATATCCTATACTGTATTGCATAAAATATGTGAGAGAAGTGTAGAGTAAGCCAATTGTATGTTTGCAGAAGAGCTGATAATGCATTTTCTTAATTTGAAATGAATAAATATAATTTAACACATTACTTTACATTTCATTCTCCATTATTTCCCATTCCATTTTCCCTTTAATATAAATGCATATGTATAAATATATATATGAATAAGAAAGTTTTCTTGGGTTTTCCACGTCTTGGATTCAAGTTCGGCCTCTGGCCACTGACTCCGACGTTTCGGCATGATCCCACATGCCATTATCAAGGAATGATAAGTTTGAGTCACAGGTTTAGGTCTTATATAATAAAATGCATATAGTTTTCGCTGTGGTCCGTTTCCAAAGTCGTACACCCATCCAAGGTTTAGTTCTTATGTTGTTAAATACCTTCAGTTTTCAGTGTGGTCTGTTTCCAAAGCCGTACACTTATCCAAGGTTTAGTTCTTATGTAGGTAACACATTCAGTTTTCAGTGTGGTCCGTTTCGGAAGCCATACACCCATCCAAGCATCGACCACACTCCATGTTGCCCAACCGAGGTTTTCTTCATATCTTCTTCGCTGTTCTGGGGATGACATGGTGGGCAGCGAGAGCAGTTTTCCATGTAGATGGTAATCTTTGGGCATCATCTCTGGTGTTCATGGAATGTGGCCTTTTCTCAATTTCTATTGCTTCTCTGTAGATTCTTGATTTTTCATTAACTATTTTAGCCAACGTTCTACATCCTGTGAGGTCGATCTTGTGACCCCTCTGTTTCATATGTTGCACCCGAGTTGATGTAGGTTCTTGACGATTTATTGCAGCCTTATGTTAACATTAGCTCAGGATAGGGATGTGTGGAGAGCTCATGTCTGTGTGGTGATAGTACCAGTTAATTAGTTAGTCACTGTTTGGTGACATGACCCTAATTGAAGGGCTCTAACAGGGAAGCAGGGAGAAGGGCAAGCAAAGTAAGATTCTACACATAGAAAATGAATTTAATAACAAAATAATATACACATTATGTTGACATATACAATATATAAAAAAGACTCAATATGAGCCAAAAAATACAAAATCCTGCACAGTTTTATGAGTGTTATTTACAAAATGTAGTGCAGTCATTTTCGATGATGCTCGTTCAATGATGCGAAGATGATAATTTCAAAGAATGACATTCAATTGTTTACTACAGTCAAATGTTTCACTACTATGAATTTAAAAACACATTCACAAAACTAAAGAAAAACAAATATTATTTTAAAAATAATAAGAAAGAGTTATACTCATTTGGGTTTTTGTCATTAACCGTTTTTTGAGTGTGTGAATGAAATTTTCAATATTTGAATTATGGATTCTAAAAAAAACTACAGGGCCGTCCTATGAAACGCTGGAGGGAAAATTTTCTATAGGATCGTAACAGGCCTTGGCCTAATACTTGGAAGGAAGAAGAAGAAGAAAAAAACTACATTGAGTTTAAAAAACACAAATATAATATTTTTAAAATTGAAATCAATACACCTAGAAGCTAGGTGTAAGGACCTTGTTCGCTTGTACTGGGAAGCCAAAAAGAAAATCACTTAAGCGTCAAATCTCGCCATTAAAAAAAACAAACAAACAATATTTTTAAATTTGAAGAGAAAAATATATGCTTAAATCGGAATTTGAACCCAATGGGCCGCTGAATGAAAACATAAACAAGTGCTTAGGTATTAAAGAATGCTGATGATTAATTTACGAAACGCACGGCTGCTCGGCTGGGAAGCATGTGCTTCTTATTTAGAAGGAAAAGGTAGAAGTGTAAGTTAAAGATTATTCAAAGCACATGCTTATATTTCTACCTTTTGCTTCCAAGCAAATACTTCTACCTCTACCTTGTGCTCACAAGCAAAATCTCCAGTTTTACGGTCCATTGGGTTCAAATCCCGATTTAAGCATATAATTTTCTCTTCAAATTTAATTTCTCATTGAGTAAAATGTCCCGCGCCGTAGCCGAGCGGTTAAGTTAGGAAGCCTTGGCGCAGAGCTACGGGACTTGCGCTGGTTCGAGTCTCCATGGGGGAAGAAATTTTCTCATGGTATTTCGGCCAGTATGGGACCGGTGCCCACCCAGCATCGTGAGGCATTTGGGTAGCTACAATAAGTAGCGGCTCCAGGTTGAGGAACCAGCTATAACGGCTGGGGGACTCGACATGCTAACCACATGTCACCCCTACACTGGCTGTTGATCATCTACCTCTATGATTGACACATGTGGATGTGAAGGGCCAGCAGCCGGCTGGTAAAAGGGCAACCGCTGAAAAGTGGAAAGACCCTCAATCGGAAATTGAGTAAAATATGATAAATTTAATATTAAAATATCAAATATTTTTAAAATTAATAAACTTCCACCTATTTCACTGGAGCTTTGAATTTTTATTTTATTGAAACTCGAGGAAACAATTGAAAGTCATTCTTGACACCCTCGACAAATGGCACATCTTCAGAAAGACTGAAGTGAGAAAACATATACACAAACATTATACAAACACAAATATAAACACTCATATAATATTCCTATAAGAATAAAATTTATATAAATTTGCAACAGTGTTATACGTTTTACTTCTTTTAAGGAGCATTATTTCAATTTTTTATAGAATTAGACTGTACCTATTATAATTAAAATAAATTCTATAGTTTAATAAAATGCCTCAACCAAATAACAATTAGCGTGATAATGAAAACAGTATATCTCCAAATCCTTCATTTGTATCTGAACTTCTTTGCTAAAGGAGTATTTGTTATAATGAAATTATATACGAAAAAATTACAAGGTTTAATTTAAGAATTAAATTAAAGTGTTTTGGAATGGAAACCTGAGGGAAGACGAGGCAGAGGAAGACCTAAAACCTCCTGGAGTCAGGCAATATATTTTTACATGAAGCAGAAAGATCTACAACCAGGAGATTGGATGGACCGACAAAATTGGCTATTAGGAATCAGACGATGTCAAAGACATTAATCAACCGATGATCCATCTATCTAATTAAAGTGTTTAATTTTAGGGCCGCATGCAAATACATTAGTCTCTACTCAAATTACTTCCAATCACTGGTGAGCTGACTTTCCATGAGCAAGTGCAAAGATCGAATTAGCGACCCACTAACTGGTCATGCATCAAAGTCGTCGTTTTCGTAATATTGGCAAGATATTATCCAGAATTCTCAGCAATAAAACCACTTCCATTATTTTCCTCTGCTAGAGGAACGCATTTACGCTTGCGTCCCGCAAATATTACGACGTCTGCATCGCGCAATATTATGCCAATTCTCCTGTTCTTCCAGTTGAATTCTTTGGTAGACTCTATCAAATTCCTCTTCTCTGCGTATACCGAAAACATGATTGAAGTCTTCAAGGTCCGACATCTTGGATAAAGCAGCAAGGTACGCGGCAAGGTTTCAAACTACATCGGTTACCATCGGTTCCCTTCGGGTTGCTCACGATTTGTTTCTCCGCTAAGTCACCTCGCCAGGTAGCTTAGAAATTTCAACAATTATTATCGCATGAACAGATTTTTGAGTATGCAAAAACGTATTTGGATGCAACTTTCTCAGCAGAGTACAGGCAGAGAACTAATGCGTTCATAGATTCAAGCCTTAGAGTACTTCTTACTTTCTTCTTCTTCTTAAATGGCACTACACCCAATGAGGACCTTTGCCTCCTCCAGACATTATTTTCTAAACTGCCATCTGTTGTAGTTTTGAAGAACTTTGTAATCAAGCTCGGTTCATCTGGAATCTCGAGGTTCATGGTTCTAGTATTTTTTTAAAAGATATATATTAAAAAAACCATACTAGAACCATGAACTACGAGATTCCAGACGAACCGAGATTGATTACAAAGTTCTTCAAAAATACAACAGATGGCAGTTTAGAAAATGATTCCTTCAAAAGAACACCAGATGGCAGTTTGGATAATTAATGGCAAAAGAAAAAAATTGACAGTTGTGAAAACAGCTGAGGTGGCGATGATGGTTGCTGATACTGCAGTGCTCTGTTAAAAAACCATAGAAGTATGAGGTAAGAAGAATTCACAATTTATTTAATTCTTATTAATAAAACCTCATAATGTTAAAAATTCCCAAATTTATTATATAAAAGTTTTATAAGAATTTTAATTTAAATCTTAAATTAAACCTCAGAGTGATTTTTCTTATAATAGTTCAACTCAAGTATTATTTAAGTAATATATTCTTCTTCTTCTTCTTAGACAGGGTTCAGAATCGTATTTGGTTCCATCTCCAATACTTTCAAGGGCATCATTATGTCGTCTTAAAGAGCTACTAGTGTGGAAATATTGAGAATGGAACTAAATACTGTCCTGAAACTGGTCTAAGAAGAAGATTGATATGAGGTGACTGATACAATTTCACTTAAATTAATATTAAATAAATCTAGAGCAAGAAGTACATATGTTTACTAATAAATTCAAATAAAATGAATCAACTTGGAGAAATAAAATCGGTTATGACAATCGAGAATTTCATATGTTGTAGTTCTAATTTCTTTATATCTGTAGACTAATTGGAAATATTTATTGAATTCCTAATTCCTATTTTCACTAAATTATAGTTTATATGAAAAATTATATCCAATTAGAATATATTCAAAATATCATAGGTGCTGAAATTTATTTCTCTTTTAAAATAAGTTTTTCAAAATTCAGAACTATCAAAATCTCAGATCATTTCAATATTTATCTAATACACTGATAATCTTTGATTTTAATGTATGAGTTACAAGGTTTTCCAGTTGCACAAATCTAGCCCAAATGATCAGTGTTAATATTATTTGTGTTAAACAGGCCAAAATGATCCCATCCTCTTATTAAAAGCAATTCCATCCACCGTACCATTTGCAAATGTTTATAAAATAGCATTATTTCAACAGTTGTAAACATTGACGATTTTATTATTAACTTAACACTTCTCATTGAAGGATAAATTATATTTGAAGAGAAATTTTTTTTCGCCTAGACCGGGACTCGAACCCGGGACCCTTGGCTTTCCGGGCCAAGTGCTCTACCAACTGAGCTACCGAGGCGAGTTATGATCTAGACGCAAATTTTTCTCTTATGTACGTTGTAATTCCCTCATGCCAAATGCTTGAAACCATAGCTTCTATCTTTGCAAATGGCGGCTTCTTAGTTAAGAAGACATTTATTGGGAATTTAACACTACTTTATAGCCAGTAGGGCTTCTATTGACGATTTTATTATTAATTTAACACTTCTCATTGAAGGATAAATTATATTTGAAGAGAAATTTTTTTTTTATATCCTTCAATGAGAAGTGTTAAATTAATAATAAAATCGTCAATAGAAGCCCTACTGGCTATAAAGTAGTGTTAAATTCCCAATAAATGTCTTCTTAACTAAGAAGCCGCCATTTGCAAAGATAGAAGCTATGGTTTCAAGCATTTGGCGCGAGGGAATTACAACGTACATAAGAGAAAAATTTGCGTCTAGATCGTAACTCGCCTCGGTAGCTCGGTTGGTAGAGCACTTGGCCCGGAAAGCCAAGGGTCCCGGGTTCGAGTCCCGGTCTAGGCAAAAAAAAAAAAAAAAATTCTCTTCAAATATAGTTGTAAACATTCTAAAAACATATAAAACAATCAAAGAAATGGAATCGGTGGCCACCTGGTGAGAGAGCAAAATGTGACATGAGGCATAAATAACTGATATTTAACTTTGATAGGAATTAATCACTATGAGGTTTAATTTATGGTGAAATTAAATGTTTCTTACCTCTCCTCATATATATTTTCTAAGTTGATTGCGATTTCGAGACTATAACTGTCTCATCATCAGAACTTTGTTGGCAACTGGTGTTATGTCGATCGGAAGAAACTCTTCTTCTTCTTCCCTCTGTTGGTGGACCGATGAACCTCTGGATCAGGTCAAAATTTACGGGAATTTCGAAGTTCATAAGTTTTCCTGATCCAGAGGTTCATCGGTCCACCAACAGAGGGAAGAAGAAGAGTTTCTTCCGATCGACATAACACCAGTGGCCAACAAAGTTCTGATGATGAGACAGTTATAGTCTCGAAATCGCGATGAACTTAGAAAATATATATGAGGAGAGGTAAGAAACATTTAATTTCACCATAAATAACTGATTCAATTTCTTTGATAAAATACAGCATAATAATTCCTTCTATCAATTTTGTATTTAAAATATGAAACAATTAACATAATTTGATAAAAAATATAAAATTATATGTAATACCATCACTCTTAACCCTTAATTACTCATGCATACATAATCTACATGAGGACTCGCACGGGGTATTTTTTTGCCTTCAAGTCTTTATCAGAGTTAATAACACTGTATCACGTTATTACAAAGTTTAATGCTTTTTACACGCTTTATATTAGCTTGACCTGTATCTATGTAACGGAATCTTTCTACGCGATTTTCACCCACTTAAAATCATTGGATCGACTTGAAACTTTGTATACTTGTAGAGGACCCGTGACAATACAATAATTTCATATTTATTTTCTAAAATCCTGGCCATAATCATCAGAAAATCAAAAAAAGTGTTTTTGTATCAATGTAACTGAATCTTTCAACGCGATTTTCACCCACTTAGAAACATTGGATCGACTTGAAACTTTGTATACTTGTAGAGAACCCGTGACAATACAATAATTTCATATTTATTTTCTAAAATCCTGGCCATAATCATCAGAAAATCAAAAAAAGTGTTTTTGTATCAATGTAACGGAATCTTTCAACGCGATTTTCACCCACTTAGAAACATTGGATCGACTTGAAACTTTGTATACTTGTAGAGGACCCGTGACAATACAATAATTTCATATTTTGTTTCTAAAATCCTGGCCAGAATCATCCGAAAATCAAAAAAATGAAAACTGGTATAATAGGTTGCGGACTTGTCGAATTTTTAGTCAATCGTTGTAAGAGCTCAGTTGGTAGAGCAGTGAACTCTTAGTGGTATATAATTTCAGTAATCCATACGTCGCTGGTTCAAATCCGGCTGGGAGGGTTTTTTTTATAGAAGAGTATTACTTTTAGCTCATACTACAATAGTATCGAATTTAAAGATATTTACATTTTTATCTTATTCTGTAAAATATTAAAACTAAAAAATAAAAATAAATAATAGTTTTAAAAAACTAAAAGAACACGCTTTATTAGAAAACTAAAAAATGAAAAATAATTTTAATTTCCAATACGCTTGGGATAAAATAAAGTGGTCAACAAAAAAATCATCTCCAACACATATAGAATAAAACTAGAGTTATCAACAAAAAGAAAATAATTTTACCATCAAAAGCGTGGGGTGCTCTATATCAATTAATATATTTGATAATAAACAGATATTGGTAAAAGTAAGCTCTCTAAGAAGAAAATGTAAAAATCATAAAAAGCACCCCACGCTTTTGATGGTAAAATTATTTTCTTTTTGTTGATAACTCTAGTTTTATTCTATATGTGTTGGAGATGATTTTTTTGTTGACCACTTTATTTTATCCCAGGTGTATTGGAAATTAAAATTATTTTTCATTTTTTAGTTTTCTAATAAAGCGTGTTCTTTTAGTTTTTTAAAACTATTATTTATTATAGATAATAATAACATCTATACACACCTCACTCGAGACAGAAAAGCAGTCTGGACTGGACTCCATCACATGATCTTTGCAGATCGGCTTGCCGCAATTGGCGCATCACTTTGTTGTCTTCGGTGTTTGGCCCTGGGACAGAAGTGGCACCTCCCACTTTTTCTGATGGTCAGTGGTTCAGCTTCCTCCACAGGTCCTGTGAGATGTCTTATTTTCACCTGAAGAGGTTTTGGCGAAGTGTTTATGGTTGCCCTTTTATTCAGATAGCTGTCCAGTAGACTCCGACCAAGGTATTTTAGGAAGTCGCAGCGAGCAATCTTTTTTCCCACATTTTCTTGTATAATTATATGTGCATTGATGCTGCCAACATTCAACAAGAAGTAAAAAAATAGTTAGTAGCCAGCGATTGGACATCTTCATCTTCTGACATAATATAGTCCCATAATATAGAATCCCGATCACAGTCTTCGTCTGATGAAGAAGAAAATCCGCCAACAATTTCATCATCTGATGCTTCCAACAGTTCTATAATTTCATCTTCTGTCAATATTTTCCTCTTTCTACTCATATTTACTCTTATGCTTCAAATTGTAAGCACGAGAATAGAAAATAACTCTCTACAGATGTTAGGCACGCATGGGGTAAAAATTTCCGCAGGCAGCAACATTGACATAAAATAAATATAATTCCACCATTAGCTATTCCAACAAACTAAATACAACAGAAATACATGCTGGAAGAGCCCATTTGAGAATAGGCGAGCTCCAGGGAATCTCATAAATATAATTGTCACTAAATAATAGCGTCTTTCAACATAACAGAAAAAAATTACCCCGTGCGAGTAATTAAGGGTTAACAATTTCTTTGACAAGACTTGTTAGGAACAGGCCTAACACAACATTTTAATTCAACAATATGGTTGAAAAATAGCAAACATTATAATATGAAATATCTCTTTCAAAAAAGTTCTGAGACATATAAAGTGAACCGTTATTATATCATCAAAATGTACACTCTTAGTAAAATGTTCCCAAGTTTTAAAATGTAAATCTGATATTCAATGAAAAGAATGAAAAACATTGTGAATTTTAAGCTGAGACACCTGTTTTAGAAAAGAACATGGAAAAACTGCACTTACACTATCTCAAAACTGCAAAGAACTGCGAATACACGGTAGCAGTTAGAAGTAGCAGCGATAACGTTATCATTGAATGATAACCCACAAACATCATAGTGAGTTACCAAACGTTTATTAAAAATGGGTGTACACTTACTTATCACTCCCTAACGCTGATCCAACCAGCGATAACCCAAAACAGCAATAGAAAAATCATAGAATAAGTAATATACTCTATGCAGAAAATAGCAGTTAGCGTTAACAGTTTAACAGTTTCATAATATTGCGATTTGCATATTTAAATAAATACTTTAAAATTGTCTAATAATGTTATAAAAATTATTTTAAAACGTTTTAAAATATTAGAAAATGATGGTAAGTACAGAACAAAAGCTATAGTTTACAACGATATAACAGAAAAATTTTGAGATAGTAGAAGTGCAGTTGAGCCAAGAACATAATCATACAATCACACTTAATCTAGAATAATCTAAACAACAGGTCTGTTTAAGCTTAAATGCACAATATCATTATAACATAGAACATTACATAAAATATTAAAAAAGTATCTATTACAAAACTTTCATCTTTTACTTGCAACTATTTCTCTATGGTGGGATATTTTATTTGGACAAACAGGCAGTTCTCTTCCATGGACCTAACAATACATAACCTCAAAATCAGACGGTTTGTTTAAATAACACAGACTTGAAATCTCATTAATATAATAAATTTAGGAATTTTTTTACATTATGAGGTTTCTTAATAATCTGGAATTTATCAAATTAATTGCAAAGATTGCAATAAAATATATATATATATATATATATAAATAAGAAAGTTTTCTTGGGTTTTCCGCGTCTTGGATTCAAGTTCGGCCCCTGGCCACTAACTCCGACGTTTCGCCATGATCCCACATGCCATTATCAAGGAATGATAAGTTCGAGTCACAGGTTTAGGTCTTATATAATTAAACAAATAGAGTTTTTGCTGTGGTTCGTTTCCGAAGCCGTACACCCATACAAGGTTTAGTTCTTATGTACTTAAACACCTTCAGTTTTCAGTGTGGTCCGTTTTGGAAGCCGTACACCCATCCAAGCGTCGACCATGCTCCATGTTGCCCAACCATGGTTTTCTTCATATCTTCTTCGCTGTTCTAGGGATGACATGGTGAGCAGCGAGAGCAGTTTTCCACGTAGATGGTAATCTTTGGGCATCATCTCGGGTGTTCATAGAATGTGGCCTTTTTTCAATCTCTATTGCTTCTCTGTAGATTCTTGATTTTCATGATCTATTTTAGCCAGTGGCCAAACTTGAATCCAAGACGTGGAAAACCCAAGAAAACTTTCTTATTCATACTTATATCCGCGAAAATCTGCAATATAACATATATATATATATATATATATATATATATATATATATATAGGAAAAACAAAAAGGAACTTAGACACTCGAAAAAAAAAACACTTTAGAACCATAAAAAATGGTGAAATTAAAAAAATCAACTATAGCAGCACATAGCTTATTAGAGAATCATAGAATTGAAAAAGAAGCAAAACTTTTGAAACATCTATCTAAACCTTTGGAATTAACAGTTTGGGAAAAGATATACATTAAAAAAAAATACTAGAACCATGAACTTCGAGGTTCCAGACGAACCAAGTTTGATTACAAAGTTCTTCAAATCAACACCAGATGGCAGTTTACAAAATGACAGGCATAATGAAGAATTGACAGTCATGAAAACAGCCGAGGATGGAATGATGAGTCCTGATATTGCAGTTCTGAGATAAAAACAGATGTATGAAGTAAGAAGAATTCATGATTCTTTGATTTTTGATCAACAATTAATTTCAAATGCATGTATGATTTAAGGATCTACAGATAAACAGAACTGACATTTATTTAACTTTCACAGGGAAAAACACTGTGGGGATTAATTCAAGAATTAAATTAATATTTTTATTACCTCACCTCATATCCTTTTTCTTCTAGACTGCAGTTTCGGAGCTTATCTCCATCGTCAGTAGCCTCTGGTCGACTGGTGTTATGTCGTTTCTTGGCAGTTTTCTTCTTTCTTCTATCGGTGGATCGATGAACCTCTGGATCAAATCAAAATTTGCGGGAGTTTCGAAATTCATGAGTTTTTCTTTCTTGTTTTTTTTTAGGCTAGCTTTTGTATCAATGAAATATTATTTATATATTATTTAATTGATACAAAAGCTAGTCTAATCAAACAATAGATAAACAGAAAGAATTCAGAGTTTAGGAAAAAATCCATATAAAAACAAACAAGAAAGAAAAACTCGTGAATTTTGAAACTCCCACAAATTTTGATTTCATCCAGAGGTTCATCGGTCCACCAATAGAAGAAGAAGAAAACCTCCAAGAAACGACATAACACAGGTCGATGAGAGGCTACTGATGATGGAGATAAGATCCGAAACTGCAGTCTAGAAGAAAAATGATATGAGGTAATAAAAACATTAATTTAATGCTTATAGATGTCCTAATTTAGTCAGATAACCAGACAAATGGATGCTCTGTAAACAGTAATAAGACCCAGTGCATATCATGATATTAACAAGAGAATGAATTCTGCACTGGTAACTATTAGTTGATTAATTCAGTTTTTCTCCAAGTTCAAGGAACAATGAAACAGAGTTAATAATTTTTTTTACTAAAGAATCAAAATTCAATAAGAATTAAAAATCTTTGGGATATACGTGAAATCTAACAAATAATGCAAGTAAAAGATCCATAGCTATAAATGAGACCTACAGTCAGGTCACACCAGTCTATTAGGAACAAATGAAATTCAAATCTAAATCTTCTAGAAATTCACAATGTTATAGCTATATTTTTAGAAACAAAAATTCTATGATCAGAAAAAAAAAACATACTCATAAAAAAAAGGTTACTACTACAAAAGACTTTGGGATGAAGTTACATGATTTGGTTAATAAACAATAGGTTGTATTTTACATATAAAGCATAAATCATGAATTAATTATTGCTTTGGAATATGTTACAAGTAACTACAGGGTGTCTGAAAAGTCTCTAACCATTTCTGGGAAGGAGCAGTTTAATTCAAATCAAATAAGACACTGTAATTGGACGAAATCACTGTAGTTTGACATGACTGCCGTCCATATCGAAGCAGAGTTGCCATCTCTCCTCAGCGCACCTAAACACATGCCGCAATATTGCTGAGGTAATTGTACGCACCAATACCGAAATGCGTTCACGCAGTGTTGCAAATCCCTAATCTTGACCTTGATGCAACCCCATGCAAAGAAGTCCAAGGGCGTTAGATCAGGCGAGCGTGCTGCCCAGGTCCATAGTGAGCCTCGTCCAATCCAGCATTCTGGGAACGGCTGGTTGAGATAATCACACAAAATGTGCGCAAAGTGTGGTGGGGCACCGTCTTGTTGGAACACCACCGGATCCAGAATGTTGTCGGTGAACAATTGGGGCTCCAGGAATAGCTCAGGCATGTACAGGTACGATGTTGAATAGACTGTTGCTTCAGCAAAAAAGAATGGCCCAACCATACGTTCACCTTTGGAATGTTACGTTCCTATTCCATGGCGATGTTTGGTTGTTCGTCAGCCCATATCCTGCTGTTGTGGCAATTGACGAGCCACAGGATGAAAGGTAGCCTTAATGAATAGGACGTGTGCCAACAAATCTTCATTGTTTACTGCCTCAATTAAATCGTGGCACATGGCCATGCGTGCCGCATAGTCTTCAGGTTCAAGATCATGGAGCACCTGGATTGGTAAGCCTTTTTCTTCAGTACGAAGTGCAAGATCTGCCACACAGTAGATTTTGGGATGTCGTGTTCCCATGAGAGATGACGTACCGACACTTTTGGACTGTGCTGGATCGCCTGTCGTATGGTCTGCACAGTTTCCTGTGATGTCAATGGTCGTCCAGAATTTTTCTCGTCACAAACATTCCCAGTTCTCTTGAACTTATGGTGAAATTAAACCTCATAGTGATTAATTCCTATAAAAGTTAAATCTGTTGAACTTGTTCACCAAATCTCTTATTGGGGCTTATGTTTGGTGCCGTCGGCAAAACCGTTCTTGTACCTCAGCGAAGGGCAGTCCATTGAGTCTCCAACTTACGACATATATTCGTTGTTGTATGGTCAAGATATTTCAGATTACCTACAATAGTCAGTAAAAAAATTAGTATTTTCTCAGAAATGGTTAGGGAATTTTCGGACGCCCTGTATTTTAAAGGCTTTGGATATCTCTATTTCAGGCATTGCCAAAATGCCCATACATTTAGCAGTCACTATTACACAAGCACCTTTACAATTGATGAAAAATTTTCCTTGTTACATGACCTTGAATGAAGGTTAAGTAACAAAAAAAGTTAATATACAACTTTCTATGTAAAATAATATAACAAGGGAACTGTCAACTATTGCATGCAGAAACCTTCCTTCAAATTTCTCCCAGACAAGCGTTGTGATGTGTCAAAGTCACGTCCAAAAAAATTATCTGCTGCTTTTAACTGCAAGGGACAAAAGTCCAAGCCAAATCTCTCATTTAAACTACAGGGAAGTAATACAACTCCTGACTTGGTGAATTGGATAACCCTCATATAACCTGCTTTTTGTGCTGTCTCCCATCTCACTCCACTCTGCTCTACTCAAGCAGAGATATCCATCTGTTTTGCATAGTAAGTTGCCATTCTTTGGATTCCAGCTTTGATTTCTTCGCCTTGCAGTTAAAAGCAGCAGATATATATATATATAATCGCTTAAGAAAGAATACCGCGTAACTAACAAATTGAACATTTTACACGAGAAACAAAAAACTGTTTACTTTTCCCCTTAGTACCTATGCATTGAAACATTGCATCTATAAGTTTAGCAAGGTCATGGTACAAAATTGCATCCCAATCTATGTTAGAACTGAGCGCACTTCTTCCGTGATGCTAACAGTATAAAAATGTCAATTTCACCAAAAGTGTCAATTATGCGGTATTGTTTCTTAAGCGACGATATATACTCTTTTTAACAGCCTTGGTGCATCACAATGCTTCTCTGGGAGAAATTTTAATAGAATTTGGTATACAATGGCTGACATTTCCCTGTAAAATTGTAAAATTTAAAACTTGTAAGTTCAGGCAAGGTTAATAACAAATTAATTTCAAACTTGAAATCATAATTTCACACTTCAAATTTGTTTAAAAAATTTCTAAAAATTAAAAAAAAAAGTCAACAGTGAAGAACTAATGAAGAGATTGAAACAACGGTGCAAAATATATTAAAATTCCTTACATGCATTAAAATTTAATAAATCCCTATTAAATATATGTAGGGAATAACACTATGAGGATTATGATGATCTTGATGAAGATTTTCAGGCTGTAGGCCGTGGTCGTGAGGCTTGTAGTTCCCCGACGTTTTGCCAGAAACTGCGTCTGGCATCTTCAAGGGTTGTCTTGAGGCTGGCATTTCTGTCCACTGTCTGTCCTATTTATACGTTCACTGTGATGTGTACGTAAGTTATATCTGCCTTCTAATTGGTCAGCGTTAGGGACTTCCATTGCTCCAATGAGATTGCTCTTTTGATGGTCTAGTCGACTGTACGTTATATCTGCCTTCTGATTGGTCAGCGGTAGGGACTCCCATTGCTCCAATGAGATTGCTGTTTGATAGTCTAGTCGACTGTACGTTATATCTGCCTTCTGATTGGTCAGCGGTAGGGACTTCCATTGCTCCAATGAGATTGCTGTTTGATGGTCTAGTTGACTGTACGTTATATCTGCCTTCTGATTGGTCAGCGTTAGGGACTTCCATTGCTCCAATGAGATTGCTGTTTGATGGTCTAGTCGACTGTACGTTATATCTGCCTTCTGATTGGTCAGCGTTAGGGACTTCCATTGCTCCAATGAGATTGCTGTTTGATAGTCTAGTCGACTGTACTTGTAGAGGTTTACATTTTGCGCAAAATCTTCCATCAAGATCATCAAATTAACTTTAGTTTCTGTTTTTATATGTTTATCCGATAATATTCCATTCAGGGAATGAGCAATCTCATTGGAACAATGGAAGTCCCTAACGCTGACCAATCAGAAGGCAGATATAACGTACAGTACTAGACCATCAAACAGCAATCTCATTGGAGCAATGGAAGTCCCTAACGCTGACCAATCAGAAGGCAGATATAACTTGCGTACACATCGTGGTGAACGTATAAATAGGACAGACAGTCGACAGAAATGCCAGTCTCAAGACAACCCATGAGGATGCCAGACGCAGTCTTTGGCGAAACGTCGGGAAACTACAAGCCTCACGACCACGGCCTACAGCCCGTAAAATCTTCATCAAGATCATCATAGCAACTCCGGCCGTGAAAGTCTACGTGAATATACTATGAGGTTTATTTTAATTATATTTGAGTTATATACGAGGCATCTTTTTAAAGTAAGTTCTGTTTTCAGTTATAGCTGTTGCATCGCTGCAATCGTAATTTTGCGCATGTGTGTTTTCTTATTCAGTCCTCAGGCAAGCTGGTCATGCAATTTCAGATCTTCAGTCTGTGTGTGATCAGTTGAAATGTTTATAAAGTGATTGAGCACCCAGCCGACTGTGAGATACGGTCTGTTATCCGTTTCTTGAATGCGAGAAACATTAAACATCAACAAACTTTGATGGCGAAATTCTAGCAATTTTCTTAAGTTTACAAAATCTTTTATATCACACCCAAAAATTTACAAAAGTTGTAATTCTATGTGACTCCAAAGCAGCCATTCTCGCTATAACGAGACACAACACCCAAAAGCATCAAAATTATTGAATGTCACAAGATGATAAAACAGTTATCCCGTCTATATAAAAAAGTTGTACTTCAATGGATTCCAGCCCATTGTGGAGTGACAGGCAATGAAATAGCCGATTTTCTGGCCAAGAAGGGTAGCTAAATTGTTTCAAACCCAACTTCTACTCCAGTTTCCTTTCACTCTATCAAAAGAATTATCTCAAATATATCAATAAACTTAGGGAAGAATACACCACCAAAACATCTTGAAAGGAATGGGAAATTCTACAAGCTTATGACATCACTACATTACAAAGAAAATCCGCAGTAGCAACATTCAGACTGCTAACGGGACATGACTGCCTGAATAAACACCTACACAGAATTGGCATAACAGATTCATCTAAATGCCCTTTTTGCAATTTAAATGAAAATATGGAAAGAAACCATCTCCTACATTGTCCAGCTTTTGTAGAAGAGACCAGCCTTTCTGCTAAATATTGGAGTGCAAGAGAGCGAATGATTTCATTATCAAGTTGATTTGTTCTTGGACATGTTTCAAAACAATTCTGTTTTATCGTCTGGGAAAGCTGACGATAAAACAGAATTGTTTTGAAACATGTCCAAGAACAAATCAACATTAATATTGAGGTAAGTTGTCCAGACCAAAAATAATATAATTAAAATAACCTCAAAATATAACTTCCTAAAATTAAATATTATTCATTATCAAGTGCTCAACATTAGATACCAACCAACCAACTCATCGAATTCTTGTCTCGGGGTGAAACCATTTATAGACACATATCGTCAGACCTTGAAGAAGCTCCATCGTGCAATTCAGAACAAAAGACGTGGGATGCTGACTGATGGAGTTGTGTTGCTTCATGACAACGCTCGCCCACACACACAGCTCGTAACACCCAAAATCTCATCACGAAGTTTAGTTGGGAACAAATTGACCATCCCCCCTACAGCCCGGATTTGGCTCCCGAGTGATTTTATCTTTTCCTGCACCTCAAGACTTTCCAACATTTTGATGGAAACAATGAAGTGAAACAGCAGTGCGGGAGTGGTTCGCATTGCAGGCGGCAGATTCTACAATGAGGGATAGAAAAACTTGTGCCTCCATTCAATAAATGTCTCGATATTGGTGGAGATTATGTTGAAAAGTAATCGAAGTGTGGGGAATAAAATGCAACAAAATTGGTTTGTAAATATCTTCCCGTTTAACTACTACAACCTTTCGGAACTTACTTTAAAGACACGCCTTGTATTTTCACTCACCTCATATTTCTTTATTTTTATGCGACTAGTTTTGTCGCTAACTGTGCGATGCTTAAATCATCGAGAATGTCGCACTGTTAGCGACGAAACTAGTCACATAAAAATCAACTCAAATATAATTTAATTAACCTCCTAAAACTGATAATTACTGTCACTTTATCATCTTTTATGATTTCACAAGTATTTAAATTCTCCCAGAAACAAATATTATCATCTCCATATCTATATAAATAAAAATGTAAAAGTTTGTTTGTTCAAAATCTTAAATCTCGAAAAGTTCTTCACCGATTGCTTTAAAATTTTTATACAATGTTGCATTTGAATACACATGTGTTTTTATATACCTATTATATAGATATCACACCTGTGACAGGTAAAAATTTGCTTTCTTTTAAATGAAAAACAGTGCCATCTGTTGAATCTAAAACAACACATGCATTCTAAATATTTTACGGCAATGAATAACAATCTTTCCATTTAACCAGACTGAGTCACAGCAACACGTGGCTGTTGTATCAATAAAATAATATTTTAGTAATAATGTGGAAGAATGTAAAGATTCAGACATTTGGACCCTCTGTTACAATAATCACACACTTACAGTAAATATAATGAAAATGAACACGGCAGTAATATGATTAAGGCACTGTGAAGGAACTTCAATACAAAACAATTATCTAGAAATCAGTCACTCTAGATTCTTCTGTTTACCAATACAATATGGTAAACAATCTTTTCAGTGTGTTTTTATTATAAATTTAATATTTCTTACTGAAGGATAAATTATATTTGAGAAGAAAAATATACACCTAAACTGGGGTTCGAACCCAGGACCTTTATGATTAGATTAAAATGTTTCATACCTCTCCTCGTATCCAATCTTCTAAGTAGAATGCGATTTCAAAGCCTTGGCGGCTTCATCTTCAGTACTATTTTGTCGACTGATATATTGTTGATCAGAAGAACTACTTTGTATTCCCTCTGTTGGTGGACTGATAAACCTCCAGATCCAATCAGAATCCACAGAATTTTGAAGTTCATAAGTTATCTGGAGGTTCATCAATCCACCAACAGAGGGAAGTAGTAGTTCTTCTGATCGACATAACATCAGTCTACAAGCAAGTACTGAAGAAGAAGCCACAAAGGCTTTGAAATCGCGATCTACTTAAAAGACTGGATATGAGGAGAGGTATGAAATATTATAATCTGATCATAAAGCTCCTATAGGTTTCAAACCCCAGTCTAGGCACATCAAATATAATGTTTTTATTATTGATTTAACATTTCTCACTGAAAGATAAATTATATTTGAAGAGAAAGATTTTCTCCTAGACCGAGACTCGAACCCGGGACCCTTGGCTTTCCGGGTCAAGTGCTCTACCAACTGAGCTTACTAGCTTTATAAAGTAATGTTAAATTCAAAGTTAAAATTGGGAAACACATTATGAGGTTCTTAATTAATAAATTAATGAGTCATTTTAACATCTTACCTCATATTTCATGTTTTATCAAACACGGTAACTATAGTTTTCAAATGATCTTTTCAAATATCCGGTAGTCATAATGGCGGTTGAAAATGAATGACAAGATCATTTGAAAACTATAGTTACCGTGTTTGATAAAACGTGAAATATGAGGTAAGATGTTAAAATGACTCATTAATTTATTAATGTTAAATTCCCAATAAATGTCTTCTTAACTAAGAAGCCGCCATTTGCAAAGATAGAAGCAATGTTTTCAAAAGCATTTGGCGATAGGGAATTACAACGTATATAAGAGAAAAATTTGCATCTAGATCGTAACTCGCCTTGGTAGCTCAGTTGGTAGAGCACTTGGCCCGGAAAGCCAAGGGTCCCGGGTTCGAGTCTCGGTCTAGGAGAAAAAAATTTTCATAAGTAATGCCACGAGTGATTTCCAAATTATCGATAAATTCACGACTCACGAAGTGAGGAGTGAATTTATCTAGAGAATTTGGAAATCAAGAGTGGCATTTGTTAGGACTATTTAACGAATAAAATTAAGCTGTTTACTCACAAATCATTATTTAACTATAGTTATTTTAAAATATTTATATATTTAATGTAAACGGCGATGTTTGAAAACAAATGAGAAACGATAGGTACGCTTCTACTGCTTCTTTTGTTTATCACTGCAACCAGATCATACTATTTATTGCCAAAGGAACGCAATATTGTAAGAATGCTCTCTAGTGGAGAAAAAATGAAACACATCAATCTGTATATTAATTCATTTCTGATGTCGTATGATGTAAATATGACAATTATATTTTTCTCGATTATTACCTGGGAAAAAATACATTTAAGAAAGTGCAAACAGTGGTTTCTTTTTTTGGTGGTATAATCAATTGCTACAAATGTTGACATGTAAGCACTATTATATACAATCTGGTAGCCGTATTTGTTATAGGCTCAGTCACTGCAAAATAACGGTCAGACCTGTTCAGAATATTAAAAAGGAGGAGCTTTGTTTAATATATGATAATCCTAACACTGATAAATATTTCGTGAAACACGACTCTGATTGGTTGTAAAACAGAAATCATTGAAACGTGATTGGTCATTGATTCCCATTTGGGGCATGAGTTAAATAGTCTCTTCAAATACATCAAATATAATTTAACCTTCTGATATTTGCAACATTTCCAAACAAAGTAATGATAAAAATAGTTAGCACCATATGGTAATTTTAGGCACATATCATGGCAATTAGATTCACTCTTTGACATTTTGTACAAAACTTCAAAATACAATTATTACAATGTTCATACTGTACAATGTTAATATTTTACATGAATGCGTTGATGCAGTCTTACATATAGAATTTTTCTTCTCTTCTGTTTTATCAGAAAACAAAGATGTGTTTTGTTATTGTTCAACACACATTTGAAGTTATTTACACTCTCTCAATATCTTCACTGGCACTTTCACATGATAATCCTACCCTGTTTCTGTTCCATCTGCTATAAACAAGTTCTAATATATTTTCTCTTCTACAACCGTAATCGTCTTTTAATTCACTTTTCATCATAAGAAATCTATGTACGACACAGGTTTATGAAAAATTACACTTCTCACTTTTTATCATTATTTAAGATTTACAGGTAAAATTTAAAACTATATTGTTTGGAGTAGGAAGCAGTGCTCCAAGACAGGACATCGGTCATGTAACTACTGAAGATGTAACCAGCAAGGTTATGAAACTGGTCTAAATACTGGGTGAATCATGAATATGGCTATACGTTTGTTCGTGTTGTGTGATGAAAATATTACCATTACAGGAAATATGAAATTACCGTTGGAAAGGGAATTATCCAAATTACAACAATGGAATAAAACAAAACAGTGTAGAACTTACGTTTATATATTAAATTTGGGAATTTTTAACATTATGAGGTTCAATTAATAATAATTAAATGAATCGTGATTTTTTCTCACCTCATACATCTATGTTTTTTTAAACACAGCACTGCAGTATCGGCGACACTTTGTCGTCATCGTCAGCTGTTTTCACGACTGTCAATTTTTTCTCCTTTTTGCCGGTAATTATCCAGACTGCCATCTGGTGTTCTTTTGAAGGAATTCCTCTTCAAACTGCCATCTGGTGTTATTTTGAATGAATCATTTCCTAAACTGCTATCTGTTGTATTTTTGAAGAACTTTGTAATCAAGCTTCAAAAATACAACAGATAGCAGTTTAGGAAATGATTCATTCAAAATAACACCAGATGGCAGTTTGAAGAGGAATTCCTTCAAAAGAACACCAGATGGCAGTCTGGATAATTACCGGCAAAAAGGAGTTGACAGTCGTGAAAACAGCTGACGATGACGACAAAGTGTCGCCGATACTGCAGTGCTGTGTTTAGAACTTACGTCATTAGTCAAAATGGCATTGAATATGCAACAGTAAATTACAATTGCTGCATGGGCAATAACGTATGCTAATGATCGTGAGGCCGCAAGACGTGAGTTTAACGTAGCATTGCAGCCGTCGACATGCTGAAATTAGTGATTGAGGAAGAAATTAGAGCTATTCCTCTAAGCATGTATCATAACGCAATGAATGACTTCCCAAAGCGTTGCCAATTATGCTTGGATGTAAACGGCGAACAGTTTGAAGCAATAAAGTGACTTGCTTAGTGTTTTGATTTGTTCTATTGTTGTAATTTGAAGAATTCCCTTTCCAATGATAACATCATATTTCCTTTAATAATAATATTTTCGTCACAAAATGCAATCAAACGTATACCCATATTTCTGAATCACACTGTAGAAGACAGGGTATGAGGTAGAAAGAATTTTATTTTAAACTAGCTAATACCCGGCGTGCGCTGCTACTCCTAAATAAATGTTAATGTGTTTTTACCACCAGCCTTGAGCTGCTATGCTTGCCCGGGAATCTGCTTATCCCAATCTTCTTGGTATCAATGAAAGACAAAAATGGTTATTGTGAGTTATCCGTAAAAGATAAACATATGCTGTCAGAGACTTTTTTGTAGAGTTTTTTGAGATATTCAATTCCGAGTACATTAATTTGGTGCATTTGTTATTGTTTAGGCAGCATAAGCCATTTAAGCGTCAAAATAATAAGGTGCCCAAGCTGTGCAAAACATTTCTTCCACTTACTTGTGTTTTGCACTCTTTTAACTTTACTATCTAACCTCTCTTGTTTTTTCGACCCCAATGCTATTAGGGCATCCGAGGGCTAGGGAGTCTTTCCTTTCTTCCATTTCTTCTTTCCTTTATTTTCTTTTCTTCTCCAGAAAAGCCTGGCCAGAGGCTATAAGATGGCAGCCCCATCACTGGTCTTGCCTTCCTTTGGCCAGCAACCAATCGAAGGGACTATTATTATGCTTTCAAGTCTTATACGAGAATTTTCCGGAAGAAGCTGGAGGGAAAATTTTCTATAGGATCGTAACAGGCCTTGGCCTAATACTTGGAAGGAAGAAGAAGAAGAAGAATAAGGACTTTATTTTACGTTTTTCGCTACAAAGGGTGATTTTTAGGGGTGAAGGGGTTGTATTACAACTCCCTTATAGCCGTTCATCCCAGGAATCTCCTGAACATTTTGCAAAAGACCCCATAAAAATCGGATCAACGGTATGACTGCACATAGAATACAAACAAACAATCAAATGTTTTTATATATTAGATTAAACCTCAGAGTGGTATTTCCTATAATAGTTAAATTGTAAATTAGACTGTTCTTTACAACCTGTGACGTGACTTTTTTAATTCCTTCATAAACCCCTGTCAAATTTTATTCTTAGGGTTTCATTTTTCAGATTATTTCCCACCATTTACAATGATTTTTACATTTTTTCAAACAATTATTTCAATATATTTTTCTATGATATTTAACTACATATGTAGCATGAAGACATGGCAGCCATATTGATTTTAACAAATATCCAGTGCAGCCAACATAGAGTATGTACTAATTAACTGTACATATGTACTTCAGAATTTCAGAACTTGCTATTTATTTTTGGGTGTTGCATTCTTTCACAGATTAGATTATTTAAATTGCATTTGGTTAGCTCTTAGGTTCAGTCCCGCGCTGTAGCCGAGCGGTTAAGGCAGGAAGCCTTGGGCGCAGAGCTACGGGACTTGCGCTGGTTCGAGTCTCCACGGGGGAAGAAATTTTCTTATGGTATTTTGGCGCCGATACTGCAGTGCTGTGTTTAAAAAACATAGAAGTATGAGATAAGAAAAAATCATGATTCATTTAATTATTATTAATTGAACCTCATAATGTTAAAAATTCTCAAATTTAATATGTAAATATATATATTGTTTATTTTTTATTATTTCACTCACCTCATACTTCATAATTCATAGCAGACCCAGGGTTTCTTCACACCATTTGTGACATTCTCAATGCTGTGTCATGTTCACAACTGACGTCCAACGGCCTTCTATCCTGCAGACTAACCTCCGCGCCATCTGGTGGCCGACCTAAGAATTTCCAAATCAGTCCTCTCTCCTTATAACCGGGTATTTCAAAATTCATAGTTGTATTTTCATTCTTGCATATGTAAATTTTTTCCCATATTGTGAGTTCCTTCGGTTTTTCCAATTGTTTAAGTAATTTTGTTTTGGTTTCTATTCTATGTTTTTCTGACCAGGCATGTGCAGCTATTGCAGATTTTTCGGTTTCTCCATTTTTAACATTTCTGAGGTGTTCCTTTAATCTTGTATTTAGATTCCTTTTTGTTTTTCCTATGTATATCTTTTCACAATCTTTACAATTAATTTGATAAATGTTGTATTTAGATTCCTTATTGTTTTTCCTATGTATATCTTTTCACAATCTTTACAATTAATTTGATAAATTCCCGATTTTTTGCAGTCTTCAATTTTTTCATTTTTGTTGGTTTTTATTAAATTACCTAAGCTGTAATCATTTTTCGGTGCTAATTTAATGTTGAATTTGTTGAAAATTTTTTGAAACTTGTCAAATACTAAAGGATGGTATGTGAACTTCTTGAATTTTTTGCCTATATTTTTATCTGTCTGAAGGAGAGAGGACTGATTTGGAAATTCTTCGGTCGGCCACCAGATGGCACGGAGGTCAGTCTGCAGGATAGAAGGCCGTTGGACATCAGTTGTGAACGTGACACAGCATTGAGAATGTCACAAATGATGTGAAGAAACCCTGGGTCTGCTATGAATTATGAAGTATGAGGTGAGTGAAATAATAAAAAATAAACAATATTAAAAAACCTCATAGTGTTATTTCCTATCTACATAACTTAATATGAATATATATGTCTCTTCTAATAAAATTTGTCATTTGGCGAGAAGTGATAAATTTAATATTTAAGATATAAATTTCTATTTCTATAAATGTCTGTTTCTAACTCTTAATTTAAATTTACATAAATTTTACCTGTAAATCATTAATAGTAGTCAAATAGAGAATTAAAATACACTTTTTCGCAGTCAAAACAGCTCTAAAAGAACTTGTCTTGGTCTAAATCTGCTCTGATGTGCCCGTTTGCTAAACTATGACTGTTTCTCTTGATTGTCGCCGTCTCGTACTCTACGAGAGGTTTTGCAAATAACTTGGGCGTCCCTATTGTGATGCCAGTACCACCGTTAGAAGTTTTATGGGATCCCGGTGTGGATCCATTGCTACTGCTGGCAGATGAAGAGAACGATGGAGCACGCTTCGGGAGATTTCCAACTTCTCTCAACGGCACCGTCACGTATGGATTTTGTTTTGATGTTATGTAATGTGGACTGCCAGGTATTCTTGGTCGGCGACGACGAAAGTATAAGAAACACAACACTCCCATACAAGCAAAGCCGATTAAAAATGCTGCAATGCAGGAACCGAGGGTGATGCCAACAGACACACTGGAACCACTGGAGTCCAATCCACTTTGTACTCCCAGAGGACTCAGCTCTAAAAACAACAAAAGTTCATCTTCAATCAGAACTAGAATAAGGATTCTTATGCACTAAAACTTAAGATTGCAACAGAGTATAATGAGAAGTTAGACTTATGACTGTCTTTATGTACTAAAACTTAAGATTGCAACAGAGTATAATGAGAAGTTAGACTTATGACTGTCTTTATGTACTAAAACTTAAGATTGCAACAGAGTATAATGAGAAGTTAGACTTATGACTGTCTTTATGTACTAAAACTTAAGATTGCAACAGAGTATAATGAGAAGTTAGACTTATGACTGTCTTTATGTACTAAAACTTAAGATTGCAACAGAGTATAATGAGAAGTTAGACTTATGACTGTCTTTATGCACTAAAACTTAAGATTGCAACAGAGTATAATGAGAAGTTAGACTTATGACTGTCTTTATGTACTAAAACTTAAGATTGCAACAGAGTATAATGAGAAGTTAGACTTATGACTGTCTTTATGTACTAAAACTTAAGATTGCAACAGAGTATAATGAGAAGTTAGACTTATGACTGTCTTTATGCACTAAAACTTAAGATTGCAACAGAGTATAATGAGAAGTTAGAGACTTATGACTGTCTTTATGCACTAAAACTTAAGATTGCAACAGAGTATAATGAGAAGTTAGACTTATGACTGTCTTTATGCACTAAAACTTAAGATTGCAACAGAGTATAATGAGAAGTTAGACTTATGACTGTCTTTATGCACTAAAACTTAAGATTGCAACAGAGTATAATGAGAAGTTAGACTTATGACTGTCTTTATGCACTAAAACTTAAGATTGCAACAGAGTATAATGAGAAGTTAGACTTATGACTGTCTTTATGCACTAAAACTTAAGATTGCAACAGAGTATAATGAGAAGTTAGACTTATGACTGTCTTTATGCACTAAAACTTAAGATTGCAACAGAGTATAATGAGAAGTTAGACTTATGACTGTCTTTATGCACTAAAACTTAAGATTGCAACAGAGTATAATGAGAAGTTAGACTTATGACTGTCTCTATGTACAAAAACTTAAGATTGCAACAGAGTATAATGAGAAGTTAGACTTATGACTGTCTTTATGTACTAAAACTTAAGATTGCAACAGAGTATAATGAGAAGTTAGACTTATGACTGTCTTTATGCACTAAAACTTAAGATTGCAACATAGTATAATGAGAAGTTAGACTTATGACTGTCTTTATGCACTAAAACTTAAGATTGCAACAGAGTATAATGAGAAGTTAGACTTATGACTGTCTTTATGTACAAAAACTTAAGATTGCAACAGAGTATAATGAGAAGTTAGACTTATGACTAGAGCGAGGATTTATATGAAGAAAATTTTACCAAAATATGAAATCAAAATAAGAAAATATGAAAAATATGAAAATTGTAACGCGAAAATATTATGAAGCTATTATTTATTAACGTTATTACATATATTTTCATATACATACATTCGGTATAATATATAGGATCCAACAGCATGTAAATGAGACAAGTAGACCTTATTTGTGGTTCAAAAATTCAAGATATTCACTATATTTCTTATTTTAATTAGCTTTTCATTAATTCCATGCCCGTAGAAAGATCATGCGTACGATTTGAAACATTGTTAATAAATAGATCATGTCTACTGGAATATATATATAACACAATCCAACAATCCATTAATTTATTCATTGATATTTTAATTATGAATTTCAAAATCCAAGGAACAAAACATAGCAACCAAAACAAACAGACTTGCATGAAATATAGCACTAAAAATTTAGATTAGGTACAATTTGGCATGATTACTATTCTCATTGCATAAAGATATCAAACTCCAGTAATTGTTTTTATTATTAATTTAACATTTCAAATATAATTTATCTTCCAGTAATTGTATATGTAGCAATAACCTTAAATTAGTTGTTGGTATTGATATACGTATATAAAAAAGAATTAATTATTTATTCAATTATATTTAATTATGAAATCCAAGAAACAATACATAACCAAAACAGAAAGCTTTCCATGAAATATAGGACTGACAAAATTTAGACTATGTACAGTTTGGTATGGTAGCTATTTACATTGCATAAATATACTGAGCTTCAATATATGTACATGTAACAATAACATTAAATTTAATTATAATTGAGTTGTGGTTTCTTATTTTTGGTATTTGCTGATACCTATAAAAATCGAGTTATAGGAACAATTTAATTTTGACACAAGAGATTGCAATTTATAAAATATAGGCTAAGAAAGAATATTATTTAGTTATTTTAAATATATTTCAAATATAAAATGAACATACCTCTTTACTACAGTAAGTGCAAAACACTATTTTACCATCCGTGGTGTAGTATTTAAATGCTGAAATCCAATCACGAACTCCAGTTTTTGGCATCTTGTTTTTCACTAGTAGCAACAACAAGTATGTCTGTACACAAGCAAAGTGAAGAAATTGCCTAGGTAAGAGTGGGTGGTCACTAATCTACTATTGTCCTTAAACTTATCAATCTGTCATCAGTTCATCATGTTCTCGTTCCAGCGGGCCAAGTTACGGATAAACCCCATCCATCTCTTGACTCATCTTGTTGTTATTGCCGGTTAACGGTATTTGTTTTGTCCAGAAAGGAATTCTGGAGAATTTCCACTTGTCTGCGATTTACAATGTCAAAAACTTACAGAGGTACAGTCACTTCAAAAAATATTTTTAACAAATTCCTAGAAGTGTTATTGGAAAAAAATATATATATTTTTTTAAATGTTGAAAATATGAAGCAATACGAAATATTTGCTAAAATATGAACTTTTTGTCAAAATATTATGAAATATGAATTTTTTTTTTGGTCCCATTCAATTCTACACTTCATAAAACGTGAAGATACTTTGTCGCAATGCTCTCCGACTTATAGTTTAAAACATGAAATTTCATAAAATTCCGCGCTCTACTTATGACTGTCTTTATGTACTAAAACTTAAGATTGCAACAGAGTATAATGAGAAGTTAGACTTATGACTGTCTTTTGTTTTGGTTTCACACACAAACAGTTGAATAGTGTAATGAGTAGTAATTAACAATGTATAAGAGAAAAATTTGCATTTAGATTGGAGTTCTCAGGTAGCTCAGGGGTAGAGCATTGGCCTAGAAAGCCAAAAGTCCTGGGTTCAAATCCCAGTCTGAGCATATAATTTTTCTCCTCAAATATAAGACTTCTGACTGTCTTTTATCTCTGTTTCACACACAAACAATTGAATAATATAATGAGAAGTTAGACTTCTGTCATTTATCTTAGTTTCACACACAAACAGTTGAATAATATCGTACCTTGGGAAGAAGAGGGCCACAAGTGTAAAAATATCATAAATTGAGTTAAGACTACCATCTGTTAAAAAAAAAGTTACAAATTTATTTCTTTATGTCCACAAGTCATGTGCAAGAAAATGGAGACAGGATAAAATTGTGCCCACATAAAAAATTGAATTTACTATACGTTATTGTACTTTTATAGGAATAAATCACTATGAGGTATAATTTACGATTAAATTAATATGTTTCATACCTCTCCTCATATAAAGTCTTCTAAGTAGATCGTGATTTCAAAGCCTTGGCGGCTTCATCTTCAGTACTATCTTGTCAACTGATGTTACATCAATCAGAAAAAGCAACTTCTTCTCTCTGTTGGTGGACCGATAAATCTCTGATTGGATCTGGAGGTTTTATCAGTCCACCAACAGAGGGAAGAAGTTGTTCGTCTGATCGACATAACATCAGTCGACAAGAAAGTACTGTTTTAAAGTAGAGAAGCCTTTGGAATTGATAGTTTGGGAGAAGATATACATTCAGAAAAATAAAGATCCTCATCAGCAACAAGGATTAAGCCCAATGGCCTGTTCTGATCTCATTATAGGTCGAATTGGTCCTTCCATCTCTTCAATGGTCTTCCCAACATTCTTCTCCCTTTTCATTTATAATTATACATTTTTGTTCATATGCGCTGTTCATTCATTCGTAATACGTGCTGAAGATAAGCATTTTGATATTTTATTCTTTCACAGAGATTAAGGGTCGTATGCAAATACATTAGTCTCTACTCAAATTACTTCCAATCACTGGTGAGCTGAGATCGAATTAATGGCCGCCTTAACCGGTCATGCATGAATGTTGACGTTTTCGTAATATTGGCAACGAATTACCCAGAATTCTCAGCAATAAAACCACTTCCGTTATTTTCGTCTGCTATAGAGGAATACATTTATGCTTGCATCCCGCAAATAATACCGTATACAAACACGTCTGCGACGCGCAATATTACGCCGATTCTCCTGTTCTTCCAGTTGAATTCTTTGGTAGACTCTATCAAATTCCTCTTCTCCGCATATACCGAAAACATGATCGAAGTCTTCAAGGTCCGACATCTTGGATAAGTTTCAAACCACATCGGTTACCATCGGTTCCCTTCGGGGTTTTCACATAAGTTTATATCTTGAGCTATGATCTTAAGGTACCTTGTCAGGTAGCTTACAATTATTACCGCGTGAATAGATTTCTGAGTAAGAAAAATGTGTTTGAATAAAACTTTATCAGCAGAGAACGCCTTTTACTGTCCAATGCATTCAAACATTCGACCCTAAATATATTAAGTTCTGTTCTTATATCTTCGTTTTTGAAAAAAAATAAAGACAGATCAATGAATTTTGATCTCCCCAACGAAATTACTTTGATTTCGAAGTTCATAAATTCAACCATAGATGGCAGCACTGAAGATGGCGACAATAGAACAGTTGATGGCCGAAGAATTTCGTCAGTTGGAGTTATGGCTGAGGATGAACACGAGTGTGTTTGAAACCGTGGTATCATGGAAGGATGTATCCTATGAGGTGAGTTGTTTAAACAAAATGTTCTCCGATGAATTTTAATGTTTATTTATATATTAAATTTGGGAATTTTTAACATTATGAGGTTCAAATTCAAATTATACCTAATAATGTTTACTTCCCAACATTAATTTAATATATATATTATCTGTATTGCAGTCTTATCTTTTATTACATACAATCTTGACTTTATATCAAATTAATAAGAATAAATATTTTACATGACGTAATATTGAGTTGTTTTTTATGACTTACATGACATATTTAAGGTGTATCATTGCCTCTAGTCCCAAGGGTTACAGTTCAAACCAGGCCAGGGTCTAAGGATTTTTTAGGATGGAAAATCCAAGGGCAATACTAATAAGATTATATTTAATTAATGTTGGGAAGTAAACATTATGAGGTATAATCATTAAAAATCATCGGAGAACATATTGTTTAAATAACTCACCTCATAGGATTCATGCTTCCATGATATCGCGATTTCAAACATAATCATGTTCATCGTCAGTCGGTTATGGCTGACGATGAACATGATTATGTTTGAAATCGCGATATCATGGAAGCATGAATCCTATGAGGTGAGTTATTTAAACAATATGTTCTCCGATGATTTTTAACTAATAAGATTCTTTGTTTAAAACTATTGGGGTGGATAGTCATATAATAAAAATAAAATACATACCTTGTCCATAACTTATGGACAACACTACAGCAAGACCAACATCTTCAAGAACACCTCAACAAATGTAGCAAACTGACGTCAGTTGTGAACGTGAACAGCATTGAGAATGTCACAAATATAGTGACGAAATCTAGATATGCCAGGGAGTTAAGAAGTATGAGGTGAGTCAAAAAACTAAAAAAAAAAATATCGGTTTGTACATGGATATAAAAAAGAAGACTGAGTTAAGAAAAGAGTGGAAAATGCTGAGTTCGGCAGAACACTTCGTATGTGTGTGTACAATTCTCTAATCAGATAGAGATAGAAGGCAGATAGTTGGTGCTACAAACAAAAAAAAAATTACTTGGTCTAGCAACTTCTAACAAAGGAGAGGCTGTTACGCCATTGTATACAGATAGATAGAGAGACTACTAACCATTGTCATCAAAGGGTAAAACACACATTCTTGTCTCTTGATCATGTCCTTGGCAGAGTTGAGGTCCTGGGTTTGTTGTAAGGCACTTTCTTCTTCTATGCTGCTCAGCATTTTGGTCACAGGCTGACCAAACTGTCCATGGCTCCCATCCAAGTAAAGCTACAACAAATTTCACTTGATTCAGAACAGCATGACATAGAGAAAAAACACATCATAAATATTGCAAAGGATAATGGATTTCAAGAAAAGATGATACACAAGAAAATAAATTTAAGTAACAAAAATGATTAATGAAAGTACTCTGCACACAGATAAAGATATTGGTAAAAATTCAAGAAATTCACATACCACCCTTTAGTATTTGACAAGTTTTAAAAATCAACAAATTCAACAATAAATTAGCACCGAAAAATGATTACAGCTTAGGTAATTTAATAAAAACCAACAAAAATTAAAAGATTGAAGACTGCAAAAAATCGGGAATTTATCAAATTAATTGTAAAGATTGTGAAAAGATATACATAGGAAAAACAAAAAGGAATCTCAATACAAGATTAAAGGAACACCTAAGAACTGTTAAAAATGGAGAAACAGAAAAATCTGCAATAGCTGCACATGCCTGGTCAGAGAAACATAGAATAGAAACCAAAACAAAATTACTTAAACAATTGGAAAAACCAAAGGAACTCACAATTTTGGAAAAAATTTACATACGCAAGAATAAAAACACAACTGTGTCAAGAAGTTATGAAGTATGAGGTGAGTGAAATAATAAAAAATAAACAATGGTATTTGTAGTTGGTTTTCTATATATGCTTATGTCCAAATTATTGTTGTCAAAATTTTTAGTGATGGTTAGATGTCTATAGAGTGGAAATAAACAAATGCAACAATTCTTTTTTAACTTCTAATAATAAAAAACAACTGAAATCTCATATTTAATTGTTTCATTTGTAACAATTACTTTTCTAACTTTTAATAATAAAAAAACAAATGAAATCTCATATTGAATTGTTGCATTTGAAATAATTTTTAATAATAAAAAACAACTGATATCACTTATATTTAAAATTATTTTTCACTGAGAGTAATTAATATTATATAATTACAAAGAAATAAACATTATCTCAGTACAATAAATTTATAAACAACCATGTCTTGAAAATGATCTCACATAAGGAGATTGAAACGTCGACACAATAAATTTATGTTTTGACTGAGATAACGTTTACTTCAATGTTAATATTATTCGTTTTTAAACATCTTAATGATGGACAAATTATATTTTGAAAAGAAAAATATATGCCTAGACTGGGGTTTGAACCCAGGACCTTTGACTCTCTATGTCACTGCTCTTCCATCTGAGCTACCTAGGCCTCCAATCTAAACACACATTTTTCTCTTATACATAGTTAATTCCCTACCTCCAAATGCTACTAGCTGTTGCTACGATTTTTGCAAAGTTAATTCCCTAACCCCAAATGCTATGAGCTGCTGCTACGATTTTTGCAAAAAAAAAAATGTGTTTAGATTGGAGGCTTAGGTAGCTCAGATGGAAGAGCAGTGACATAGAGAGTCAAAGGTCCTGGGTTCAAACCCCAGTCTAGGCATATATTTTTCTTTTCAAAATATAACGTTTATTTCTTTGTAATTATAATATGAAATCACTTATTTAATTGTTATATTTGTTTATCTCCACTCTATATAGTAACACTTACATTCACAGCTGGTCATCTCGCAAGGTTCCTCCCCTGTGGCTGCTCCTTCACATCCAGATCCGACCAATCCATGATTATTCACACTAAGACAGTGGCGTTTTCTCTTGCGCACACCTTGTCCACAACTAACAGAACACAATGTCCAGTCTGTCCAACAACTCCATTCCCCTAAAAATACATTACTTATATTATTATTATTATATACAGTATTGCCCAACTTTTACGTTCCTGCATTTTACATTTTTTTAAAGGTCCCTTCAGTTTTCCTATATTCACAATGTATTAAAAACCGTGCTTTTATGTTTCTGAAATTTTGTTTTCCCACAATTTACGTCACATCGCGACAATCTTCTGCATTAAACATCAAAGATATTTGATTTATTTGATCAATTATCTCACTTCTATGCAATCGACAATAGCAGATCAAGTTCATTGAGCCAACGAAGCCGGCTGCTTTACATTCGATAAGGAGCCGAGCAAGTTTAATGAGCCAACGAAGCTGACTTTTGTACAATCGATAAAGAGCAGAGCATGTTCATCGAGCCAACGAAGTTGGCTCAGAACTTTAAAACATTTCTGTAATTCAACCCTTGAAATTCTATGACAAAACAATTATTTTTAATCTCTCAATAAAGATCTCCTTTATTTATTTTTTAAATGGTGAAAGTAAAAAAAATAAAAGAAATTTTATGTTTACAGCAGTTCAAAACACATATTACATTCAACTATTATAGGAACATCACTATGAGGATTAATTTAAGATAAAATTCTTTACACCTCACCTGATATTTTGTCATTTAAATAAATAAAAGAACAGGATATGAGGTAAGTATTCAAAAGCTTGAAGGGCTGTAAAATACAGACCTAAAATAACTGTAAGGAATAAACCTTGAAGGGATTGATTATAATTATACTTAATGGCATCTCTAAATGGCTGTAAAATACCAATAAATCAGTTGTGAACGTAATACAGCATTGAGAATGCCACAAATGAAGCGATGAAACTCAAGTCTGCGTGGGAGTTAAGAAGTATGAGGTGAGTCAAGAAACAATTAAACAATAAGAAAATGTAGTTAGCTCTCGAACACTAGAAATAGAGTAAATAAATATAATAACCTTTGCATTTGTGAGTGTTACAAGTGCGGCTCATTCTTGAAGGTCCCTCACATTCCTCTGTCCGGCCTTCACAAGTCCTCGTCCTGTGTTGGTGCCCACCTCCGCACTCCACAGAACACGGTGACCAGTTAGACCATTCTGACCAAACATCATCAACTTCTCCACGACCTGAGCACAAACAATAAAACAACATAAATTTCTTCTGCAACTGAGAAAACATTTTAGTGAGACAATAAAACTTCATTAATTGGACACTCTTATAAGCAATGTGGGCACGCCGTAGCATAGTGGTTAAGGCACTGAGCTACAAGCCGGAGGGTCGAGGGTTCAAGTCCCGTTGGGGTCAGGATTTTTAAACTGACCCAAACCTTCTGGCGGCACTATGGCCCTGGGGTCGACTCAGCCTCTAACGGAAATGAGTACCAGACGCTTGTTCTGGGGGTAAAGGCGGCCGTCACGCAGGGCTGACAACCCGGCTGACATAAAGTGCCGATTGTCTAGAAAAAGTGGGAGCCCTAACCTCCTACTACCCCAAGGGCCTCCGGGCCTGTTGTGGGATCACTTTATTTTACTTTACTTTACTCTTATAAGCAATACTTAAGGCCGCATGCAAATACATAAGTCTCTACTCAAATTACTTCCAATCACTGGTGAGCTGACTCACCGTGAGCAAGTGCAAAGATCAAATTAGCTACCCACTTTAGTTATATTTAAATTAATATCGGGAAGTAAACATTATGAGGTTATATCATTAATAGTGAGTGGAGAACATATTTTAATCGACTCACCTCATACATTTTCAAACTTCTTTGATACCGACGGTTTCAGACAATATCATGTCCTTCATCAGTCATGGCGTCCACTGATGAAATTCCGTGATTGTTGATTTCTTTAGTGACATCACCTATTGTGCTGCCATCTTTCGTTGGGATTATAAACTTTGTAATTAAATTTATCCAAAAAAACCGTTGGAATTGACAATTTGGGAAATGATATTCATTCAGAAGAATAAATATCGATCTATGAATTTCGATATTCCGGTGGATAAAAATTTAATTACAAAGTTTATAATCCCAACAAAAGATGGCAGCACAAGAGGTGATGTCACTAAAGAAATCAACAATCATGGAATTTCATCAGTGGACGCCATGACTGATGAAGGACATGATATTGTCTGAAACCGTCGGTATCAAAGAAGTTTGAAAATGTATGAGGTGAGTCGATTAAAATATGTTCTCCACTCACTATTAGCGACCCACTAACTGGTCATGCATGAAAGTCGTCGTTTTTGTAATATTGGCAAGAAATTACCCAGAATTCTCAGCGATAAAACCACTTCCGTTACTTTCGTCTGCTATAGAGAAATGCACTTATGCTTGCATGCCGCAAATAATACCGTATACAACGTCTGCATCGCGCAATATTATGCTGATTCTCCTGTTCTTCCAGTTGAATTCTTTGGTAGACTCTATCAAATTCCTCTTCTCCGCGTATACCGAAAAAATGATCAAAGTCTTCAAGGTCCGACATCTTGGATAAAGCGGCAAGGTTTCAAACTACATCGGTTCCCTTCGGGATTCTCACGATATCTTAAGCAATCTAAATTTTGCTACTGTAGTTTTACGTGGAATTTCTGGAATAATATCTGGCTTCTTTACTAAAATATTCCATTTTTTGTCTTTGGCTTTATTACACAGGTCTTGGTTTTGTTTGATTTTATATTTGTTTTTAATTATTCTTTTATGGATGTGAAAGGTAAGCTTTTAGTAGTATTCTGAATTAAATTGGAGCCTTTTTTGGCAAGAAAATCAGCAGTGTCATTTCCAGCAATTCCACAATGTGCAGGTATCCATTGCAATTGAATTCTTTTCTGTAGTTTTTGGAGTTGTTGAATCATTTTGTAGCACTCTTTAATTTGTATTAACTTCATTTTGTGTAAATTTAATGCATATATTGCTGCCTTAGAATCAGAGAGTATGACAGCATTTTGAAATTTATTTATTCTGTATAGTAATTGTTGGAGTGAAATATGAATAGCCGTTACTTCCGCATCAAAATTTGTTGTGTGGTATCCTGCTGGTTGTTAAAATGAAAATAATGCACATGTAATTCCTGATCCTGAGTTGTTACCAATAGTAGATCCATGATCTTATCTCAATATTAATGTTGATTGGTTCTTGAACATGTTTCGATTATATCATATCATCATCAGCATCTTGCCCAGACTGGTTGGATTTATGTTGCACACCCTGGATGTCGATGTCAGCTCCATCCTGTGCTTGGCCAAAGAACCTCCAAACAAGGTCACGCTCCATTGGTATTTCAAAATTCATAACTCTGTTTTTGTTCTTCTGAATATAGATTTGTTCCCAAATATTCAGCTCTTTTATATTTTCAAATTGTTTTAATAATTTAGTGTCCAAATTTATGTTTTTCAGACCAAACATGAGTAGCAACTGCAGATTTTTCTATTTCCCCATTTTTAATATTTATTATGTGTTCTTTAGTTCTATTTTTTTGGATCTTAAATTGGTCAGAAACGAAGAAAAAAGAAAATATGAATTTGGGATTCATAGGAAAGAAACTCATACAGAAAATTTTATAAAATCAACAGGGTTCAATCCAAATATATTAATTTATAAACATAAATTGGCAGCCTTTAATAGTTTAACTCATAGATTGGTAAACTTACCCTTAAACGAAGAAGATTTCATACAGGAGAAAAAAAACAATCAAAGTAGCAAGAGAAAACAGGTTTGATGAAAAAATAGTACACAAAAGAATAGAAAAGTGAAAGAAACAAAAAAATGATCAACAGAAGTACTCTTGAAAAAGAAAAACCACCTATGAAAAAATATAGCAAATTCACATATCACCCTTGGGTACACAATAAATTCCAAAAGATATTTGAGAAGTTTAATATTAAATTAGCAACAAAAAATAACTACAGTTTAAATAAACTAATAAAAACCAACAAAAATGAAAAAAAAACTGATAGAAATAAAAAGTCAGGAATATATCAAATTGAATGCATGGGTTGTGAAAAGATATATATAGGAAAAACAAAACAATACCTAAAAATTAGAACCAAAGAACACATAAGAAATATTAAAAATGGGGAAATAGAAAAATCTGCAGTTGCTGCTCATGTTTGGTCTGAAAAATATAATATAAATTCAGACACTAAATTATTAAAACAGTTAGAAAATACAAAAGAGCTGACTATTTGGGGAAAAATCTATATTCAGAAGAACAAAAACAGAGATATGAATTTTGAAATACCTATGGAGCATGACCTTGTTTGGAGGTTCTTTGGCCAACCGCAGGATGGAGCTGACATCGACATCCAGGGTGTGCAACATAAATCTAACCAGTCTGGGCAAGATGCTGATGATGATTATGATATAATCGAAACATGTTCAAGAACAAATCAAGATTAATATTGAGGTACAATGAAAAACAGACTAAAAATAATTTAATGATGAACATACCTGTTCTTAGACAACTGCCATCACTATGGCAGAACCGTTCTTCTTCTTTGGCCTGGGTAATTTTGATTAGTGCAGGATCAGTAACAGGAGCCTTGCAGGAGAACCGAAACCGCCTCTCGCCATAACCATTTGTACTGCTTGTAACGTTAGCAACAAGCCATGGTGTCCAAGACGACAGACGCTTGGCCTCGGAGCAGGCGTGTGTGTTGCACAACTCGTAGTCAAGGTGGCAGCCCTGACATTCCTGACCTCCGTCTTGTGGTGAAGGACTGTCACATCTTCTCCTGCGAACTCTGTAACCTCCTCCACATGGCGCCGTGCAGTCATCCCAAGCTCCCCAAGAGCCCCACTGTCCGTCTCGAGGTGGTGGAGACATGGCTGTACAAAATCACAAATTTTTTTCAGTATTTTACTTTTTTAGAAATTAAAACCATGATCTCAATGATAGATAAATTATATTTGAAGAGAAAAATATACGCTCAGTCTGGGGTTTGAACCTAGGACCCTTCACTTTCTATGCAAATGCTCTACCAACTGAGCTACCTGAGAAACTCCAATCTAAACACAAATCTTTCTCTCATATACGCTGTTAATTCCCTTGCACCAAATGCTACAAAACCATTGCTTTGATCTTGCAAATGGTGGCTTCTTTTATTAAGAAGACCTTTAATTGGGAATTTTACATTATGGAGATATTTATGTTATAAAATTTGCAAATTTTGATCTGATCCAGAGGTTCATCGATCCACCGATAGAAGTAAGAAGAAAACTGCCAAGAAACAACATAACACCGGTCGACCAGAGGCTACTGATGATGGAGATAAGCTCCAAAACTGCAGTATAGAAGAAAAAGGATATGAGGTGAGGTAATAAATATATCTATTTAATTCTTAAATTAAACCTCATAGTGTTCTTTCCCTGTGAAAGTTAAATAAATTTAGCCTTTGTTTCAATTTGATGTTTTTTGACCAAGTGTCGGCAGGTACTGCAGATTTTTCTACTTCCCCATTCTTAACATTCCTGAGATGTTCTTTCGGAGCAGAAAAACATCAAATCGAAAGAAATGCTAAATTAATAAAACAAATCGAAAAACCTAAAGAGATCACAGTTTGGAAAAAATCTACATTTAAAAAAATGAAAAGGAGAAATTAATGAATTTTGAAATTCCTGTGGAAAATGATTTGATTTGGAGGTACTTCAGTTTACCAACAGAGGGAGCAAGAAGTGGCTCTCGAAGATGACATTAACAACAGTCGTGAAAGTTTTATTATTAATAAAATCGTCAATAGAAGACCTACTGGCTTAATAAAGTAATGTTAAATTCCCAATAATTGTCTTCTTAACGAAGAAGCCACAATTTGCAAAGATAGAAGCAAAGGTGTCAAAGCATTTGACACGAGGGAATTACAACGTATATAAGAGAAACATTTGCATCCAGATCGCAACTCGCCTTGGTAGTTCAGTTGGTAGAGCATTTGGCCCGGCAAGCCAAAGGTCCCGGGTTCGAGTCTCGGTCTAGGCGAAAATTTTTCTCTTCAAATATAATTAATAAATAGGTTGGAGAAAATGTTTTAACATCTCATCTCACAAAGTTGCATGTCTTCACGATACTGGTTTCAAAAATATAGTACTGACTACTTGTTTTAGGAATTCTCACATTGAGGTATATTCATTAAGATAGAATCTTTTATCACTCACCTCATATTGTCCTTCTTATTTGACTATAAACTAGTTTTGGAATAGTTGTTGTTCCATCCTCAGTATCGTCACGACCGTTGTTCTCTCGTCTTGAAGAGCTGCCCTTCACTCCTTCCATTGGCTGACCTGGTTTTGAGGTTTTTCAGTCAGCCAATGGAAGGAACGAAGGACAGCTCTTCAAGACGAGAGAACAACGGTCTTGATGATACTGAGGATGGAACAGAAATTATGTTCCAAAACTAGTTTATAGTCAAATAAGGACAATATGAGGTGAGTGATAAAAAATTCTTCTTCTTCTTCTTCTTCCTTCCAAGTATTAGGCCAAGGCCTGTTACGATCCTACAGAAAATTTTCCCTCCAGCGTCTTCCGGAAAATTTTCGTATAAGACTTGAAAGCATAATAATAGTCCCTTCGATTGGTTGCTGGCCAAAGGAAGGCAAGACCAGTGATGGGGCTGCCATCTTATAGCCTCTGGTCAGGCTTTTTTGGAGAAGAAAAGAAAATAAAGGAAAGAAGAAATGGAAGAAAGGAAAGACTCCCTAGCCCTCGGATGCCCTAATAGCATCGGGGTCGAAAAAACAAGAGTTAACCAAGAGAAGTTAGATAGTAAAGTTAAAAGACTGCAAAACACAAGTAAGTGGAAGAAATGTTTTGCTCAGCTTGGGCACCTTGTGGTCGCCATCCACATATCCCCTAGATGAGGACCCCTGAGGGGATAAAAATTCTACCTTAATTTAAGTTTAGTACTACTTCCATCTTCAGTCAAATTCCAACTATTGAGTTGGAATTTGACTAAAGATGGAAGTAATACTATACTTTTGAAACCGGTATCGTGAAGACATGCAACTTTGTGAGGTAAGATGTTAAAACATTTTCTCCAACTCATTTATTAATATAAATACCTCATAGTGTTTCCTCCCACTGTAAATTTAATTAAAGTCGTGAAAGTACTGAGGATGGAACCAAATAAGGTCCTGAAACTGGTCTAAGAAGAAGAAAAATATGAAGCGAGGTGATATATTTTTAAAAAATAAATAATACTTTATAGTTGGTAAATTAATGAGTAATTTTTTACATCTTACCTCATATTTCATGTTTTCTTCAAACACGGGACTAGTTTTCAAGAGAAACATCTCTCTCATTTTCAACCGATATTATGACTATCGGATTTTTGTTGGAATCTTCATCAATAACGTTGCCATCTGTTGTTGATTTGATGCACTTCGAGATGAGGTTATGTTCATCAGGAATCTCGAAATTCATGGATCTAAATTTGTTCTTCTGAATATATACCTTCTCCCAAATTGTCAATTCTAAAGGTTTTTCCAAATGTTTTAAGTCGGGCCTCTTTTTCAATTATGTGATTCTCCAACAAACTATGTGCTGCAATAGCTGATTTTTCAATTTCACCATTTCTAATATTTCTAAAGTGTTCCTGAGTGCGAGTGTCCAAATTCCTTTTTGTTTTTCCTACATATACTTTATTACAGTCTTTACAATTAATTTGATAAATTCCAGATTTTTTGCTATATGGTGTGTTCAATTTCTTATTAGTTATTAATAGATTACCAAGGCTAATTTTATTTATCGGTGCCTACCAAATGACGGTGGCACTGGTGCTGGTGCAGTATGTCCACTTTTTTCCTTTTATCGTAAACTAAACACAAATTCAACAAACTTAGATGGCGAAATTCTAGCAATTTTCTTAAGTTTACAAAATCTTTTATATCACATCCAAAAATTTACAAAAGTTGTAATTCTATGTGACTCCAAAGCAGCCATTCTCGCTATAATACGAGACACAACACCTAAAAGCATCAAAATTATCGAATGTCACAAAATGATAAAACAGTTATCCCGTCTACATAAAAAAGTTGTACTTCAATGGATTCTGGCCCATTGTGGAGTGACAGGCAATGATTTTCTGGCCAAGAAGGGTAGCAAAATTGTTTCAAACCCAACTTCTACTCCAGTTTCCTTTCACTCTATCAAAAGAATTATCTCAAATAAATATATCAATAAACTTAGAGAAGAATACACCACCAAAACATCTGGAAAGGAATGGGAAAATCTACAAGCTTATGACATTACTACATTACAAAGAAAATCTGCAGTAGCAACATTCAGACTGCTAATGGGACATGACTGCTTGAATAAACACCTACACAGAATTGGCATAACAGATTCACCTAAATGCCCTTTTTGCAATTTAAATGAAGATATGGAAAGAAACCATCTCCTCCGTTGTCCAGCTTTTGTAGAAGAGACCAGCCTTTCTGCTAAATATTGGAGTGCAAGAGAGCGAATGATTTCATTATCAAGTGCTCGACATTAGATACCAACCAACCAACCATTTATCAGTGCCAATGTAATATTGAATTTCTTGAAAATTTTTTGAAATTTGTTATGTATTTGAGGACGATAAGTAATCATCATAATCATAAAATTGAAAAAAAGGCCCAACTTTTAAAAAAATTGGAAAAACCTTTAGAATTGACAATTTGGGAGAAGATCTATATTCAGAAGAACAAATTTAGATCCATGAATTTCGAGATTCCTGATGAACGTGACCTCATCTCGAAGTGCATCAAATCAACACCAGATGGCAACATTATTGATGGAGATTCCAACAAAAAGCTGAAAGTCATAAGGTTGGTTGAAAATGCGAGAGATGTCTCTATTGAAAACTAGCTCCCATGTTTAAAGAAAACATGAAATATGAGGGTAAGATATAAAAAATGACTAATTAATTTATGAATTAAGAACCTCATAATGTTGATTCCTAAAAATCCAACACAATAAATAATAGTTTTAAAAAACTAAAACAACACGCTTTATTAGAAAACCAAACTAAAAAAAGAAAAATAATTTTAATTTCCAACACGCTTGGGATAAAATTAAAGTGGTCAACAAAAAAAATCATCTCGAACACATATAGAATAAAACTAGAGTTATCAACAAAAAGAAAATAATTTTACCATCAAAAGCGTGGGGTGCTCTATATCAATTAATATATTTGATAATAAACAGATATTGATAAAAGTAAAGTCTCTAAGAAGAAAATGTAAAAATCATAAAAAGAACCCCACGCTTTTGATGGTAAAATTATTTTCTTTTTGTTGATAATTCTAGTTTTATTCTATATGTGTTGGAGATGATTTTTTTGTAGACCACTTTAATTTTATCCCAAGCGTGTTGGAAATTAAAATTATTTTTCATTTTTTTAGTTCGGTTTTGTAATAAAGCGTGTTGTTTTAGTTTTTTAAAACTATTATTTATTTTTTAGTTTTAATATTTTACAGAATAAGATAAAAATGTAAATATCTTTAAATTCGATACTATTGTAGTATGAGCTAAAAGTAATACTCTTCTAAAAAAAATCCTCCCAGCCGGATTTGAACCAGCAACCTACGGATTACTGAAATTATATACCACTAAGAGTTCACCACACTACCAACTGAGCTCTTACAACGATTGACTAAAAAGTCGACAAATCCGCAACCTATTATACAAGTTTTCATTTTTTTTTATTTTCTGATGATTCTGGCCAGGATTTTAGAAACAAAATATGAAATTATTGTATTGTCACGGGTCCTCTACACGTATACAAAGTTTCAAGTCGATCCAATATTTCTATGTGGGTGAAAATCATGTTCAAAGATTCCGTTACATAGATACAAAGACTTTTTTTGATTTTCTGATGATTCTGGCCAGGATTTTAGAAACAAAATATGAAATTATTGTATTGTCACGGGTCCTTTACAAGTATACAAAGTTTCAAGTCGATCCAATGTTTCTAAGTGGGTGAAAATCGTGTTCAAAGATTCCGTTACATAGATACAAAGACTTTTTTTGAATTTCTGATGATTCTGGCCAGGATTTTAGAAACAAAATATGAAATTATTGTATTGTCACGGGTCCTTTACAAGTATACAAAGTTTAAAGTCAATCCAATGTTTCTAAGTGGGTGAAAATCATGTTCAAAGATTCCGTTACATAGATACAAAGACATTTTTTTGATTTTCTGATGATTCTGGCCAGGATTTTAGAAACAAAATATGAAATTATTGTATTGTCACGGGTCCTTTACAAGTATACAAAGTTTCAAGTCGATCCAATGTTTCTAAGTGGGTGAAAATCGTGTTCAAAGATTCCGTTACATAGATACAAAGACATTTTTTTGAATTTCTGATGATTCTGGCCAGGATTTTAGAAACAAAATATGAAATTATTGTAATGTCACGGGTCCTTTATAAGTATACAAAGTTTCAAGTCGATCCAATGTTTCTAAGTGGGTGAAAATCGGGTTCAAAGATTCCATTACATAGATACAAAGACACTTTTTTTTTATTTTTTGATGATTCTGGCCAGGCTTTTAGAAACCAAATATGAAATTATTGTATTGTCACGGGTCCTTTACAAGTATACAAAGTTTCAAGTCGATCCAATGTTTCTAAGTGGGTGAAAATCGTGTTCAAAGATTCCATTACATAGATACAAAGACATTTTTTTGATTTTCTGATGATTCTGGCCAGGCTTTTAGAAACCAAATATGAAAGTATTGTATTGTCACAGGTCCTTTACAAGTAAACAAAGTTTCAAGTCGATCCAATGATTTTAAGTGGGTGAAAATCGCGTTGAAAGATTCCATTACATAGATAGATAGATAGATAGATAGATAGACAGATAAGGTCAAGCTAATATAAAGCGTGTAAAAAGTAGTTACTGTTACAGATTTTATAATTTAATGTACTGATATTTTATTGCCAAATTATTTGAAAATAAAAGCTAAAACTTTATGAATATACCTGGACAAGGTGGGTTCGAAGTGCAGTAGATTTCATTACGATCCTGACCAACACAAACTCTACCACCGTGTGCAGGTGCAGGGTTGCCACAAGTACGTCTTTGTGTCTTCACTGCAAGACCACAACTTTGTGAGCAGGCTGACCAACTTGACCACGAAGTCCACCCGCCATGTACTGTACAATTAGTAACAGCAACTGATATTCCAATGCAAGGAGATCCTCCGTTCTGTGGAGACGGGTTGTTACAGTGGCGCGTCCTGCAACGGCATTGATCTTCTCCTTGCCCTGATCCAGAGATACTCGACAATCCAGTTTCTACCTGATATGAGCAGGGGAACCAACTCGACCAACTGCTCCAACCTCCATCCACTGAAAATTAATTCAACGTTACAATCTCAATAAAATTCCTCACAATATTTTCATAACAACCCATTCGCCTCAGAAGACAACGTACACTCGCCATCTTGAGATTAAACAGTCTTTGTGGAGGTCTGAAGCTTCTAGATGTATTGATTTCAAATTCCTGACACTTCACACAGCATTTGATATAAACAGGAAACAAACGGATAAATCTGGCAATTATGTTAAAAATTAGCACAAAACTTTGACTTTCTCTAGCAATATTACACTTGCAGAGTGAACTTACCAGGATCGGTAAGGACAGGGCATTGAGTAACACTCTGTTTCCAGTATCCGGACAGTGGATCATGGTTAGGAGCAGGCGTGCACTGCTCTTTAAGTTCATTCCATCCACAATACGGATCCATGGCATTCTGACAAGCAACTCGGCTGTGCAGTCTGGCACAGTGCTGCGCTGGTACTCGCATCACACTCTCTTCTGTGCCAATGTAAACAGAATCCTGTAAAATCAAATACTCTGCTAAATACAAAATGTCATTGAGACAGAAATTATCTTTGCTCCTTTAAAAGCATTATTTTCTTTTTGGTCCAATGCCACCCAGACTAAATTTATTTATTGCTTTGCAAAGAAAAGAAAAAATACAAGAAAATTACTTATTTTAGGAATTCTCACTATGAGGTATATTCATTCAATATTGTTGAACAATATGAGGTGAGTGATAAAAAATTCTACCTTAACAAGAAAATTACTTACCATCCTGAAATGCAAAGAAAATTTCAAAAAAAAATTTGACAAATACAACATTTATCAAATTAATTGTAAAGATTGTGAAAAGATATACATAGGAAAAACAAAAAGGAATCTAAATACAAGATTAAAAGAACACCTCAGAAATGTTAAAAATGAAGAAACCGAAAAATCTGCAATAGCTGCACATGCCTGGTCAGAAAAACATAGAATAGAAACCAAAACAAAATTACTTAAACAATTGGAAAAACCGAAGGAGCTCACAATTTGGGAAAAAATTTACATATGCAAGAATGAAAATACAACTATGAATTTTGAAATACCCGGTTATAAAGAAAGAGGACTGATTTGGAAATTCTTCGGTCGGCCACCAGATGGCGCGGAGGTCAGTCTGCAGGATAGAAGGCCGTTGGACGTCAGTTGTGAACATGACGCAGCATTGACAATGTCACAAATTATGTGAAGAAACCCAGGGTCTGCTATGCATTATGAAGTATGAGGTGAGTGAAATAATTAAAAATAAACAATATTTCTTTGGTACCAATAAATAAATTTAGTTGGGTAATTTTCCAAGTACCAATAAAAAAGTCAATGTCCCAGACAGTAAGAAATCTGGAATTTATCAAATAAGTTGTGAAGATTGCAATAAAGTTTATATAGGAAAAACAAAAAGGAATTTAGAAACTCGTACAAATGAACATTTCAGAAATATTAAAAATTGTGAAATTGAAAAAATCTGCAATTGCTACACATAGTTTATTAGAACATCATAAAATTGGAAGAGAAGCTAAACTTTTAAAACAAGTAGAGAAGCCTTTGGAATTGGCAGTTTGGGAGAAAATATACATTCAGAAAAATAAAGATAGATCAATGAATTCTGATTTCCATAACAAAATTACTTTCATTTCGAAGTTCAGAAATTCAACCATAGATGGCAACAATAGAACAGTTGATGGCCGAAGAATTTCGTCAGTCGAAGTTATGGCTGAGGATGAACACAACTGTTGCGCCTACACTAGGGCATGACCGCAAAAATATGTAATGTTAAGATGTGGACGGAATAGCCCCCTGTCTGTGCGAAGTAGCCCCGCTTAAGTTCATAATGTTAAGCCACGTCATGTCTCAGATTTATATTTCTTGTTTATTAGTGTTAACACTTATGAGTTTTTAAATACTGTGTATACATTTATTGATATCTCAGTAATAATAAATAAATATTTTATTTTCCTTGAAAACATTTTCCCGAAGGTTATATAACTTTTAATTTGAAATGTGCGAATTAGCCGCGGGCTACCCTAATAAGTGAGATTTAACATTGCTTCCACATATTTTAAGTTTAGTATTTCTTGAAATATTTTTATTTTTCCATAATAGAGTGTTTTCTGAAGAAAAAAAACTGGAACTTATTTTCTGAATCACCCTTGTAAATGTACCATTAAGCTGTAAAATTTTCAGATCACTTACAGTGTCTTTGAGGTAATGTAGGGCCTTAATAGGAACTGGAGTATCTCCAGAATATGGTTTCCAAATCTCCACAACACAAGTCTCCTGAGTTCGAGGTAGTACAGAGATCTTCTTCACCAAGCCATCAGATGTTGCTACGTACAAGATGTGCACTGAACGATGAAGCTTGGTTGGCAACACGTGTATGGCAATGTGGGTCAGAGTTTCGAGACGTGCTGTGTACAGAGGATGTAGAGTTGCTGGTTGTACTGCGCTGTCCATCAGTTGGTATCGATCTGAGTCGAGCAGCTGGTGGGAGTGGCTAGACGTCGTCTGGCATTCAAAGTGTCGTTTCTGTTGGGACACGTGGCGTTCCCAAGCTGATCCAGAACTTTCCTGATGCTTGAAAGGACCAGCAAACGCAGCATTTATTGCTGACATGTTGAAGGCACAAATGGCTGATCCTGGGATGCTGTTACTGTAATTTAAAATCAATGTAAGTAAAACAATAATATTATAATAATATCATTTGAATTTTTACGAACAAGGATTTACAAGAAGATTTTATTATTAATTTAACACTTCTCACTTCAGTAAGAAGTGTTAAATTAATAATAAAAACATCAATAGAAGCCATACTGGCTTTATAAAGTAGTGTTAAATTCCCAATAAATCTCTTTTTAACTAAGAGGCTGCCATATGCAAAGATACAGGGGTCCTCATCTAGGGGATATGTGGATGGCGACCACAAGGTGCCCAAGCTGAGCAAAACATTTCTTCCACTTACTTGTGTTTTGCACTCTTTTAACTTTACTATCTAACCTCTCTTGGTTAACTCTTGTTTTTTCGACCCCGACGCTATTAGGGCATCCGAGGGCTAGGGAGTCTTTCCTTTCTTCCATTTCTTCTTTCCTTTATTTTCTTTTCTTCTGCAGAAAAGCCTGACCAGAGGCTATAAGATGGCAGCCCCATCACTGGTCTTGCCTTCCTTTGGCCAGCAACCAATCGAAGGGACTATTATTATGCTTTCAAGTCTTATACGAGAATTTCCCGGTTCACTGGGCCGTCCTATGAAATGCTGGAGGGAAAATTTTCTATAGGATCGTAACAGGCCTTGGCCTAATACTTGGAAGGAAGAAGAAGAAGAAGCAACGGTTTCAAAGCATTTGGTACAAGGGAATTACAACGTATAAAGAGAAAAATTTGCTTCTAGATTGCAACTTGCCTCGGTAGCTCAGTTGGTAGAGCATTTGGCCCGGAAAGCCAAAGGTCCCAGGTTCGAGTCTCGGTCTAGGCGAAAATTTTTCTCTTCAAATATAAGGATTTACAAATTTACTTATAAACAAATATAAAACCCAAAAGAACTCATGTTTTGGAAAAAAAATTTACATTCATAAAAATGCAAAAGAGAATCTATACTTCTAATAAACATGTTTGAACACCGTTGAGGTTAAAATTATTTCAATAATATGTGTTATATAAGGTACAAACATTTTTATAATTAAAAAAGGGAAATTAATGAACCCTATTAGGTTCGTCTTCCGGGCATATAGGCCGTGGTCCAGTCGTTCTTCTACTCGACGTTTCGTCTACTGCTGCGGTAGACATCTTCAGGAGATACTGTGTGCTCTCTGTGAACTCCTCAACAGTCGGCTGCAGACTGGCTGGTCGTTGGAAACTCCCTCCCTATTTATAGGCACACCCCTGGTGGAGAGGCGGTTTTCTGCGCGGTCTGTGTTGCGTGCTGTTTTGTCCAGGCTGTCGCTAGCAGAAGTCATAGGCTTCGTTGTCGTATTGTGCAGTGCCGGGATCCAGATTTTGTTTATCTTCATGGTTTCTTCTTTTTTGTTAAAGGAATTTTTGTGTTTATATATTTCAATGGCTTCTCTGTACAGTCTGGTGTAATAATGTGATGTTTGGGACAATACCTGTGTTTCTTCGAATCTTATTATATGTTCTTGGTTGTTCATCCAGTGTTCTGCAGTGTTCATCCAGTGTTCATCCAGTGTTGTTCATCCAGTGTTGTTTTAGTCTGCAGACTAAAACAAAAGGAAAAATCAGCCGTAGCGGAACACTGGATGAACAACCAAGAACATATAATAAGATTCGAAGAAACACAGGTATTGTCCCAAACATCACATTATTACACCAGACTGTACAGAGAAGCCATTGAAATATATAAACACAAAAATTCCTTTAACAAAAAAGAAGAAACCATGAAGATAAACAAAATCTGGATCCCGGCACTGCACAATACGACAACGAAGCCTATGACTTCTGCTAGCGACAGCCTGGACAAAACAGCACGCAACACGGACCGCGCAGAAAACCGCCTCTCCACCTATAAATAGGGAGGGAGTTTCCAACGACCAGCCAGTCTGCAGCCGACTGTTGAGGAGTTCACAGAGAGCACGCAGTATCTCCTGAAGATGTCTACCGCAGCAGTAGACGAAACGTCGAGTAGAAGAACGACTGGACCACGGCCTATATGCCCGGAAGACGAACCTAATAGGGATCAAGACGCCGGCCGTGAAAGCCTACAGTTATACAGAAATTAATGAACTTTGAAATTCTCGGGGAAAACGATCTGATTTCAAGGTTTTTCCGTCTACCAACAGAGGGAGCAAAAGGTGGCTCTTCAAGACGACAGAACAACAGTCACGAAAATACTGAAGATGAACTGAAGTTCCGAAACTAGTTTCTTTAAAAAAAATAAGAAAAATATGACGTGAGTGAAAAAAAAAAGCTAAAAGTATTTACAAAAAGGTCATACTAAACATTTCACATTAAAAATAGATAAATGAGTTGGGTCTGCCGTCATCTTTCCTCATATTTTGTGTTTCTTGTATGACATGTTTCAAAGCATCTTTGCTTAAATCTCATTTGGTATAGACCATCGTTTCCCAACCTGTGGTTTGCAAAATATTTCATGCAGTTTAAGTGATCCCACAACAGGCCTCAGGAGGCCCTTGGGGTAGTAGGAGGTTAAGGCTCCCACTTTTTCTAGACAATCGGCACTTTATGTCAGCCGGGTTGTCAGCCCTGCGTGACGGCCGCCTTTACCCCAGAACAAGCGTCCGGTACTCATTTCCGTTAGAGGCTGAGTCGACCCCAGGGCCATAGTGCCGCCAGAGGGTTTGGGTCAGTTTAAAAATCCTGACCCCAACGGGACTTGAACCCTCGACCCTCCGGCTTGTAGCTCAGTGCCTTAACCACTACGCTACGGCGTGCCCCCTTTCATGCAGTTTACCAAAATTTTTCCATAATGGCGAGTTTCGAGGTTAGGTCTATTATTGCTTCCTTCATTTCTTCATTTTGTATGGAGAGCTTATGTCTACATGGCCATGACCCTATGGGTTCAATAATGCCAATGAGTTAGTTAGTTAAAACAAGTAGCAGCTCCAGGTTTGAAAAAAAATTCCAGCTATATATGCTAGAAGTTTGGACCAAAGAGAGATGAACAGACAGGTGAATGGAGAAGACTACATAACAATGAACTACATGGCTTTATAGGAAGCCAGATATAGTAAGAACAGTTAAGTCTCGTAGACAGCGATGGGCAGGACATGTGGCACGTATGGGGAATGAAAGACTTGCATGGAAGCTAGTTGTAGGGAAAGCGCCCGGTTGGTAGACCAAGAATGAGGTGGGAGAATACCAATAACTATGATTTAAGGGAAGTGGATTATACAGGGAATGATTGGAAAGCATTAGCTCAGGATAAGGGTATGACAGTGCTTCTTGTAGGAAAGCCAGAGGGAAAACGCCCAGTTGGTAGACCAAGAATGATGTGGGAGAATAACATTAACTATGATTTGAGGGAAGTAGATTATACACGGAATGATCGGAAAGCATTAGCTCAGGATATGGATGTATGGAGAGCTTATGTGGCGCGGCCATGAACCTATGGGTTCAATAGTGCCAGTGTATATATGCTAGAAGACCTGATATGCTGACCAGGTCACTCCTATACTGTGTAGATTTGAAACAAGAGACCGCCTGATAAGTCAAAGATGTTGTATGCCCGTTGCATAATAATGGAAATGTTACATACCTTGGTGTTGTGAATGTAGCGTAAACCATGTTCTCTGATTCGACATAAGACATTCCCTGGATCTCATCAAAATAGAACGGAAATTCACCCGGTATTGAACAGTTGAGACGAGCCTTTACAAAGGTGGTCCACTTGTCTTTCAGCAACAGATGACCTCCACTGTCATTCTTACACACTCTCGCTATACGTGAATAGATTATCTGTAAAAAATACATAAATAATTATCAAATTATAATTACAGATAAAAAAAATATATTACATTAATATTGAGAAGCTAAAGCTATTACTATGATAGAAATAAGTAAATTAATGAACACAATTAAATTATTGTAAATCAATGGTAAAGAGAAAAATTTTTGCCTGAACCGGGAATCGAACCCCGAACCTTTAGCTTTCCGTGCTAATGCTCTGCCACTGAGCTAATCCAGGCTTCATTCCCATCCAAGCAAGAATCCTTTCTTTACCTTACTCTACTGGCCCCACATTCAATTGCAATGAATTTTTTCTCTTTACCATTGATTTAAAAAAAATATATTTATGAAAATAAAGTTTTTTTTTAAAAGTAATGATAATTAGAGTGCATAATTTGGATGCATTTTATATAATATTACCCATCCAAGTGTTTTGTGCAGGCGGAAAATATGTTAACTAACAAACTGTCTTTCTCTTTCTATTCCTTACTATGTTGCCACTTCCTGTCCTTTGTATTATGTTGTTCGATTGGCAGGTAGAGAGCTGACAAATACTATGTATTTTAATGATCCGTCGTTCTGCGCGGTCAGTGGCAGAATGACTAACTTGACAACCCTGTTACTTTTGGGGTTACGTCTAGGAATGAGCTGTCCCTTCCTTGCCCTTCCCATTACATGTTGCCACTTGTGATTTATTGTGAGGCTGATAATGGAGAGACGACAAATACTATGATTTTTAATGATCCGACCGCTTGAGCGTTCCGTGCTTAAATGACTAATTTGACAACCATGTTAAGATCTTTCACACGTGTTTAGGGATTCTCCCCCCACATTTTGAAGTTGAAAAATTTCAATACGTGATCGGTTGTACAGTTTTCTCCTACATCCCTTCCACAGATTAAGTAGATCGGCGACACTAGCGCTAAAACTCTTCCCCTCCGCCCGTGAACAGTTAACTTGGATGTGTAATATATAGGCTATATATATATGAATATGAAAGTTTTTGTCTACCGCTGTGGTCTCGGGGTAGCGTGCTGCCTTGTCACGCAGCGGGCCTGGGTTCGGTCCCCGGTCGCGACAGTTTTTCTGGGCGAGGTTTTTATCGGGGTTTTTCCTCACCTGTAAGACAAATGTCAGGAAAACTTTAAGGCCCAAACGGTCCCCGAAATCATATGGCCATCGCAATCATCATCATTTATATTCATCTTAGGTTAAGTTTAGGATTAGGGACTCTCCTGGCACACCATCATCACCCATCATATCATCAGCGCAACGTAATCCCGTCTTCCAGGCACTCCAACCTCAGAAGTGGGTTACAAGTACGCCATGCCAGGAGAGAAATCAGGAATGTCGAAAGCCAACCTGGGGCATTTGAAAAAAAAAAAAAGAAAGTTTTCTTGAATTTTCCGCATCTTGGATTGAAGTTCGGCCTCTGGCCACTGATTCCGACATGATCCCACATTCCTTGATAATGTCATGTGGGATCATGTCGAAACGTCGGAATCAGTGACCAGAGGCAGAACTTCAATCCAAGATGCGGAAAACCCAAGAAAACTTTCACATTCATACTTATATCTGCGAAAATCTGCAATATAACATATATATATATATGATATGAAAAGAAAAATGAATGCCTGAGCCGGGATTTGAACCTGAGTCTCTAAACTCTGTACGTTTAGCACTCTAACGACCTGAGCTACCCAAGAATTCCAACACATACATTTTTCTTACATATGTAGTATTCTCAATTCACACAAGTTAACTGTTATGTTAGCCACTAGATGTCAGTCAGAACAAATTTCTGCTACCTCGTGTGAATTGAGAATACTACATATATAAGACAAATGTATGTTTGTGTTGGAATTCTTGGGTAGCTCAGGTCATTAGAGCACTAAATGTATAGAGTTTAGAGATTCGGGTTCAAATCCCGACTCAGGCATTCATTTTTCTTTTCATATCATATTTGTCTTCATTGCCAAATGTTAAAAATGTATATATACACACTATCTACTAAAAAGTAATTGGGCACCAATGAGTTTGGTTACTTTAGTATGTCATAGCCTGAGAAATATTTTGGGTATATGGTGGCCAGAGATTATAACAAATAAAGGACTTTGGAGAAGAACAAATCAAATGAAATTTGTAAAGAAATCAAATTTAGAAAATGGAAATGGATTGGTCATGTGTTGACAGAATGGCATTTGATTGAGAAAACATGGAGTAATACAATCAGGGATGAAGCTGAACAGGCAGGGATGAGTTGGATTGAAATTAAGGTATTGGCACACAGAGTGCATTGGCGAGCTTCTACCAAGGCCCTATGCTTCCTAGTGGAGTGACCAGCACTACTACTACTACTCCTTTCACAAATATATAGACCATACTTCTCACAAACAAATTCACTTTCTAAAATTACATGTCTTTCAAACTTAATTTAGTTTCACACTTTGTATTTTTTTTACTATTTATGGCCTTAAGCTATCACAAACAGCACTTATTCATTACTGCAGTGTAATTAATTAATGGTTAAATACTATATATTTCCTCTGTGAAATATTATAAACTGGGCAGCTTCATACCACAACAAGAAGTTACAACAATGCTAAATATGCTAGCCAATCAGAAACTAGAATCTGAATTGGTTTTGACACAGAACTTGCAATTTAAGAGCCATAAAAGAAAAACAAATGAGAAATGAACTTTTCATAGAGAATATTTTTAAAAAATAGTTACTTGAAACTTTATCACCAGGTGGCAGAAGCATATAGAACTGGCAAAAATTATGAAATTACTCTTTATAGATAGAGTAAGTGTCTGGTATTTACTTTTTCTTCTTCTTGTTACAAGGAGTAAACCTTTTTGGTTCATTTTGGCTCCAAGTATCATAACTGCTATGTCCATATATTTTTTAGGCATCCTCAAATCTCTTTTTCCTCCTCTTGGTTGATAGTTGAGACTTTTCATAGGCAATTTTTTTAATGTTTTTTTTCCTCTTTTTTTTTCTTATTCAATGTCATTTAGACATTTCTCATATTCTCTCCCAACTTTGGCATATTGTAACCCACTTCTGAGGTTGGGGCGCCTTAAAGGCAGGGTTAGCTGCCCCGATGATATGATGAGTGATGAAGGTGGTAATGATGCGCCAGGAGAGGCCGTAATCCTAAATTTAATCTAATGAGGTGAATATGATATTTATGATAAATGATGGTGAGACGATGTTCGGGGATTGAACCCGGGCCCACTGCATGACAAGGCAGAACGCTACCTCGAGAGCACAGCAGTGGACTCCCAGGCAATTTGTTGGTATTCATTCTGCAGACATGTTCATAGCATCTTCTCCTATACTCTTCTATTTTATCTGTCAAACTGAATATTTGTAGTTCTTTACGGATATCTTTACTTTGTTTTTTATCCATCATAGTATATCCTGCCACAAATTGTAAATATTTCATTCCTGCGGCTTCAATTCTTGTAACTGACTGTTTATATAGAGCCATACAATATTGCAGGTACAGCCAATACTTTATAAAGTTTTAAATGTGTTTCTTTACTTACTTTCTTTTCCAGAGTTCTCTTAAGGGTGCCACATAAATATTGAAATATTTGTAATTTATTATTTATGTATTTTTCTCTATTACAACCTGAAGATACACCTAGATAATTGAAACCTTTTACTTGTTCTAGCATTTTGTAATTTTGTACTATTTTTCTTTCCATTTCTGCCACTTACATATACAATAATCAGTTACAACATGTGGCATTACTTTTTAAATTACTTCATAAACTCGTGGTCAAATTTTATTCTTAGGGTTTCATTTTTCAAATTATTTCCTAACATTTACTATGATTTTTACATGTCATCTAACTATTATTTCGATATATTTTTCACTTAAATTGCATTAGGTTAGCTTTTAGGTTCGTTGGCAACATGAGTTCAAATATCGTTAGCTGCAGTCCGTGATTACATAGTACAAACCACTTGATGTCTGTTGGCGCATGCGCATGGTGTGTGGTTGGAACTTTGAAAATGTTTTCTTATCACATGTAAGTACTATTAATAAAACTCAAGCAGTGATTGGCTGCTATGAAATTTGAATAATAACTGCTACCAGAAAAAAAAATTAGGTAGACTAGCAGATAATTCAAGCTTCAGACCTAACTGACCTTAGTAGGGCTAGGGATTTAATGATTTTGCATCTTTTCCTTATGATGGTTGAAACATTGCTTGCATATATGAAAATGTATGACATTAAAAAACGGATTAAATAAAAGCAATTCGTTTGGGCATTTTTTTTTGCATTTTCTTAACTTTCCTAGGGATAGGTCATTTTTGGCAATTTTTAGGTCATTTTGAGCATTTTTTACACTTTTCCAGAAGGCTGTGACATAATTTGTATTTGATTTGAGATTTTTATTATAATTCAGTATTTTTCCTTGTCAATACAATTTCTTGGAATTAAGTAGATGTTTTGCTAACTACTACACCTATTTTTTCAAGGTATGTGCTTAATGAACTTGCCCACTTCTAGGAATTTTATTCAATTTCTTAGAGCTTATGCTAGCTTCTACCCCTATTTTGATTGTTAACTGCAATTCAAAATTGTTGTAAAAGTGCATTGTGTAATTGAAATGGATTTTCTTCCAAGAAAGGTACTCTAATATGTATTTTTAATTCTTTTCTTTTAATATTTTGATGTCAAGTTAAATTTTGTGCAATTCAGTAATCAAGTGAGTACTCAATCTAATAAATAGTATTTTTATTGGTAATTCTTAACTTCTTATTCATCATTTTTTAAATTTTATTGGTCATTTTTTGTATTTTTTAGGTCATAAATGCATTTTTTACCAATTTATAGGTCATTAAATGTGTTGCCCTAGACATTACATAACTAATGTTTCATTAACCAGAACTGATAACACTGGTCAACATGATTTTTGTCTCATGAGTACCAATAGTTGTACTTAATGCAGTTTTTTATTGTGTTTTCAAATATGTATTCAGAATTTCTCCATCACCCACAGTTTTTTTTTATTTCAATTTCAATTAATGGATTTAAATAATTATTTTTTTAATAAATGTTTTTTCGGTTGGGACAGGCTCCTAGGTGAGGTTTTTTCGGGTTTTTTCTCACCTGTAAGACAAATGTTAGGAAGCTTAGCGCCCAACGATCCCCAAAAATCATCCGGCCATCATCATCATCCTTATCATGATCATCCTAATATGCTGGCCGATTATCTGATTATTGCTGGACCATCAAGAGGGATGCTCCACAGGCAAAATATAGCAGAAAATCGTAATTTCTTACTTTCTAGGCGAGTCCGAATGTTCAAATATCGTGTAGTTACAAATGTAGAAAATATTAATGTTTGAAATTATAAATGCCGTCTCTCGGAAACCTTGCGTGATGGAGAAAAAGCGATATCATATTTGAATTCAGGAGAAAAAATATTATCGGAATCACATATTTTTCTTTCTGAGACAAAAAAAAAGTTTCTTTTTTGTAGCTCAGTGTAACAGATTTACCTTGCCACAGTTGATGTACTCGACAGCAGATTCCCTGAAGAGAAAGTACACAAAAGTTGACGTCTCAAAGGAGCCAACAAACTGTGGTTCATTAAGCCACTTGCTGTCAGACTGTTTTGTCCGGATTGTCATCCCAGACAGGCTGCGAGATATGGCTTGATCTCCACCAGCGAAGTCCATGGGGGTCCCGGCATAGTACTGGCCATTTGAGGTCATGAGAGCTGTCACATTGGCCTGTGGACTGTACGGGCACTTTGCTACCCCCTTCAGTGATTCTGTAACGCTGTTCACATTCTCAATCTGAAACAACATTTTTTTTAAGGTTAAGAAATGAGATAAAAAGAATTTTATTTTAAATTCCATTGCCATCCACTTTCTCTCATTAAGTGAAGAGTATAAACTACACTCTTTTTCATTCATATTTGGTTCGTCTTCCGGGCTTATAGGCCGTGGTCTGGTTGTCTTCATACTCGACGTTTCGTCTACTGCTGCGGTAGTCTGCAGCCGACTGTTGAGGAGTTCACAGAGAGCACGCAGTGTCTCCTGATGATGTCTACCGCAGCAGTAGACGAAACGTCGAGTATGAAGACAACCAGACCACGGCATATAAGCCTGGAATACGAACCAAATATGGATCAAGACGCCGGCCGTAAAAGCCTACAATTATATATACACTCTTTTTTCACATTATTTTTCTATTTCTTTTCCTTTCTCTGCTGTTAGAAGAAAGTAAATAATAGTTTTAAAAAAACTAAAAGAACACGCTTTATTAGAAAACTAAAAAATGAAAAATAATTTTAATTCCCAATACGCTTGCGATAAAATAAAGTGGTCGACAAAAAAATCATCTCCAACACATGTAGAATAAAATTAGAGTTATCAACAAAAAGAAAATAATTTTACCATCAAAAGCATGGGGTGCTCTATATCAATTAATATATTTGATAATAAACAGATATTGGTAAAAGTAAGCTCTCTAAGAAGAAAATGTAAAAATCATAAAAAGCACCCCACGCTTTTGATGGTAAAATTATTTTCTTTTTGTTGATAACTCTAATTTTATTCTATATGTGTTGGAGATGATTTTATTGTTGACCACTTTATTTTATCCCAAGCGTGTTGGAAATTAAAATTATTTTTCATTTTTTAGTTTTCTAATAAAGCGTGTTCTTTTAGTTTTTTTAAAACTATTATTTATTTTTTATTTTTTAGTTTTAATATATTACAGAATAAGATAAAAATGTAAATATCTTTAAATTCGATACTCTTGTAGTATGAGCTAAAAGTAATACTCTTCTATAAAAAAACCCTCCCAGCCGGATTTGAACCAGCGACGTATGGATTACTGAAATTATATACCATTAAGAGTTCACTGCTCTACCAACTGAACTCTTACAACGATTGACTAAAAACTTGACAAGTCCACAACCTATTATACCAGTTTTCAGTTTTTTTATTTTCGGATGATGCTGGCCAGGATTTTAGAAACAAAATATGAAATTATTGTATTGTCACGGGTCCTCTACATGTATACAAAGTTTCAAGTCAATCCAATGTTTCTAAGTGGGTGAAAATCGCGTTGAAAGATTCCGTTACATTGATACAAAAACACTTTTTTTTATTTTCTGATGATTATGGCCAGGATTTTAGAAAATAAATCTGAAATTATTGTATTGTTACGGGTCCTCTACATGTATACAAAGTTTCAAGTCGATCCAATGTTTCTAAGTGGATGAAAATCGCGTTGAAAGATTCCGTTACATTGATACAAAAACACTTTTTTTTTATTTTCTGATGATTATGGCCAGGATTTTAGAAAACAAATATGAAATTATTGTATTGTCACAGGTCCTCTACAAGTATACAAAGTTTCAAGTCGATCCAATGATTTTAAGTGGGTGAAAATCGCGTTGAAAGATTCCATTACATAGATAGATACAGGTCAAGCTAATATAAAGCGTGTAATAATGAGCCAATTTCTATAGTTTGACCTAGGGGATACGTGGATGGTGACCACAAGGTGCCCAAGCTGAGAAAAATCATTACTTCCACTTACTTTGTGCTTTGCTCCTTCTTTCATTTCTTATATCTAAATTGCTATTTATTCCTTTCCATGTATCAATTCCCTCTTTCAACTTTCCTATCCAATCTCCCTTGACTGAACCTTGTTTTCTTCTAACCCAATTGTATTAGAGTACTTGAGGCCTAGGGGATCTCTTCATTTCTTATCTCCTAAATATTTATAAAAAAACGAGTGTAATGTAGTTTGCCTCCGCTGGTAATACTAGCAGGTGCACTCTGGGACGTGCAAAATGAACTACAAAAGATGTTCAATATGCTTTCCAAAGCAAATATTATTGGGAAGCCCGCAAGTGAATGATGACAAATCAAGAGCTTCACAACATTTGAACACTACTACTACTACTACTATTAATTAAGTGACAATAAAATATCACAATAGCAGCGTATCAATTATTCAAAATTGCCAGCATATTTAATATGAAAATTTCCACTTCAAAATCCAAAACAATGGCAATGTGTGGAAAAAACATACAATGGGTGAAAATTGAGATTGATGGAAAAATTATAGAACAAGTGTCAGATTTCTCTTACTTAGGAAGTGTATTTGCAGAGTATAAGAGTGACATTGATTCAAAATTACAAAAATATAATAAAATGAATGGGGTAATACGAAGACATTTTGGTAAACAGATGAGGACAGAGACAAAACTAAGATTACATAACATCACATCAAAAGCTGCTCTAGAATACGGAAGTGAAATTTGGATTTTAAATAAAATAAACTCTCATAAACTTCAAGTAAGCCAAATGCGCTTCTTACGATCATTGTTAGGAGTTAATAGACTGGATCACCAAAGGAACACTATTATCAGAGGAAAACTTGGAGTAACAAGTTTAAATGAAGATATACAAAGATACCAACAAGAATGGAAAAATCATCTGAGGAGAATGGCAAGAAATAGACTTCCAAAAGTGGCATTCCAATATACCCCAACTGGACATAGGGACCAAGGAAGACCAAAACATCGGTGGAAAGATCAAGACCATCTTCGCTAGGTTTACCGTACAGGCCACATGGCCTAAAACGAATTTGTTCATGATGATGATGATAAAATATCACAATTGCAGGAAATTCATACAGGAGTGAGACAAGGATGCCCTCTATCACCACTTTTATTTATCATATACTTTCTTTATGTAATAATTATTTTTTTTTCTTTATACTATTACCAATTATTACTTTATTGTAACGGACTGTCAACAGCACGTACGGCTGTGCGACCCATATTTGTAAATATCTTACTTTTTGTCTAATAAAGTCCTACTACTACTACTACTACTACTACTACTACTACTACTACTATACTTACTTACTCACTGGCACTATCGAACCCGTAGGTTCATGGCCGCACGGACATAAGCTCTCCATACATCCCTATCCTCAGCTAATGCTTTCCAATCATTCCCTGTATAATCTACTTCCCTCAAATCATAGTTAATGTTATTCTCCCACCTCATTCTTGGTCTACCAACTGGACGCTTTCCCTCTGGCTTTCCTACAAGAAGCTTCCATGCAAGTCTTTCATTCCCCATACGTGCAACATGTCCTGCCCATCGCACTCTACGAGACTTAACTGTCCTTATTATATCTGGCTTCCTATAAAGACCATGTAGTTCATTGTTATGTAGTCTTCTCCATTCACCTGTCTGTTCATCTCTCTTTGGTCCAAAAATTTTCCTAAGTACTTTATTCTCAAATACTTGTAATCTCCTTTCCTCCCTTAAAGTAAGAGTCCCTGTTTCGCACCCATATAATGTAACTGGTAGAATAATAGTTTTATATAGTTTCAGTTTAACGTTTTTTTGAAAGGAGTTGGGACATCAAGAGTCTCTGTAATGCATAATAGCACGCATTTCCAGAATTGAGCCTATGTTTAATTTCTTTGTGCATCTCATTCCTATTTGTGATTATTGTTCCTAGGTATTTGAATTCAGCCACTTCCTCAAAATTTCCCTCATTTGTCATTAGCTGTCCATTTCCATTATACTACTATTTTATTTTATTTTATTTTATTTTACTTCTAAAATATAATGTGCGGTTAAAAACTATAATATAGTTACCTTGTAGGTCCGTCTCCTCAACCTAAGTTGAGTTAACTCTCACGTACACTGGTAAAGAAACATTAAAATTGGCCAACACACTAAAAAAGTTCGATAAGAATATAAATATATCCTACAGAACCGACAACAAATTAAACAATTTAATAAACAACAACATCGAAGAAATAGATGAATTTGACAATAAAGGCATCTACAAATTAACATGTACAGACTGCAATAAATTCTACATTGGGAAAACTAACAGAAGCTTCAACATTAGATTCAAGGAACATTTCAGAGATTTTATTTACAATGGAGGAAAATCAAGTTACGCAAAACATGTAATTCAAGCTGGACACCACATGCATAACATCGATAACACCCTCACAATAGTACATAGAGAAAACATTCCAACGAGAATAAATATACTGGAAGAAATCGCAATCCTAAGAGCAATCAACAACAACCTGATTCTCAATGAATACACACCTAATCCACACAATCCTCTGTACAAAATTCTCACAACCAAGTCAGTGCTTCAACAAGGGTCAACAAGAACAGACCTAATGCATTCTGCTGATGATGGGACTAGTCCCGAAAGGCCTACAGAGTTTTAAAAGAACTTAAGTTGAGGAGACGAACCTACAAGGTAACTATATTATAGTTTTTAACCGTACATTATATTACTGTGAACTAATACCTCAACGGAAAATCACCATGAATTTTACTAGTATCGATTACTTCTATTGCATGGGTTGGCTAATAACATTACACCACATCCGCATTGTGTTTTGTTTAGTCCAGCCTAAATTGTAATAACATTTTAAAAATTAACGAACCATTAAACACCACTTTGGGAAACTTGTATTATTTTACAAAATTACCAATTCACAATATCACAGTGAAAACAGCCTTAAAATTTGGTACTGAAATATAGATCCTGAAAAAAAGGGATACACAAAGATTGAAAGCAGCACAAATGAAATTTCTCAGATGTATAATGGGAGTAACAGGTATGGATAGTGTAAGAAATTAATCTATCAGGCAAAAATTTAATGCAATAAATATAGTGCAGGAAATTAAAGAATACCAACAAAATTGGCTACAGCACGTAAGAAGAATGACCAAGGACAGAATCACATGGCAGGCTTTAAACTATAAACCGAGGGGTAAACGAGACGTTGGATGACCACTGACTGCAGACCTATCTGGTTGAAACAGGAACAGGCTAATAAAAAGCCTAAACCGTAACTATCCATGATGATGATGGAATTGTAATACTTTTTAATTTTTATACCCTCAGGGGTCCTCATCTAGGTGATATGTGGATGGCGACCACAAGGTGCCCAAGCTGAGCAAAACATTTCTTCCACTTACTTGTGTTTTGCACTCTTTTAACTTTACTATCTAACCTCTCTTGGTTAACTCTTGTTTTTTCGACCCCGACGCTATTAGGGCATCCGAGGGCTAGGGAGTCTTTCCTTTCTTCCATTTCTTCTTTTCTTTATTTTCTTTTCTTCTCCAGAAAGCCTGACCAGAGGCTATAAGATGGCAGCCCCATCACTGGTCTTGCCTTCCTTTGGCCAGCAACCAATCGAAGGGACTATTATTATGCTTTCAAGTCTTATACGAGAATTTCCTGGAAGTGCTGGAGGGAAAATTTTCTATAGGATTGTAACAGGCCTTGGCCTAATACTTGGAAGGAAGAAGAAGATTTTATTTTATTATTTGATGGTTGATAGGAAGAGAAGGCCTTATGTCCTTAACTCTGCTACCTTAAATTATTATTATTATTATTATTATTACCTTAAATAAATTATTATTATATTATTATTATTATTATTATTATTATTATTATTTTAGGTGTCTACTAAACAGGATCGGTGAAGATCTGTAAAAATATTTCTAAAATATTTTCATGAGAACCACCTCAACAGCTTCCTTCATTCGAAATTCGATAAAAGAACGCTGCAGCTGAAGTTGCTGTTACAGTTTGCATACAACATGGTGAATTAAAATGGCTAACTTGTAGTAAACATAAATATGTGTATCATAACCAGAAAAGTCATTACATATCCCGGTGGCATTGTGATTCTCATTGCAATAAACACATTAACCTATAATAATACAGCGGTAACCATGGAAACTGTCTTCATGTTTTTAATCAAGTAGCTGCAGTAAAGAGTTCGGAACAAATATTTCAACAAATTGGACACATCGTGAGCTGTCATTAAAATATACTTTATTACATTTTAAGTACAAAATATGAAATATATTAATTGTTAATATTTCATAGTTTTAGCGGTTCCGTGTCGCAAGCAGTTTCACAATCGGCTGCGGACTCGAGATCGAGTCTCGATCACTCCTTGCGGGTTTCCTGGCGGACGAAACGGAGCTTGGACAGGTTTTCTCTTGCCACAAATTTCATTCTACCATTTTTCCATATTGTCGGCCGCCGCGGCGAAGTACTGATTATGTTCCTTGCCTCTGGTCTCGCGGGTTCAATCCCGGCCGGGGTCGGTGGATTTTTTTAGAATGGATAAATCCACGATGCAAGTTCTCCGGGAGGAATTTTAAACCGTGGGTCCCGAGTCTGACGATTTTCAGCCTCGTAAAAGAATCTTAGGCCTGAATAAAGAGGCCTCTAAGCTAAATTGCCGACCTCCTTCACCCTAGTAATACATTAGTCGTCCGATGTCTCATTATGGTGGTATGTTGACCGCATACCATTCATGACATATATAAGAAAATAATTGGTTAACGTTGTGCTGTTACGTCATTTTATCTCCGATGCCACCAAGTTGTCTTTTATGACATTTCTGGCTTTCTGCCCTGGCATTGGTTGAATTGTAGCCCATTTCTTAGGTTGGGGCACTGCAAGGCGGAGTTACATTAACTCGATTATATGATTGAGGTAAATGATAATGAAGTGCCGAGAGGGTCCTTAATCCAAACTTAACCTTAATTCCAGACCATGGGCAACCACAGGAATAAAACACTTTAAAGAAAAATTCCTGTGGTCTGACCTGTTATTGAACCCGGGATCTCATGAAGTGTAATCAGAAACGCCCACGAGGCTGGTCTGTTAACTATTCTAGATGTAGGTAGATTTCGACTACAATCCATTTATTTTCACCCGCCCCTGTGACGGTGCCCTTGTCGATCACAGACCTCTATTTACTGGGTCATTCCATATGTTATGGCAACACTGTTGTAAATGAGCGATCCTAGCGGTGACCACTGTAATATGTTGATGATCGGTATTTGTTTCTCGAAATAGCACTAGTTTGTGAATACATTCACTGTTTCTCGCATGTAGTAAGTTATACCGCCCTAAAAAGATGTTCAGTAGAATTTGTTTAGAAGGTGGAATTGGGAAGTACTCGAACAAGGAACCCTTGGGACTATAACTTATTCTCCAAAGATCAAAAAACTTCTATTTCGATTTCAATTAAGAGTTGATAAACAGAAAATTCTACATCGGTCAGATGAGAGGGATATTCAGCAATGGTGCTGCAGGTGAAGTTTATTGTCTTCCAAGGATTTGGCAATGTATAGTCAATTTGACATGAGACTATAAATGAAGTTAGTGATCCTATAAATAGTTTTTTGTGACGTCATAACAGTGTTTCCATTACCTATCGAATCCCCTGACATTTAATTTTAAAAATAGTAATGTTCTTATTAAGTTAAAATAGCTCAACTATTTTTTTATGATGATTATAACATATTTACAAATGCCAACTTCTGAATGACAATATTTCACTATGCAGTCCTGCGCCAAACTGAACCATTTAAGGCATCATGCCTTGGTGCAGATTTACAGGACTTGCAATGACTTGAGTACCCGCGGGGGAAAATATTTTGTCATAAATCTTCGGCCAGTATAGAACTGCAGCCACGTAGCATCGTGAGGAATTTGGGCAGCTGCCGGCAGTTGGGCGAGTTGAAGTTTATTTTTAGTTTTTAGCAGCATAATCAGTTAAAAGCCACGAAGACAACGTCGCATGCAAGACAGTCTCATGGCTGCTTGTGTATTCTCTTTAAGTCAACAATCTAAAACGTCATTCAAAAATTGTTTCTAAGGCAACAATATGAATTCTTATTAATATCTGTTTATTTTCTACGTATTAATACAAATATACCTTAAGGCCATAAACATTATTATTTATAAATGGGGACGAGGTGTCAACAATTGGCACTTTCGATAAATGTGGGCAGCAGCTTCAGATCAAGACGCCTGGGAGCCCCGACATGCTGACCACATGTCACTCCTATACTGGCTTGCTGATCATCCACCTATGTGATAGCCACATGTGGATGTGAGGTGGGGTAAGAGCGTGTGGGCTAGTCGGGATATCGACTTTAGTTTTTAGTTGTTCACAGGCGTAGAAAACTGAAATGTCAGTTACCGAAAATCATATACAAAATATATTATTGTATTAGTCTCAGAGGCGCTTCTGTTGAGAAGCCGGGTATAAATTTATGGATTTTAAGGACAAGTCCTCAAATCCACTTCAAAAATTTTCCAGAAAAGGAAACCAGTCTACCAGTCTAATACTGGCGTAAGACTGGTTGGAGCTACAACCGACGAAAAAAGTATTAATCTATGGATTTAAGGGCAAAGCCTCAAATCCACTTCAAAAATTTTCCAGAAAAGTAAACCAGTCTACCAGCCTAAACTGGCCTAAGACTGGTTGGAGCCACAGTCGACGAAAATTGGTATTATAGTGTATAAAAATTGTACGTCATTTCAATAACTAGTACATTCGTTGAAAATATTTTAATATGAAATTCTAGGTTATGAATTTGAAGTGGTTTATCTATTCTATAACTATAAAGACATTTAAACACCCCCTGAGAAGCTAACTATAAATTTATGGATTTAAGGGCAGGCCTCAAATCAACTTCAAAAATTATATCGGACCCAGACGGGTGTAATACCCACGGTAAACAATTGACAAAAATTGGTATTATAGTCTATAAAAATTGTACGTCATTTCAATAACTAGTAGGCCTACCTACATACGTTGAAAATATTTTAATATGAAACTCTACTTTATGAATTTGAAGTGGTTTACCTATTCTATAACTATAAAGACATTTAAACACAGCACTAATAGATAATTAACTAATTATTTACGATATATTAGAATAATCCAACAAAAATTATTATGTTTAAATACTAGCTCCCCTTCTACCATCTACTGTCGAGAATTATAACAAAACTGACAGTCAAACTCCAGCTAATGCTGAGAAGCTAAGTATAAATTTATGGATTTAAGGGTTGCGCCTCAAATCCACTTCAAAAATTATACCGGACCCAAAAGTACGTCTGTGACGTACGAGAAACAATCGACGAAAATTGGTATTATAGTGTATAAAAATTGTACTTCATTTCAATAGCTAGTACATTAGTTGAAAATATTTTAATGTGAAATTCTAGGTTATGAATTTGAAGTGGTTTACTTTATCTATAAATATAAAGACATTTAAAAACAATATTAATACATAATTAACTGATTATTTACTGTATATTAGAATAATCCAACAAAAATTATGTTTAAATACTAGCTGTCTTTCTACCATCTACTGTCGAAAATTATAACAAAACTGACAGCCAAACTCCAGCTAATGCTGAGAAGCTAGATATAAATTTATGGATTTAAGGGTTGCGCCTCAAATCCACTTCAAAAATTATATCGGACCCAAAAGTACGTCTGTGACGCAAGAGAAACAATCGAAGAAAATTGGTATTATAGTGTATAAAAATTTTACGTCATATCAATAGCTAGTACATTCGTTGAAAATATTTTAATATGAAATTCTAGCCTATGAATTTTAAGTGGTTTACCTTTTCTATAAATATAAAGACATTTAAACACAATACTAATAGATAATTAACTAATTATTTACGATATATTAGAATAATCCAATACAAATTATGTTTAAATACTAGCTGTCTTTCTACCATCTACTGTCGAAAATTATAACAAAACTGACAGCCAAACTCCAGCTAATGCTGATAAGCTAAGTATAAATTTATGGATTTAAGGGCGGTGCCTCAAATCCACTTCAAAAATTATATCGTGCCCAGATGAGCCTAGGGCTCATGAGAAACAATCGAAGAGAATTGGTATTATAGTGTATAAAAATTGCATGTCATTTTAATAACTAGTACATTAGTTGAAAATATTTTAATGTGAAATTCTAGGTTATGAATTTGAAGTGGTTTACCTATTCTATAAATGTAAAGACATTTAAACGCAATACTAATAGATAATTAACTAATTATTTACGGTATATTAGAACAATCCAACAAAAATTGTTATGTTTAAATACTTGCTGTCTTTCTACCATCTACTGTTGAAAATTATAACAAAACTGACAGCCGAACTCCAGCTAATGCTGAAAAGCTAAGCATAAATTTATGGATTTAAGGGCGGTGCCTCAAATCCACTTCAAAAATTATATCGTGCCCAGATGAGCCTAAGGCTCACGAGAAACAATCGAACAAAATTGGTATTATAGTGTATAAAAATTTTACGTCATATTGATAGCTAGTACATTCGTTGAAAATATTTTAATATGAAATTCTAGCCTATGAATTTTAAGTGGTTTACCTTTTCTATAAATATAAAGACATTTAAACATAATACTAATACATAATTAACTAATTATTTACGATATATTAGAATAATCCAAGAAAAATTATTATGTTTAAATACTAGCTTCCCTTCTACCATCTACTGTCGAAAATTATAACGAAACTGACAGTCGATCTCCAGCGGAAATGAGCGTTCAGTGACATCTGTGGGTCGAATCTTGCTAGTAATTTTACGCTCTTACTAATAATCCAAATATCACTTTTATAAAAGATTTTACGCATCTCCATTAAAAATTATTACTAATAACACTGTATTAGGTGTGCAGTGTAACAGAGTTGTAGAACTTTACATGTGAATTGACTTATGTATCTTCTCCCTTATATAACATAAGAAAATGGCGAACTCTAGGATCTGCTGATTATTATTTCCGCCATATTCTCTTGTTATTGTTGAACATTTCATTATATTTGATGCTGCAAAACGATACACTTAAATGATCGTTTAATGGGGACACAATACATAAATAATATTAATAATAACTCTGCTAGGAAAATAAAGCATTATAAAAGCATTTAATTGCATTCATTCTCGATGACAAATATTTTAAAATGGATCACAGATTCACAAAAGAATAGGTTATATAATAGTTGCCATGAGGATAGATTTAACCTGAATGTAGTTTAAATATTTCATATTATTATTTTAACAAACTTTCTTACATCATTTATAATATATAATGTACATATCGATATAAAAAAGTAATTAATTTATAAATATACTATTATTGCAACAAGAACATTCGGTAGCTTGATAGTCATGTGGTCAGAACTTCTGACTATAGCTCGTAAGGTCCCTGGTTCGATTCCCGATCAATCTAGGGGCAATTTTTTTTCTCGTAAAGGGTTAATCTGGTTGTCGCCCTTGACCCGGAATTTAGGTTTATAGACTCTTCTGGCGATTTTTTATTATTATTTTATATTTCTTTTTTCACGGTCTATTAATTGATTTAAATGTTTCGTATCATTTTATTTTTACAGTTTCGTTATTGCTAACATTTCCCACTATATTTTGTACGTTCTCTAACGCTTCTTAAAACACTGCATATAATGCATAAGTAATGGAATATATATATATATATATATATATATATATAATTATATCCCTAGAATTTTTCGAGGTTCTTGTCTTTTAGATGGCAGCCCAATATCTGTGAAATCTATTATACGATATTTACAACATAGCCTAAAGTAAAATGTAAATAAATGAACTCTAATATATAATCAAATGATTCATATCTCTCGTTTGCCATGAACCCGAAATCACGATCTATTTAGAAGGAGGTATTTAAAAAAATAGTCCTCGTGGTTTGTTCCTATAAAAGTAAAATAATTAACACATACTTGTTTTTTTTTTTTTCGTATGTGAGTCTTGAGCAGGTGTCTGTGTCAAGATGAACCTCAACAGAGGGAAGTTGACTGGTGTATAATATAAACCGGCAACAATGAGCAGGAGGCTTCCTGTGAGACCCGATTCATTGATGTTAAATCTACTCTAACATCAATGGACTTAATGCAGCTTTGTTCTTAAACAAAATCAGTTACAAGAATAAAGCTGGGGGACCGGAAGCAATATTATACACCACGTTATTACACTGCTCAAAAAATTAGGGGATAATGTAGAATAACCTATTAAGACTATGTTTTTTGGAATAGTATTAGATGCAATCACTTTCTATTACTCCAAGATAATGTAAATAAGAGTTTGAAGTTGTTACGTAACCTCGGTACCACACCAGAGGGCAGTGTCTGTACTGTTGATGTGAAAGGGTGGTGTGGGAGTGAATGTTTTGTTGCTGTTTTTAAATCCAGTCCAGTTTTCAGTTAGTGAATGACTTGCCTTAGGGACAGTGATGCCTCGACAATGTGATTTACCTGAACCAATGGCTTGGAGGGCCATAGGTAGGATGGAAGCTGGACAGACACAACAAGGAGTGGCACAAGCCATTGGGGTGTCTCAAAGCGTGATTTCCAAACTTTGGAATCATTTTCAAAGAACATACTGTTCACAGAAGAGCCGGACAAGGTCGACCAAGGGCAACAACAGCAAGGGATGACCGTTACCTCTTGTTAACAGCCCGTCGGAATAGACAGCAGAATGCAACTCAACTGCGAAATGCACTTCAAACAGCATCAGGACGCAAGGTGTCAACTCAAACTGTCCCTAATCGACTGCATGGAAGTGGTCTCTATGCCCGTAGGCCCATGGTGTGTACCAGGTTAACTCCACAACACCGTAGAGATCGCAGAAACTGGGCGGAGGAACATCGTGGGTGGAGGCATGCTGAATGGAGATCAGTTCTTTTTTGTGATGAGTAGCGATTCAACGTGGAATGTAATAGTCGGCGTGTATTCATCTGGAGAGAAAAAGGGTCACGAAACAATCCAGCTTTTGTAGTGAAAGATCCCCATATGGTGGCGGTGGATTGATGGTGTGGACAGGAGTCAGTAGTGGTGGACGTACGGACCTCTACGTCATCCAAGGTGGTACTTTGACTGCGGTAAAATATAGAGATGAGATTCTACGACCTTTTGTCGTGCCTTATGCTGGTGCCATAGGTGATTCTTTTCTTTTTATGGACGATAATGCACGACGCCACAGAGCTGGCTTGGTGGACGACATGCTGGAAGTGGAGGGTATCGAGCGTATGCAATGGCCAGCTTCCTCCCCGGACTTAAATCCGATTGAGCATGTGTGGGATACATTAGGCAGGAGCATTGCAGGCAGACCAGCACCTCCCACAACTGTTCCAGAGCTGCACATTGCTCTTATGGAAGAGTGGCCACGTATCCCACAAGAACTCATTGCTAACCTCATTGCATCAATGCCACACAGGTGTGAGGCAGTGCTGGCCGTTCGAGGAGACCATACACCATACTAAAGAAACATTTTCACCCATGTTAATGTTGCTTTGTTTGTTTGCCATATTCCTAATCAGGATCTCTTTGACATCTGGTGTGGTACAGAGGTTACGTAATGACTTCAAACTCTTGTTTACATTCTTTTGGAGTAATAGAAAGTGATTGCATCTAATACCGTTCCTAAAAACATAGTCTCAATAGGTTATTCTACAATATCCCCTAATTTTTTTGAGCAGTGTATTTAACTTGTACATCGTCCTCTAAATCAATGTCACTTGTAGGTGCTATAAAGGTCCGTCACCAAGCAACTGGATGAACAATTTTTTAATATTTTTTGTTTGTCTTCTTCTTTCTTCTTCTTCGTCATGGTTCAGACTTTTTACTAGCCTGTTCCGGGTCCAAATTGCTGTTGTTCCCATTTTCTCTTTGGTCTTCCCAAGCTTCTTCTTCCTCGTGTTTAATAGTTGGTATGCTGCTTTTCGTGTTCTGTTCTCAGTCTTCCTTGCTAAATGTTCTTTCCAGTATCTTCTGTATTTCACTATTGTTGTGTTCAATTCTTCTACTTTTAGTTGCTGTCTTATTTCTGTGTTGTGTTTTTTTGCCTGTCCTTTGTTATCCTGCTATTGATCCGAGGAATTTCATCTCAGCTGATTGTAAACTGGCAGATTGTTGTGTTGTCACCGTCCATGTTAAGTAATAATAGGAACTGCCATTGTCCTGTATATTTTCTGGCTTTATTTTTCAAAGTTATTTTTAGGATTCCTATTATATAATTAACTTTTTTTAGTTTGTTATTTATGTTTTTTATTTGTAATGTAATTAATGAAATTTCATCGTAAATAATGAAATATGTAATATTTAGTTATTTTGCAATAGTTTAATAATAATAATAATAATAATAATAATAATAATAATCATCATCATCATGCCAGGTATTAGTCCTAGCAGAACTGTTACGGCCTGAGAAAGCGGTTTTCGTGCCATCTTTTCATAGGTCGACCACGTGACCGTTTCCCATTTGGACAGTAGTTCATTACTGCCTTGGGGATCCTGGATCTAGCCATTCTTGAGACATGTTCCTTCCAGTTTAGCTGATATCTGGAGATGTAGTCCAGTATTGGTGACACATTAAGTTCTTGAAGGATTTCTACATTTTTCTTTCGATCCCATTTGGTGTAGCCAGCTGTTCGGCGCATAAATCTCATCTCACAAGCTGTTAGTCTGCTTTCATCTCTCGTCCTTATAGTCCACGCTTCACTCCCATAACATAGGACTGGTCGAGCCATTATTTGATAAAGACAAGTACGAGTTGATTTTTGCACTAATGAAGGTTTTAAAACTCTATTAATGATTCCCATCGATTTGTTGAATTTCACAATTTTCTCTGATAAATCCAAATTTTCAACAAAAGAGAGTTTACATCCTAAATAAGTAAACTCATTAAGCCTCTCTAAAATTGTGTTATTTAAAAAATTTTGCTTGGTATTGGGGATTTTCCACAAAAGGCCATTATTTTAGTTTTATAATAATAATAATAATAATAATAATAATAATAATAATAATAATAATAATAATAATAACAACAATAATAATAACAATAATAATATCTTAATAATAATAACGATAACAGGCGTAATAATATATTCTTATTATTTCGGAATTATCAACAGTACGATGGTTTTCCGCTACCCTCAGGAAATTTGGCTTCTCAATTTGTATCGGCCCTGAACATCCTCATCTGTTCACTCAAACCGTCCATCCAACCTTTATCACGTTCTCCCTGTTTTGTTTTCCCATCTCCAAGATCTTCTTAGAGATTCTATCAGATGTCCGTACCATCTTAGTCGTCTTTCTTCAATTGTCTGTAACACATTTCTTTCAACTTTCATAATTTTACTTATATCAACATTTGTCTTTTTTTCTAATCTGGACGATGATCTTCTCCAGTAATCCATCTCTGTTGCTAATAACTTGTTAACTTGGCACCTTTTAACTGCTCACGTCTCTGATCCATATAACATAATCCGTCCATAGTAATTCTGCCCGAAGGCAGGTCCTTCACTGCAATCATAGCATTGTTATGCTATGCTTGTAGCTTTACTAGGGAATTGTGTAGGTGTGGTAGCTTCCCGTTGCTTTCCACACCGGTAAGGGATGATTGTGATGATGATGATGATGGCCATACGATTTCGGCGACCGTTTGGGCCTTAAAGCTTTCCTGACATTTGTCTTATAGGTGAGGAAAAACCCCGATAAAAACCTCACCCAGAAAAACTGCCCCGACCGGGGATCGAACCCGGGCCCGCTGCGTGACAAGGCAGCACGCTACCTCGAGACCACAGCGGTGGACATATAACATAATAATCTCTACAATAAACTTATAAATACATTTCTTTGTTCTATAAAGGATGTTTTTTTGCCGATGTGACTAATTTCTTATACTTACCAATATTTTTGTTACTGGAAATAAGTCAACGTTCCCACATCCAACCTGGTTGCTATTCAAACAAAATAAATCGCAAAGCTGGTATGGACTCAAAAAAGCACACGTTCGGTAAGTAAAATAAAACATTTCTTGAATGTTTTGTACACTAACTCGTACCTTTCTTAGACTTTTCCGGAATTAATGCAGAACATCCCACTCTCCAGGCTTCTTCAATTTCTCTATCATCTACCATGACTCCTTCCATAATGAAATTTTCAAACAGATTCTAATCACGGTACTACATATAAAAATGTCTCCACAGCCAACAATACTTGCTTATAATAAAACAAATGAAAAGCTACATAGCAACGATCACCAAATGTTTCTTTCTCATAGAAGTCATTTACATCCAACCAATATTTTAATTAAGTTATTACTATATTTAATAACAATTAGTCACATCGACCAAACAAACTTCTTCTTCTTCTTCTTCGTCAGGCTCTACGACTTCCAGTGGAATGTCTTGGCCTTCTCAACCAGTTTACGCCACTTCTTCCTATCTTGTGCAGTAGATTTCAAATCAAAAATCCCCATCTCTCTCAAATCCTCAATTACGTCATCCTCCCATCGATCCTTGGGTCTTCCCCTTGGTCTTGCTCCCTGTGGCTTCCAATTCAAAATATCATTCGGCAATCTTCCCTTTGGCATTCTTAGTGTATGTCCAAACCATTGTAATCTTTTGGATTTGATGAAACTAACTATATTTTCTTTATTATTCTTGAGGTATAATTCGTCATTCCTTCTCAACCTCCAATTTCCATTTTCCTTTACTGGACCTAGCACTCTTCTAAATATTTTCCTCTCAAACGTTAATAGTCTTAATTTATCTGCTTCTTTTAGTACCCAGGTTTCAGCTCCATAACATATGATTGGTCTTATTATTGCTGTATATAATTTGAATTTAACATTTTTTGATATTAATTTTCTTTTGAATATATCGGAAATTAGCAAAATATGCTGTATTCCCTTGCGATATTCTTGTTTTGATCTCTTCTTCAACAGTATTATTATCGTTTAGTATTGTGCCTAGGTACTTAAAGGAGTTAATTTGATCAATACAGTCACTATTTATAGTTAGTTCAGTCAAATTTGTTTTATTTCTCATACATCTTAAATATTTTGTTTTATTTAGATTGATTACAAGCCCATATTTTATACTTTCATTTTTCAATTTGTCAAAGGTTTCCAGTAGGGAATTTTTTGTTCTTGCTGTTATTATTACATCATCAGCATATGCAAGACATTGTTTTAGTCTTGTTGAAATATTTCCTCTTAGATCCAGTTGTTTTAAGACAATATCCATTACTATACAGAATAATGTCGTAGATAAAGGATCTCCCTGTTTGACCCCAGAGTTTACTTCAATCGCATCGCTGAGTGCGTTCCTACATTTTAACGAAACAAACAGTATGCAATACACATGACGTAAGCACGTAGCAGAACTCGAAAATTTAAAAAACTCGGCGCAAGCGCCTCGTTTTTTTTTTTTTCAATTTTTTTCCTCGATCAGTAACAAGTGCTTACCTCACTTGTATCGCAATATAGGCCTACTATTTTATTCCATAATACTGAGTTCAACTGCCATCTTCTTTTTGCATTTCTGATTGTGAAAAACGCTATATTTACTGACAATAATGCTTTATTTTAGCTGCAAAGTTAAGGCCGTAAGGTTTTTTCTTCTACTTAACCAGCTGCTAAACACTCGCCGTACCTCAAAATCTGTAGATACAAAGATATATATCCGGTTGGTTTCATGAGGACATTTAGTTATGTGAAGGTGATACTGGCACCTCGCAGGGTGAGACGATTGAAGGTTCTGCCTTCTTAACCCATTCGCCTCAAAAGACCAGGTAGACTCGCCGGCAGTTAAATGACCTTCAACTCAGAAGACGAGATACACTCGCTTAACTCTGCTGTTATATATTTTGTAATATTTTGTACATCACTTGGCAGGGTAATCTTTTGTTAACATTTATGAATAGTAGAGGAATGTGTTTTTGCCTTCATTCTTATTGTGATATCAAGTACCGTTACATTTTGTTTGTTTTGAATGTCTGAAAATAGGCAATATAATTTACGTTAACTTAAATCCGGTTTCTGGGAAAATTCATTGAGCATTTAAACGCGAAGCGAATGGGTTAAGGTGCATCGTCATAACCTCCCATTATATCGGCCCTAGTGGGAGGGTTGCCTCTTCCGCTCTTCTCAGACCGTTGAGGGCTTTCTCCTTGTTGCCCCGGAGATGGGTCCTTATATTTCGCCCTAAGGAGAGGGTTGCCTCTTCCGCCAATTACAACATTTGAAAGCTTGTTCCATCATATAAAATGAGAAATGTTGGTCGCCCACGCAGAAGATGGTCTGAACAATTTTAACAATTCTATGTTTCATGACACCGGAACGAGCCAACAGGCTTAATCCCTGGATGATGATGACTACGACCAACCAAACATAGCAATTATTTTGTTTCAGGTAAACCCCCACTTGTAACGGTCAAGTTTCGCTGATTGTTTGATAACATCTACCTTTGTTTATTCTAATAGCATAGTGGTTAAGGCACTGAGCTACAAGCCGGAGGGTCGAGGGTTCAAGTCCCATTTGGGTCAGGATTTTTAAACTGACCCAAAACCCTCGGGCGGCACTATGGCCCTGGGGTCGACTCAGCCTCTAACATAAATGAGTACCAGACGCTTGTTCTGGGGGTAAAGGCGGCCGTCACGCAGGGCTGACAACCCGGCTGACATCAAGTGCCGATTGTCCAGAAAAAGTGGGAGCCTTAACCTCCCACTACCCCAAGGGTCTCTCGAGGCCTGTTGTGGGATCACTTTACTTTTATATAATGAGTTTCGTCATGAAACATTGAAAAGTGCGACCTCTAGAGCGACTTTTTTTAATTTTCGTTTCAGGTGAGCTCCTACACCCAATAGTTTTAGAGCATAACGGATAGCGACTAAACGCTCGCCGTACTTGAAAACATGCATGTACAAATTTTCATGAAGATCGGTCAAGGGATTCAGAAGTCACGAACATATGTAGGCAGAATGTGTCTATGTAACTAGCGATCCCCCTGCAGAACGTTCAATTCTCGTGTCATGACCGGACGATAAAAATATAAGTTACTTTTTTACCATAAAATTCACCAACTACTAAGCTCACTCCTCATGTGCATTATAACGTCACATTGTTGCCTCGCTGAACATGTCGATAATGCAGATGACTGTAGATCTGACATAAAAAATCCTATTACTCGATGGCAGCACCACCTACCGGGTCAAATTGTAAATCTAAACCATCTAAACCATGGAGAACTTATGTCCTCGCGGCCATGAATCTACAGGTTCGATAGTGCCAGTGAGTGAGTAAGTAAAAACGTTCTGTTGAACACCTCCATGACAAAATGGAGGGATATGCTTTGAGTGGGCACAGGCTCACAGCCTAATCTGGAAGTTGAAGAAGATGATTTGAGTATCTGCAGAAGAGAAACGAAGGACAAAAATGGGCCTCACTTCTACAAAATACATATGTAGCATCTAGAAGAGAAATATTCCAGCTGTTGATTGTCTCTGCACATGCGTTTAAATCACCAAACTGCATGCTGTGTAATAACAACACTGCTATGAACTTTAAACACTTGAGAAAATGTAGTGCACTCCAGAAATTTTGGAAAGGGACAAATGGACAGATATATTGGGAAGCAAGAAGACAAATGATAACTGTTGTACAAAATGTCTGTGGATCGGATTAAATAAACAAAATAGATGTTACCTCTCTCCACGTGCATTGAGGTTGAAAAGCGTTTGTTCCACATGTGAAGATTTTCTTGCCATTGGTGAGTAGAACTTTGATAAAGTTGTGACAGTTCTCTTCTGTTTGTCCCTTGTTCTGACACAGTTCCACTTTGTCAGCAGGAGCTAGCCAGGGAGCCTTCTCCAGTTGTGCCAACCCCTTAAGTGACAGCCGATACAGAGTGTCCCTGTAAACAATACAACATACTGTTATAATGGTTTTCATCATAGGTAAAACTAAGAAATTGGGACTGGAAGTAAATATCAATAAAATAAAATATATGGTCACACGTAGAAATACATTATATAAAGCAAATGGACAGCTAATGGCAAAGGAGAGAAATTTTCAGGAAGTGGCTGACTTCAAATACCTAGGAACAATAATCACAAATAGGAATGAGATGCACAAGGAAATTAAACATAGGCTCAATTCTGGAAATGCGTGTTATTATGCATTGCAGAGACTCTTGTCGTCCCAACTCCTTTCAAAAATGTTAAACTGAAAATATATAAAACTATTATTCTACCAGTTATATTATATGGATGCGAAACATGGACTCTTACTTTAAGGGAGGAAAGGAGATTACGAGTTTTTGAGAATAAAGTTCTTACGAAAATTTTTAGACCAAAGAAAGATGAACAGATAGGTGAATGGAGAAGACTACATAACAGTGAACTATGTCATCTTTATAGAAACCAGATGTAATAAGAACAGTTAACTCTCGTAGACTGCAATGGACAGGACATGCGGCACGAATGGGGAATTAAAGACGGGCATGAAAACCAGAAGGAAACCGCCCAGTTTGTAGACCAAGAATGAGGTGAGGAATTCCATATATTACGATTTGAGGGAAGTAGAATATACAGGGCATAATTGGAAACATTAACTCAGGATTGAGATGTATGGAGAGCGGTCATGAACCTACGGGTTCGATAGTGCCAGTGAGTTACAATACAGATTAAGGATTTAGAATCTTGAAACTAACAAAATAACTGGAATTTTTTTTCCTAGTCATAAAGGCAAATTCTTGGATAATCGAATATATAATAAAGTCCCTATTTTGACGCTTAAATGGCTTACGCTGCCTAAACCATAACAAATACACCAAATTGTTGTATACGGAATTGAATATCTCAAAAACTCTACAAAAAAAGTCCGCGACAGCATCGGGGATAAGCTGATTCCCGGGCAAGCATAGCAGCTCAAGGCTGGTGGTAAAAACACTAACTTGCTCACTGGCACTATCGAACCCGTAGGTTCATGGCCGCACGGACATAAGCTCTCCATACATCCCTATCCTTAGCTAATGATTTCCAATCATTCTCCGTATAATCTACTTCCCTCAAATCATACTTAATGTTATTCTCCCACCTCATTCTTGGTCTACCAACTGGGCATTTTCCCTCTGGCTTTCCTACAAGAAGCTTCCATGCAAGTATTTCATTCCCCATACGTGCAACATGTCCTGTCCATCGCAGTCTACGAGACTTAACTGTTCTTATTATATCTGGCTTCCTATAAAGACCATGTAGTTCATTGTTATGTAATCTTCTCCATTCACCTGTCTGTTCATCTATCTTTGGTCCAAAAATTTTCCTAAGAACTTTATTCTCAAATACTCGTAATCTCCTTTCCTCCCTTAAAGTAAGAGTCCATGTTTCTCACCCATATAATACAACTGGGAGAATAATAGTTTTATATATTTTCAGTTTAACGTTTCTTTGAAAGGAGTTGGGACATCAAGAGTCTCTGCAATGCATAATAACACGCATTTCCAGAATTGAGCCTGTTTAATTTCTTTATGCATCTCATTCCTATTTGTGATTATTGTTCCTAGGTATTTGAATTCAGCCACTTCCTCAAAATTTCCCTAATTTGGGTAAAAACACATTAACATTTATTTAGGAGTAGCAGCGCACGCCGGGCATTAGCTAGTACAGAATAAATTGTAGTGACTAGTAAAGTGCAGTAAAGAAATGATGTGAACAATTTTGGGTCGGAACAGGCCAACAGGACCAATAACTGAAGACCATGATTATGTGGATGTCAGCGTGACTCGCAGTTTTACACGGATTTTTATCAGTGTTAGATATTCTAAAGTAAACGTTTCTTCTTCTTCTTCACGGCTTACACTTTTTACTAGCCTATTCCGGCTCCAAAATGCTGCTGATTCTATATTTTCTTTGGTCTTTCCAAACTGCTTCTTCCTCATGTTGAATAGCTAGTTGAATATATGTTTCTTATAATTTCAGTTCTGAAATGTAAATGAAATTCCAACCGAGAGTTTAATATTTAAAACAATAACAATTGTATCTATGAAGCAACTAGGGCACGCCGTAGCGTAGTGGTTAAGGCACTGAGCTACAAGCCGAAGGGTCGAAGGTTCAAGTCCCGTTGGGGTCAGGATTTTTAAACTGACCCAAACCCTCTGGCGGCACTATGACCCTGGGGTGGACTCAGCCTCTAACGGAAATGAGTACCAGACGCTTGTTCTGGGGGTAAAGGCGGCCGTCACGCAGGGCTGACAACCCGGCTGACATAAAGTGCCGATTGTCTAGAAAAAGTGGGAGCCTTAACCTCCTACTACCCCAAGGGCCTTCGGGTCTGTTGTGGGATCACTTTACTTTACTTACCTGTGAAGCAACAGAGATGATTTTTGGAGAAGGCCATCAAGAAAATCAAGATAGGAGAAAATTTGCAACCAGAATATTAGAGAAATCATGGGAAGTATTGGAGAAATACAATATTGACAGAAACCTAATAGAAATTATTAAACAAATCTATAAAGATAACTCCGCTTATGTTAAAATGGGAAATATAATGTCTAATCCTATAAAAACCTCAAAGGGATTGAAACAAGGGTGCAGTCTATCACCAATTTTATTTAATATTTATGTAGAATTTATATTAACGAAATGGAAACAAAGCTGCAAAGGTATGGGGATCCCAATAGGCAATAGATTTTTGCTGACATTACAATTTGCCGATGATCAACTGGTTTTAGCGCAAGACAAATTTGATATGGAATTCATGATAAAAAGGTTGAAAAACACATATGAATCATGGGGTCTCACAGTAAATTTACAAAAAACAGAATATCTGGCAATAAATAGCAATGAAAGAGAAAATTTAATATTGGAAGAAGGAATCCAAATAAAGCAAGTGAAACAAATTAAATATTTGGGAATGATTATGGATAACATCGAAGGTATAGGAAAAGAGAACATAAAACATAAAATTGAATTGAGTAGCAAAATAATATCATCATTAAATTCCATATGGTGGGATAAGCATATTTGGAAAGACACAAAAAAATATATTGGTAAAACATTGGTGGAATCTGTTGCAATGTACGGAAGTGAGGTATGGACAATCAATAAATACTACAAGAATAGACTAATAGCTCTAGAAATGGATTATTTACGAAGAAGTGCCAGAAAGTCTAAATTAGAACATGTCACAAATAAGGAAATTAGAAACATAATGGAAGCAGACGAAAGCATAATTGAAAGAATTGACGAGAAGGAATTAAAGTGGTTAGGACATGTTTTAAGAATGGAAGATGAGCGATGGCCCAAGCAACTACATGAATGGCATTAAAAAACACAAAGAAGAAAAGAGGAAGACCAAGGTTAACATGGAAGGAAAACATGAAGACAGTAATGCAAGCTAGAGGGCTAAGCATCGAAGATGCCCAAGACCGTAGGCTTTGGAGGTTTGGCACGAGAAGACGGCAGCAGCTGTAAAAACCCGAAGATAGATAGATAGAGAATATTAGAGAAATCATGAAATTTAAATATAATATTATAGAAGTAGTAGAAGAACGAAGATTGAAATGTATGGCCATGTGAAGAGGATGGAGAATAATACAATCCTAAGAATGATACTGGATTGGAATGCTGAAGGCAGGAGGGGGAGGGGAAACCCTGAAATCAGTGGATGGATGAAGTGAGTAGAAACATGATCAGCAGAGACCTCGGAGAAGAAGATGCTGAGGTTAGAAATCTGTGGCGGAGCAAAATACATTTGAGCTGAAGGATTACTACTGTAATGTAGAGAAAATCCTCAATAAATATTTATTATTATTATTATTATTATTATTATTATTATTATTATTATTATTATTATTATTATTATTTTAGGTGTCTACTAAACAGGATCGGTGAAGATCTGTAAAAATATTTCTAAAATATTTTCATGAGAACCACCTCAACAGCTTCCTTCATTCGGAATTCGATAAAAGAACGCTGCAGCTGAAGTTGCTGTTACAGTTTGCATACAACATGGTGAATTAAAATGGCTAATTTGTAGTAAACATAAATATGTGTATCATAACCAGAAAAGTCATTACATATCCCGGTGGCATTGTGATTCTCATTGCAATAAACACATTAACCTATAATAATACAGCGGTAACCATGGAAACTATCTTCATGTTTTTAATCAAGTAGCTGCAGTAAAGAGTTCGGAACAAATATTTCAACAAATTGGAGACAAATCGTGAGCTGTCATTAAAATACATTTTATTACATTTAAGTACAAAATATTAAATATATTAATTTAATGTTAGTTAATAGTTTTGGCGACTCCGTGGCGCAAGCAGTTTGACACTCGGCTGTCATCGCTGTGGTCTCGATCACTCCTTGTGGGTTTCGTGGCGGACCAAACGGAGCTTAGGCAGGTTTTTCTCTTGCCACAAATTGCATTCTACGTGAGTAAGGGAACCGCGAATAAGTAACTTTTACAGGATATTTGTTGTTTTACAGTCTTACTAATAAAAATTGCTTATATAGGCTTTCATCAGTTGTTTGGCTATACAAAATATGTCTTATATAGATCATGTGCAATTTCCTTCCAAATAAACTTTGTATAGGAGCTGCATTGAAATCCATTCCTTTAAGTCATACATTCGTAATCATTATGACGTCAGAGCATATTACGCGCAGTTTGTAACACAAAGTAAACATCACCAACTAGAGATTAATCGTGTAAGAAATGAGTATGGACAAGAATAAATGGAGATCCCCAAATTGGGGACATATGGAAAAAATAAATATATTTAATTTATTTACATTTTACTTTTGGCTATGTCAAATATATTGTATAACAGATTTCACAGACTATTTAACTCATGCCCCAAATGGGAGTCAATGACCAATCACGTTTCAATGATTTCTGTTTTACAACCAATCAGAGTCGTGTTTCACCAAATATTTATTAGTGTTACAATTACCATATTAAAGAAAGCTCATCCTTACAATAGTGCGTTCCTTTGGCAATAAATAGTATGATCTGGTTGCAGTGATAAACAAAAGAAGCAGTAGAAGCGTACCTATCGTTTCTCATTTGTTTTCAAACATCGCCGTTTACATTAAATATGTAAATATTTTAAAATAACTATAGTTAAATAATGATTTGTGAGTAAACAGCTTAATTTTATTCGTTAAATAGTCCTAACAAATGCCACTCTTGATTTCCAAATTCTCTAGATAAATTCACTTCTCACTTCGTGAGTCGTGAATTTATCGATACTTTGGAAATCACTCGTGGCATTACTTATGATAATGTGCTGTCATCTAACGGCTTTGAAAAATTCTTAGGATCTAATATACTTCGTGTGTGTGTGTGTGTTTTTTTTTTTTCATTTCTTATGAATTATATTTAATATTTTGAGAAGCGTTAGAAGACGTTCAAAATAGTGGGAAATTATGTATCATGATTGACCTATGCTGTACATTAAGTTTAGTTTTTAGTTTTCATTAGCGTAGTAAACGGAAATGACATAAACAGAAAATCATATACAAATATATTAATGTATTAGTCTCATAGGCGCTTCTGTCGAGAAGCCGAGTCTAAATTTATGTATTTTAAGAAACTCCCTAAAATCCACGTAAAATTATGTATAAAGAATGACTGATGTCCTATGATACAGGGGAGATTACGACCAGATATATTAAGTATTATCAAGTATAAAAATTGTACAAGTCAATAGTTGGTACATTCGTTGAAAATATTCTAGTATGAAATGCTAGGTTATTAAATTGAAATGCTTTACTAATTATGTAGATATAAATATATTTAAACACATAAAAAATAGATGTAAACTCTAAACTGATGAAACAGTGTTGACTTCCTATGGCGTGGGGAAGTCCGATGTTTCAGGGTCCCCTTTCGAGGGTTATACTATAATGAAACTTGAGGCAAAGTGCGAAAGTGAAATAATGTCATGTCAGAGATAGATGTTTAGCTAATTATTTACGATGTATTAGAATAATACAACAACATTTATTCTATTTAAACATTAACATCGTTCTGCCATCTGCCGGTTTTAATTTTGGGGTTTAAGGACTAAGCCTAAAACCCACGCCAAAAATTAGGAACATTAGGACAACCTTAAAACCGAAGGCGTAACTCAAGATACCATGGTCTATCTTGGCCAACAGTTATAAGGCATCCAGTTCAACAGGAAGAAGTGTGTAATCGGGGAAATTATTATCGATTCATCCATCCATCCATAGTAATTCTGCCCGAAGGCAGGTCCTTCACTGCAATCATAGCATTTTCATGCTATGCTTGCAGCTTTACTAGGGAATTGTGTAGGTGTGGTAGCTTCCCGTTGCTTTCCACACCGGTGAAGGATGATGATGATAATGATAATGATGATAAGGATGATGGCCATATGATTTCGGGGACCGTTTGGGCCTTAAAGTTTTCCTGACATTTGTCTTACAGGTGAGGAAAAACCCCGATAAAAACCTCACCCAGAAAAACTGCCCCGACCGGGGATCGAACCCGGGCCCGCTGCGTGAAAAGGCAGCACGCTACCCGAAGACTACAGCGGTGGACTTAAGTATTATAGTGTATACAAATTGTACGTCATATCAATAGCTGGTAAATGCGTTGAAAATATTTTAATATGAAATTCTAGGTTATGAAATTGAAGTGTTGTACCAATTCTATAAATATAAAGATATTTAAACACAATAGTAATAGATATTTAACTAAAAGCCTCAAACCCACGCCAAAAATTATGAACTTTAGGACAACCTTAAAACCGAAGGCGTAACTCAAGATGCCTGGAAAAAAATACCATGGTCTATCTTGGCCAACAGTTATAAGGCATCCAGTTCAACGAGAAGGAGTGTGTAATCGGGGAAATTAAGTATTATAGTGTATAAAAATTGTACGCCATATCAATAGCTGGTAAATGCGTTGAAAATATTTTAATATGAAATTCTAGGTTATGAATTTGAAGTGGTTTACCTTTTCTATAAATATAAAGACATTAAAACACAATACTAATAGATAATTAACTAATTATTTACGATATATTAGAATAATCCAACAAAAATTATGTTTAGGGGTTTAAGAACTAAGCGTCAAACCCACGCCAAAACTTATGAAACATCCTAACAAGTCCCCTGCGGCGCCGCATGCAGGCTTATGTCCCGAGGGGTCGGGATTGGGACCAGAAAATGTTCCCAGCAGAACAACATCGACAAAATTAAGTATTATCATTTATAAAAATTGTACGTTAAGGCAGTAGCTGGTACATTAGTTGAAAATATTCTGATACGAAATGCTAGCTTATCAAATTGAAATGCATTACTAATTATGTAGATATAAATATATTTAACACACACAAAAAATAGATGTAAACTCTAAACTCATGAAACAGTGTTGGCTTCATATGGCGTGGGGAAGTCCGATGTTTCAGGGTCCCCTTTCGAGGGTTATACCATAATGAAACTTGAGGCAAAGTACGAAAGTGAAATAATGTCATGTCAGAGACAGATGTTCAGCTAATTATTTACGATGTATTAGAATAATACAACAAAATTTATTCTATTTAAACTTTAACATCGTTCTGCCATCTGTCGGGTTTTAATTTAGGGGTTTAAGGACCAAGCCTCAAACCCACGCCAAAAATTATGAACTTTAGGACAACCTTAAAACCGAAGGCGAAGATGCCTGGGAAAAAAAACCATGGTCTATCTTAGCCAACACTTATAAGGCATCCAGTTCAATGAGAAACAGTGTGTAATCGGGGAATAATAGTGTATAAAAATTGTACGTCATATCAATAGCTGGTACATGAGTTGAAAATATTTTAATATGAAATTCTAGGTTATGAAATTGAAGTGGTTTACCTATTCTATAAATATAAAGACATTTAAACACAATACTAATAGATAATTAACTAATTATTTACGATATATTAGAATAATCCAAGAAAAATTATTATGTTTAGGGGTTTAAGGACTAAGTCTCAAACCCACGCCAAAACTTAGGAACATCCTAACAAGTCCCATGCGGCGCCGCATGCAGGCTTATGTCCCGAGGGGTCGGGATTGGGACCAGAAAATGTTCCCAGCAGAACAACATCGACAAAATTAAGTATTATCATTTATAAAAATTGTACGTTAAGGCAGTAGCTGGTACATTAGTTGAAAATATTCTGATACGAAATGCTAGCTTATCAAATTGAAATGCATTACTAATTATGTAGATATAAATATATTTAAACACACAAAAAATAGATGTAAACTCTAAACTCATGAAACAGTGTTGGCTTCATATGGCGTGGGGAAGTCCGATGTTTCAGGGTCCCCTTTCGAGGGTTATACTATAATGAAACTTGAGGCAAAGTGCGAAAGTGAAATAATGATAGTGAATAAAATGTCATGTCAGAGACAGATGTTTAGCTAATTATTTATGATGTATTAGAATAATCCAACAAAATGTATTCTATTTAAACTTTAACATCGTTCTGACATCTGTCGGGCTTTAATTTAGGGGCTTAAGGACCAAGCCTCAAACCCACGCCAAAAATTATGAACTTTAGGACAACCTTAAAACCGAAGGCGAAGATGCCTGGGAAAAAAAACATGGTCTATCTTAGCCAACAGTTATAAGGCATCCAGTTCAATGAGAAACAGTGTGTAATCGGGGAATAATAGTGTATAAAAATTGTACGTCATATCAATAGCTGGTAAATGCGTTGAAAATATTTTAATATGAAATTATAGGTTATGAAATTTATTCTATTTAAACATTAACATCGTTCTGCCATCTGTCGAATTTGATTTTGGGGTTTAAGGACTAAGCCTAAAACCCACGCCAAAAATTAGGACCCTTAGGACAACCTTAAAACCGAAGGCGTAACTCAAGATACCATGGTCTATCTTGGCCAACAGTTATAAGGCATCCAGTTCAACGGGAAAAGTGTGTAATCGGCGAAATTAAGTATTATAGTGTATAAAAATTGTACGTCATATCAATAGCTGGTACATGCGTTGAAAATATTTTAATATGAAATTCTGTGTTATGAAATTGAACTGTTTTACTAATTATGTAGATATAAATATATTTAAACACACAAAAAATAAATGTAAACTCTAAACTCATGAAACAGTGTTGACTTCCTATGGCGTGGGGAAGTCCGATGTTTCAGGGTCCCCTTTCGAGGGTTATACTATAATGAAACTTGAGGCAAAGTACGAAAGTGAAATAATGTCATGTCAGAGACAGATGTTCAGATAATTATTTACGATGTATTAGAATAATACAACAAAATTTATTCTATTTAAACTTTAACATCATTCTGCCATCTGTCGGGTTTTAATTTAGGGGTTTAAGGACCAAGCCTCAAACCCACGCCAAAAATTATGAACTTTAGGACAACCTTAAAACCGAAGGCGAAGATGCCTGGGAAAAAAACCATGGTCTATCTTAGCCAACAGTTATAAGGCATCCAGTTCAATGAGAAACAGTGTGTAATAGGGGAATAATAGTGTATAAAAATTGTACGTCATATCAATAGCTGGTAAATGCGTTGAAAATATTTTAATATGAAATTCTAGGTTATGAAATTGAAGTGGTTTACCTATTCTATAAATATAAAGACATTTAAACACAATACTAATAGATAATTAACTAATTATTTACGATATATTAGAATAATCCAAGAAAAATTATTATGTTTAGGGGTTTAAGGACTAAGTCTCAAACCCACGCCAAAACTTAGGAACATCCTAACAAGTCCCATGCGGCGCCGCATGCAGGCTTATGTCCCGAGGGGTCGGGATTGGGACCAGAAAATGTTCCCAGCAGAACATCGACAAAATTAAGTATTATCATTTATAAAAATTGTACGTTAAGGCAGTAGCTGGTACATTAGTTGAAAATATTCTGATACGAAATGCTAGCTTATCAAATTGAAATGCATTACTAATTATGTAGATATAAATATATTTAAACACACAAAAAATAGATGTAAACTCTAAACTCATGAAACAGTGTTGGCTTCATATGGCGTGGGGAAGTCCGATGTTTCAGGGTCCCCTTTCGAGGGTTATACTATAATGAAACTTGAGGCATAGTGCGAAAGTGAAATAATGATAGTGAATAAAATGTCATGTCAGAGACAGATGTTTAGCTAATTATTTATGATGTATTAGAATAATCCAACAAAATGTATTCTATTTAAACTTTAACATCGTTCTGCCATCTGTAGGGCTTTAATTTAGGGGTTTAAGGACCAAGCCTCAAACCCACGCCAAAAATTATGAACTTTAGGACAACCTTAAAACCGAAGGCGAAGATGCCTGGAAAAAAAAACATGGTCTATCTTAGCCAACAGTTATAAGGCATCCAGTTCAACGAAAAACAGTGTGTACTCGGGGAATAATTGTGTATAAAAATTGTACGTCATATCAATAGCTGGTACATGAGTTGAAAATATTTTAATATGAAATTCTAGGTTATGAAATTGAAGTGGTTTACCTATTCCATAAATATAAAGACATTTAAACACAATACTAATAGATAATTAACTAATTATTTACGATATATTAGAATAATCCAACAAAAATTATGTTTAGGGGTTTAAGGACTAAGCTTCAAACCCACGCCAAAACTTATGAAACATCCTAACAAGTCCCCTGCGGCGCCGCATGCAGGCTTATGTCCCGAGGGGTGGGGAATGGGACCAGAAAATGTTCCCAGCAGAAGAACATCGACAAAATTAAGTATTATCATTTATAAAAATTGTACGTTAAGTCAGTAGTTTAAAATATTCTAATATGAAAAGCTAGGTTATCAAATTGGAGTGCATTACTAATTATGTAGATATAAATATATTTAAACACACAAAAAATAGATGTAAACTCTAAACTCATGAAACAGTGTTGGCTTCCTATGGCGGGGGGAAGTCCGATGTTTCAGGGTCCCCTTTCGAGGGTTATACCATAATGAAACTTGAGGCAAAGTGAAATAATGATAGTGAATAAAATGTCATGTCACAGATACGTGCTTAACTAATTATTTAAAAGTAAAGTAAAGTGATCCCACAACAGACCCGGAGGCCCTTGGGGTAGGAGGTTAGGGCTCCCACTTTTTCTAGACAATCGGCATTTTTTATGTCACCCGGGTTGTCAGCCCTGCGTGACGGCCGCCTTTACCCCCAGAACAAGCGTCTGGTACTCATTTCCGTTAGAGGCTGAGTCGACCCCAGGGCCATAGTGCCGCCAGAGGGTTTGGGCCAGTTTAAAAATCCTGACCCCAACGGGACTTGAACCCTCGACCCTCCGGCTTGTAGCTCAGTGCCCCAACTAATTATTTACGATGTATTAGAATAATCCAACAAAATGTATTCTATTTAAACATTAACATCGTTCTGCCATCTGTCGGGTTTTGATTTTGGGGTTTAAGGACTAAGCCTCAAACCCACGCCAAAAATTATGAACTTTAGGACAACCTTAAAACCGAAGGCGAAGATACCTGGGAAAAAAAACCATGGTCTATCTTGGCCAACAGTTATAAGGCATCCAGTTCAACGAGAGACAGTGTGTAATCGGGGAATAATAGTGTATAAAAATTGTACGTAATATCAATAGCTGGTACATGAGTTGAAAATATTTTAATATGAAATTCTAGATTATGAATTTGAAGTGGCTTACCTATTCCATAAATATAAAGACATTTAAACACAATACTAATAGATAATTAACTAATTATTTACGATATATTAGAATAATCCAACAAAAATTATTATGTTTAAATTAAGCTGTCCTTCTACCATCTACTGTCGAAAATTATAACGAAACTGACAGTCGAACTCCAGCGGAAATGAGCGTTCAGTGACATCTGTGGATCGAATCTAGTTACTATACTTATACCCTATTACTAATAATCCAAATATCACTTTTATACATGATTTTACGCATCTCAATTGAAAATTCTTACTAATAAACACTGTATTTGCTCTGCAGTGTAACAGATATGTAGAACTTTACATGTGAATTGATTCATGTAGCTTCTCCCTTACATTAACATAAGAAAATGGCGAACTCTTAAAGTCTGCTGATTAGAGTTTCCGCCATATTTGTTTTGTTATTGATGAAAGTTTTCTTATATTTGACGCAAAATAAAACACTTTAGCGATTGTTTAATGGGTACACAATATTAATAATAATATTAATAATGCACCTGCTAGGAAAAAAAGCATTATCAAAAGCCTTTTATTACATTCATTCTCGATGACAAATATTTTAAAATGGAGCACAGATTCACAAAAGAATAGGTTATATAATAGTTGCCATGAGGATAGATTTAACCTAAATGTAGTTTTAATATTTCATAATATTATTATAAAAAACTTTCTTACATCATTTATAATATATAATATACATACCGATATAAAAAAGTAATTACTTTATAAATACACTATTATTGCAACAAATCATTTGGTAGTCATGTGGTCAGAACTTCTGACTACAGTTCGTAAGGTCCCTGGTTCGATTCCCGATCAATCTAGTGGTTAATTTTTTTTCTCGTAAAGGATAATTCTGTTGTCGCCCTTGACCTGGAATTTAGGTTTATAGACTCTTCTGGTGATTTTTTATTATTATGATTTTATTTTTCGTTATTTCATTGTCCATTAATTGATTTAAATATGTTTTGTGTCATTTTATTTTTACAGCTTCGTTATTGCTAACATTTCCCACTATTTTGTACGTTCTCTAACGCTTCTTAAAACACTGCATATAATGCATAAAGTGGGAAAAATATATAATTATATCCCTAGAATTTTTCTAGGTTCTTGTCTTTAGATGACAGCACATCTGTCTGTGAAATATGTTATACGATATTTATAACATAGCCTAAAGTAAAATGTAAATAAATGAACACCAAGATAAAATCAAATGTTTCATATCTCTCCTCATTTGCCATGAACCCGAAATCACGATCTATTTAGAAGAGAGGTATTTAAAAAAAATAGTCCTCGTGGTTTGTTCCTATAAAAGTAAAACAACACATACTTGTTTTTTTTTCGTATGCGAGTCTTGAGCAGGTGTCTGTGTCAAGATGAACCTCAACAGAGGGAAGTTGACTGGTATATAATATAAACCGGCAACAATGAGCAGGAGGCTTCCTGTGAGACCCGATTCATTGATGTTAAACCTACTGTAACGTCAATGGACTTAATGCAGCTTTATTCTTAAACAAAATCAGTTACAAGAATAAAGCTGGGGGACCGGAAGCAATATTATATACCACGTCATTATTTAACTTGTACATCGTTCTCTAAATCAATGTCATTTGTAGGTGCTATAAAGGTCCGTCACCAAGCAACTGCATGAACAAATTTTTAATATTTTTTGTTTGTCTTCTTCTTTCTTCTTCTTCGTCATGGTTCAGACTCTTTACTAGCCTGTTCCGGGTCCAAATTGCTGTTGTTTCCATTTTCTCTTTGGTCTTCCCAAGCTTCTTCTTCCTCGTGTTGAATAGTTGGTATGCTGCTTTTCGTGTTCTGTTCTCAGTCTTCCTTGCTAAATGTTCTTTCCAGTATCTTCTGTGTTTCACTATTGTTGTGTTCAATTCTTCTACTTTTAGTTGCTGTCTTATTTCTGTGTTGTGTTTTTTTGTCTGTCCTTTGATATCCTGCTATTGATCCGAGGAATTTCATCTCAGCTGATTGTAAACTGGCAGATTGTTGTGTTGTCACCGTCCATGTTAAGTAATAATAGGAACTGCCATTGTCCTGTATATTTTCTGGCTTTATTTTTCAAAGTTATTTTTAAATTAAAAACAGCGTCATCTTTTGGACATTACCTACAAGATTTGCGAAATTAAACATATTAAAACCGTGTGCTATCCCTTTTTAAATTATTTTCCATTTAACCAGACTTGAGCCACAGCAACCCGATGTCGGGTACAGGTAGTTTAAAATAAAAACATCTAACTTTTTTTTAACATTCATACTTACTCTTATGCCCCTTAAAATTTGCCCAATTATAAAATAATACCTGACCGGACTCTAAGGGTCGAATGTTTGAACGCATTAGACAGTAAAAGGCGTTCTCTGCTGAGAAAGTTTTATCCAAATACATTTTGCTTCCTCAGATATCTATTCATGCGATAATAATTGTAAGCTACCTGACGAGGTAACTTAAGATCATAGCTCAAGATAGAAACTTATCGTGAAAATCCCGAATGGAACCGATGGTAACCGATGTAGTTTGAAACCTTTGCAGCTTTATCCAAGATGTCGGACCTTGAAGACTTCGATCATGTTTTCGATATACGCGGAGAAGAGGAATTTGATAGAGTCTACCAAAGAATTCAACTGGAAGAACAGGAGAATCGGCGTAATATTGCGCGACGCAGACGTCGTTGTATACGGTATTATTTGTGGGACGCAAGCGTAAATATGTTCATCTAGCAGACGCAAATAACGGAAGTGGATTTATCGCTGAGAATTCTGGGTAATTTCTTGCCAATATAACGAAAACGACGACTTTCATGCATGACCAGTTTGTGGGTAGCTAATTCGATCTTTGCACTTGCTCACGGTGAGTCAGCTCACCAGTGATTGGAAGTAATTTGAGAAGAGACTAATGTATTTGCATGCTGCCCTTAACATAATGAAGAGAGTCAATAAATAAGATCTACAGATTTGATAAGTGTAAATTGCAATTACTATTCAACTGGCAACATAAAGTCAATCTGTGCTTATACTTCCAAATTCAAAAATAACTCCTTACATTGCTTAACAAAAAAATATTTAAGTGTAATTTATATATTTTCAACTTGTTGAATAATGTAATGTGAGTCAATAAATTCAAGAGTTGTACAACTCTTTTTCTTCTAAGTTTTATTTATTTACTTTTAGCAATTGGTAGCATTGCAGGAATTCACATTTCTGCCTACTCTTTTTTCAACTTAATAAACTCCAAAACTCACAGTTATTTACAGCAGACAACTAAAATGGCTACCGTAAATCTAAGCAGAATGTATTTTACTGCATACAAAAACGGAATATATAAAGATTCAGATTACAAATTGTAGATAACAAGATAAAATCAACAAAGAGTCGTTCAGGTAAAACTTGACATGCACGTCTTACATTCAATTATATGTAAGGATTTTTACTATTGATTTCTGCTTAAATCAAGTAAGAGCTATTAAATTTAAATAAACCCAATTATTTAATTAATAAATATGGATTTTCGTCAAGTAAACACCAACTCAATTGATTAACCAATTATATCAATTGTGAAACAAACTTTTCTTTTTAATTTTTGTTTAAAAATGAGGCATTTCAGGGACTGTTTATCATCCAAATTCTCTCAAATGTGGGCCTAAATATATGTTCACACACAGAAATACATTATATAATACAAACTGACTGTTAATAATGAAAAATTAAGCAAATTTTGAAGAAGTGGCTGAATTCAAATACCTAGGAACAATAATTACAAACAGCAGAAGAAAATTAAACATAGGCTCAATTCTGGAAATGGATGCTATAATTCATTATGGGTACTCTTGTCGTCCCAACTTCTCTCAAAAAAACGCTAAACTGAAAATATAGGCATATAAAACTGTTATTCTCTCAGTTATATTATATGGATGCGAAACATGGACTCTTACTTTAAGGGAGGAAAGGAGATCACGAGTATTTGAGAATAAAGTTCTTAGGAAAAAATTTGGACCAAAGAGAGATGAAGACAGGTGAATGGAGAAGACTGCAATACAGTGGACTACATGGTCTTTTTTCCTCACCTGTAAGACAAATGTCAGGAAAACTTTAAGGCCCAAACGGTCCCCGAAATCATATGGCCATCATAATTATCATCATCATCCTTCACCTGTGTGGAAAGCAACGGGAAGCTACCACACCTACAATTCTCTAGTAAAGCTGCAAGCATGGCATGAAAATGCTATGATTGCAGTAAAAGACCTGCCCTTGAGCAGAATTACTATGGATGGATCCAGTATTGTTAGTTTGGCGCTACAACAAATGTGAAGACTGACCCAAACTTAAAACGTATTTTTCTCGAAATTTACATAATGGCGCATAACCGGTTGATGCATAACGCTGTACATTTAATCAGTGGTATATTTTTAGAATAATGTGAGATGGACTGTAAAGATTCGCATCTCTGCGTGATTTCCTTCTTTTAAGGAAAGCAATTTAGAAGTAACAAAAAGCGATGAGGTGTGTCCTGATGGTGGATATTATGTTTTGTGCCTCCACCAACATAAACAATTCAGCCACTTCACAGCATCAGCTGTAATGCAGAGTCCTGCCTGTCCGACATCTACTTACGACTCATTCCCCTTTAAATTGGAAGATAGCAGGACCTGGAATTTTGGATATTCCAAATATACAATACTGAGTTTAGGTTTCTTCTCCTTCTTTCATTCCCCATTAGTACCCATTGCAGTCTACGAGACTTAATTGCTCTTATTACATTTCTTCTTGTAAGCCCATGTTTCCCTTAACAGAGATTTAGGCGCTCTGCCCCTACAGGGAAGAATTTGAACCATGCTAATTTAGTTACACTTGTTTTCGTATAGATGTTACTTTGAGTGGTCCGTGGTCAGCGTTCCGCCTCATACTGACATCTAGGAAACCAAGGTAGTACTAGGACGGGAAAATTTGGGTAAATTTTGCTTAGAGGCCTTTTCATTCAGGCATAAGGATCTTTTACGAGCCTGAAAATCTTCAGACTCGGGACCCAAGGCTTAAAGTCCCTCCCGGAGGACTTGCTTCTTGGATTTTTCCATCCTAAAAAATCCGTCGACCCCGGCCGGGTTTGAACCCGCGACCCTCGGGACCAGAGGCAAGGAGCATAACCACTAGTCCACCGCGGCCGTCTCTTATTATATTTGATTTCCTATAAAGTTCATGTAGTTTACTGTTTAGCAGTTTCTCCATTCACCTGTACTTTCCTCTTTGGCCCAAAATATTTTCCTTACTTACTTTTACTTTTGCTGGCCTCTCCACTTTTCAGCGGTTACCCTGTATTCCCATTCGTCATTCTTGCCGATCACGCCATTCATCCTCCTCCAGACCTCGGTCGTTCATCAATCTATGGATCTCTCCTCTCCAAGTTGTTCTTGGACTGCCCCGTTTCCTTCTACCAGAAGGTGACCATTCCAAAAGAGTTTTAGGCCACCAATCATCCTCCATTCTCCTGACATGGCCGTACCACGAAGAACTCGTCTTTCGATCCTTTCCACCACTGTCTCCTCCATATCCATCATCTGCCTCACTTCTTCATTTCTTCTTCTTTCCAACCTGGACACCCTGGCACTGCGTCTTATTCCATCCATCTCCACTGCCAAGATCTTAGTTTTTTGTCCCTCTACCAAAGTCCATTCCTCAGCACCATAAGTCATTATGCTTTCCACAACAGACTTCAAAATCCTGTTCTTCGTGTGGTTTGACATGGTCCTACTCCACAGTACTCCACTCAACATTTTTATGGCTCTTCGTGCTTGTACTAACCTGCTATCTACTTCAGCTTTACAACTCCCTGATTCATCAATAAGTGATCCCAAATATTTAAATTTTTTAACAGCTCTAATAATTCCTTGGGATAGGGATATATCTCGTCCACTTCCTCCTACTACAAGATATTCCGTTTTTTCCATGTTTACTCTTAATCCTCCTATTTCAAAAGCATTTAGAAGTTTTCTCATCATGTATTTCACATCCTCACGACTCTGAGCTATCAACACTTGATCATCATAAGAACTTTATTTCGAATATTCGTTATCTTTTCTCTTCATTAAAGTAAAATTCAATGTTTCACATCCATATAACTGAAAATATATAAAATTCAATGTTTCGCATCCATATAATATAACTGGGAGAATAACAGTTTTATATATTTTCAGTTTAACGTTTTTTTTAGAGAAGTTGGGACAAGAGTCCCTGTAATGCATAATGGTATGCATTTCCAGGATCCAGCCCACTTTTAATTTGTTTATGCATCTCATTCCTATTTGTGATTATTGTTCCTAGGTATTTGAATTCAGCCACTTTAAAACATTTTGGGTACTCGAGGTTCCATGGTGCAAGCGGTTAGACGCTCTCACCGCTGGGATAGAGATCGAATCTCGGTCACTCCATGTGGGTTTCGTGGTGGACGAAACGGAGCTTGGGCAGGTTTTTCTCGGGGTTTCTCTCGTTTTCCCCTGCAACAATTTCATTCCACCATTTCTCCACACTCATCTCATTCATTTCGTTCATCTGCCCCTGTGATAGTGCGTCAGGAGTAGTCGGCCAGCACCCTTGTCATTCACACGCCTCTATATAGGACCTTCATCTCATCTCATCTCATCTCATCCCTCGACCCGACCCTGAGTTGGACACGAGTTGAAGATTCAGACCATATGCCGTTTAGTTCAATTTAATTTCTAATCTGCTAGTAAAATCGAGCAGACATATATATATATATATATATATATATATGTGTGTGTGTGTGTGTGTGTGTGTTATAATTAAATGTTTAACATTGAGCAATGCAAGCTTAATATGGCATGATAAGAAAAATAAATGCCTGGACGGGATTCGAACCCGGAACTCTGAGTCTGTATCTCAGCGTGTTATCCATTACACCACCAGGCGAATCCAATTCAAACACATATATAAGAAAAATAAGTGTTTGAATTGGATTCGCCTGGTGGTGTAATGGATAACAGGCTGAGGTACAGACTCAGAGTTCCGGGTTCGAATCCCATCCAGACATTTATTTTTCTTATCATGCCATATATATATATATATATATATATATATATATATATATATATATATATATGTGTGTGTGTGTGCCGCGCCGTAGCCGAGTGGTTAAGGCAGGAAGCCTTGGCGCAGAGCTACGGGACTTGCGCTGGTTCGAGTCTCCATGGGGGAAGACATTTTCTCATGGTATTTCGGCCAGTATGGGACCGGTACCCACCCAGCATCGTGAGGCATTTGGGTAACTACAATAAGTAGCGGCTCCAGGTTGAGAAAACCAGCTATAACGGCTGGGGGACTCGACATGCTGACCACATGTCACCCCTACACTGGCTGATTATCATCTACCTCTGTGATTGGCACATGTGGATGTGGGGCAAGCAGCAGGCTGGTAGGCTAAGGGCCTTGTAGGGCTGTCGCGCCATGAGTTTATATATATATATATATATGTGTATATATATATATATGTATATATATATATATATATATATATATAGTTGACAATTTATTATACAACAAATAAACAACCTGGACAGGCTCCTTCTGCATTTAAAAAATTCAGATTTGTATTTTAACCTTGTAAAAATCTCTTTTAGATCTATGTTTTAAAGAGACGCAACAATTTACAGGTGTTTTTTAAAACAGGTGAAAAATGAGACAATTGTTCACAGCCTCTTGGATGCATGTTAAGTATTCAGAGGAACTATAAATCAAAGCCTTCAATAACAGTGTGTGCTTTTTTTTTTTACCAGTAAACGTTTAAGTTTTAAGGCGGGGCGATTTACGAGGTGTGAAATGTTAACCACAGGCTGTTCGCAAATTGTTTTCTTCGCAATTCCAAACATTGTACTGCATTCTTCCACAGAACATTTGGCTGAACTATCCTAGGTTTTCACATTCGAATGTTCTAACAGACAACAAGTGACTGTTAGCGTCATGTTAGCCAACATAATACTAATTCCCTCTATTCGATTATGTTTCTTATATACTTGTCTAAAGGTTTTCAAACAAATAAAGGATTACGACAGGGATGCTGTATATCCCTGTTATAAATAGGATAATTTAGGATAATTTATTTAGGACTAGATATTTTAATTAATTATTTTAAATAGTATTAATATTATAGGTTTCCTATTAGTAATATTATAGGTTTCATATTAGACAGAATATGTAATCAGATTTACCTTGACCAGTACAGTTAGGTCTATATCAAATCATATACAGTTACAGTTGAGGTTCTGGAAACATCCAAAAACGAAATATAGCCTAAGGATGAGAAGGTCAAGGTTTTCGCATTCAAAAGACAGCTGGACAAATGTACCGTTAGGGCCTATGAACTTACTATGCTTGGTGAAAGAGAGAGAGATTACAGTTAGGCCATCAGAGTGGGAGTGATATAAGCGAAAAGTGACTGAACGGGAGTGTTGTAGTTTTTCAGCAGGGCTGTGGTAAGTCTGCACATGTTATTCTTAATAGGATAAAATAGGGGCCTTTAGAATAAAATCAAGATGGATAGGTTTAGAAATAAATTTAAGTAGTATGAGGTAATATGGGTTCTGGCCCGGTATGGGGCGAAGTTTCAACATACCGCGGTTTAACCTCTCTCTCTTTCCCTCCCCCATGAATATGTATTAGAATAAGTTAGGCTAATTTATTTATTTGTAATTAATTGTTCTAATAAGTTTTAAATATAGATGGTTATTTAATTAGTTATTTATTTGTCTCGAATACCCTCTACTATAAAGTCATCAGCCATGCCGCTCGGCTAACGTAACCCGTAGGTAAATCACACGATCTTACCGTTCACTAGTAATCCATGTTCCAAAGGTCCTTTACGCCCTAAAAGAGCTACCCTAACTATAACAATCCCCAACATTATATAAGATTTATGCTGAAAAAGCTATTGAAGAATGGAAAAAGAAATGTAAACCGATGGGAATACCACTAGATGATAATTCAACAATATATACACTCCAGTTTGCAGATGACCAATTGATATTGGCTCAAGAATTTGAAGATATAGAATACCTCACTAGAAAAATTAATACAAGAATATAGTTTATGGGGTTTACAGATCAATATGGATAAATCTAGATATATGACAATAGGGGATCTTCCTCAAGATTTAATACTAGAAGAAGATTTAGGGACAATTAAATACACTGAAGAATATAAGTATTTGGGAATTAAAATTACTAAAGATGGAAAACAAGAAACAGAGATAAGAAACAGGATCAATATAGGAAAGTATGCTATATCTGCCCTAAATGGAATAGTATGGGACAAACATATCTTCAAAGAAACAAAAAAAAAACAAACTATTTTTAATACAATAATCAGAAGCATTATTACCTATGGAGCTGATGTGTGGGCTTTAAATGCACAAATGAAAAAAAAAAAAAGCTCGCCACTGAAATGGACTACTGGAGACGTGCTGCAAGAATATCCAGGAAGGATAAAATCAGAAATTCATATATAAAAGAAAAAATGCAGGCACAATATTCAATATTAGATTTTATAAAGAAGAAACAATTAAATTGGTACGGACACATTAGAAGAATGGAAGAAGGAAGACTACCTAAGATAATCATGGATTGGGAACCACAGGGAAGGAAAAAGAAGGGTAGACCAAATATTACGTGGATTCAAGGAATCAATGAAACTAAGAGGGAATGGGAAATAGAAGAAGATATATGGATGAACAGACAGGAATGGAAAAATGTGTTGAAACAAATGTGTAATTAACTGTGAACATGGGTACCGGAAAAATGTATATTCATTGTAAAAGCCGGAATAATAATGAAAAAATATATTTATTCATTACTGAGCCCTTCTATTAAAAATATTCTATACAGCTCCTTATTCGTCGGGGATATGTTCCGTAAATATGTCTAGAATAGAAACCGCGAATATGGAATGGTAATTAGTATGGGTACATAGGGGATACGTTCCAAGGTTGCAAAATAGAATAAAAATTATCAAAATAGAATCAATTTAATGAGAGATTTTGAACAATTTATTTTTTTTTGTAATCAACCACAAGGAAAAAGACAAAGAGGTGGAAGTAAATATCAATAAAACTAAATTAAAAAAAAAGTATTTTCTGAGTACCGTACGGTCCAGTAAAATATATAAACATTTAATTAAGATATTTGGGTCTGTATATTCTTACATATTATGGTTATTTTTATTGAACATATGTTTCGAGGCTTCTGAGCCCCATCGTCAGCGATTTCAGACTGATTTCCCAAGTTGTACGCCCTGATTCTTGACTCCTGCTCCCTCTGCCTGTGGTTCAACGAACTTGCTAATGAGGTTCCTTTCCCCGGGAATTTCAAAATGCATAATTCTTTAATAATTAATAAATTGGGACTGGAAGTAAATATCAATAAAACTAAATATATGGTCACAAGTAGAAATTCAGTATATAATGGAAATGGACAGCTAATGACAAATGAGGGAAATTTTGAGGAAGTGGCTGAATTCAAATACCTAGGAACAAGATATCAGGGGTTGCCGCACACTTGGTACCTTTAAGTCACGCTTATACAGTTACCTGTTGTCTAATAATTAATTTTTCTCTATTTATTTAATTTTATACTATGTCATTAATCTTTTCCTGTTTTTTTATATATATATTGTACATATTATATATTTAATTCGTTAAATTTAGAGTAAATCAAAATACATTATAAATATTAATTGTATTGTATTCATAACTTGTAATCGTTTATATATATATATATATATATATATATATATATTGTAATTCAGATTTAAGACTATTTTTTTGTTTGTATTTTTTTAAACCTGGTTGAGTGGTAGACAAGGCCTTAAGGCCTTAACTCTGCCAGGTAAAATAAAGCTATTATTATTATTATTATTATTATTATTATTATTATTATTATTATTATTATTATTATTATTATTAATCACAAATAGGAATGAGATGCACAAAGAAATTAAACATAGGCTCAATTCTGCAAATGCGTGCTATTATGCTTTGCAGAGACTCTTGATGTCCCAATTTCTTTCAAAACACGCTAAACTGAAAATATATAAAACTATTATTCTACCAGTTATATTATATGGGTGCGAAACATGGACTCTTACTTTAAGGGAGGAAAGGAGATTACAAGTATTTGAGAATAAAGTACTTAGGAAAATTTTTGGATCAAAGAGAGATGAACAGACAGGTGAATGGAGAAGACTTGATAACAATGAACTACATGGTCTTTATAGGAAGCCAGATATAATAAGAACAGTTAAGTCTCGTAGACTGCGATGGGCAGGACATGTTGCACGTATGGGGAATGAAAGACTTGCATGGAAGCTTCTTGTACGAAAGCCAGAGGGAAAACGCCCAGTTGGTAGACCAAGAATGAGGTGGGAGAATAACATTAACTATGATTTGAAGGAAGTATATTAAACAGGGAATGATTGGAAAGCATTAGCTCAGGATAGGTATGTATGCAGAGCTTATGTCCGCGCGGCCATGAACCTACAGGTTCCATAGTGCCAGTGAGTAAGTATGTAAGGGTTACTTAAAACCAAATGGTGGGAGATGTGTTACTATTATACAGTATTAGCAAATGTAAAATCACAAGAGAAATATAAGAGGAGGTCAGTGGAGAATACGGAGGTCCGCATTGGACTCTAGTGCTACATAAGAAGAAGAAGAACTTTTAAATCATGCCTGAACATTTGTAAGTTAAATTGTCGGTCTGAAAATGTTTGAAGATCGGAGCCATAAGATAGCCACTCTGTATAGATTCTGTTTTTGTAAGCTTGCATATTCTATATTAATAACTTATGCATTCCACGAATGCCCTTCAGGGAATGAGCAAGGGCTGCCAACTATATCACTTGTCAAATAAATCTAAATATCTTTCGATCTGCTATGTCTGTTTCATTTTTATAAACAGCACGTTCTTCTCAGAGTTCATAAAAATTGTCTCTACAAATAAATTAACATTTTATCCACTGGCGTTTACAATTTTGAAGTAAATTGATGAAAATGATGAACACATTCTATCCCACTTTTTTTTTTCGATGCACCAGTATGTCTCATTGCATTTGTGACATTTATATGAATGTGTCTAAATGGCACAAAGAGTAAGAGTGCGTGTATGCAAACAGTTTTCGGACACTTTTGAAATCCAGCATGGGTTGAAGCAAGGAGATGCACTATCTACTCTACTATTTAATTTTGTACTAGAGCATGCCATTAAATCTTTAGAGAATGAGGAAGGCTTACAACTCAATGGTATTAATAAGCTGTTAGTTTATGCTGATGATGTAGTACTATTGGCCGATAGCGAGGAGATACTGAAGGACAACACGCACACACTATTAAGTAACACTAAGAAATTAGGACTGGAAGTAAATATGAATAAAACTAAATATATGGTCACACGTAGAAATTCATTATATAATGGAAATGGACAGCTAAGGACAAATGAGGGAAATTTTGAGGAGGTGACTGAATTCAAGTACCTAGGAACAATAATCACAAATAGGAATGAGATGCACAAAGAAATTAAACATAGGCTCAATTCTGGAAATGCCTGCTATTATGCATTGCAGAGACTCTTGATGTCCCAACTCCTTTCAAAAAACGTTGAACTGAAAATATATAAAACTATTATTTATTCTACCAGTTATATTATATGGGTGCGAAACATGGACTCTTACTTTAAGGGAGGAAAGGAGATTACAAGTATTTGAGAATAAAGTACTTAGGAAAATTTTTGGACCAAAGAGAGATGAACAGACAGGTGAATGGAGAAGACTTCATAACAATGAACTACATGGTCTTTATAGGAAGCCAGATATAATAAGAACAGTTAAGTCTCGTAGACTGCGATGAGCAGGACATGTCGCACGTATGGGGAATGAAAGACTTGCATGGAAGCTTCTTGTAGGAAAGCCAGAGGGAAAACGCCCAGTTGGTAGACCAAGAATGAGGTGGGAGAATAACATTAACTATGATTTGAGGGAAGTAGATTATACAGGGAATGATTGGAAAACATTAGCTCAGGATAGGGATGTATGGAGAGCTTATGTGCGTGCGGCCATGAACCTACGGGTTCGATAGTGCCAGTGAGTAAGTAAGTAAGTTATGTCGCTAGCATCGAACTAAAACTAAAAGCTTTAAGAACGCTAATTAGAAAATCAGATAATGGCACAAATAATATTAAACACTTGTACATTAGTAAGAAATCTATTAGCCGATGAGGCCGTATCCGTGTCCCCCAGGGGAACAGATTTAAAACCCACACAGAGACTAAGTTTATTAACAATAGAACACTTGTGCAGTGAAACGAATTCAATGAACTTACAAAGCTATTGAATAAATGAGTGAGTTAATGATCTCATTAAAGTCGGAAATACTTAAGTATGTGGTCCACACAACATAAAGTCAGAGAGAGAGAGAGCCACTTATTCTGGGAAACTTTCTAAATTAAACTGGATATTTGTTGAAACAATTCCTGGTTCTACGTCAAACTTCCTCAATATAATATTACTTACTTACCCACTGGCACTATCGAACCAGTAGGTTCATGGCCGCGCGGACATAAGCTCTCCATACATCCCTATCCCGAGTCAATGCCTTCCAATCATTCCCTGTACAATCCACTTCCCTCAAATCATAGTTAATGTTAATCTCCCATCTCATTCTTGGTCTACCAACTGGGCGTTTTCCTTCTGGCTTCCCTACAAGAAGCTTCCATGTCTTTCATTCCCCATACGTGCAACATGTCCTGCCCATCGCAGTCTACGAGACTTAACTGTTCTTATTATATCTGGCTTCCTATAAAGACCATGTAGTTCATTGTTATGTAGTCTTCTCCATTCACCTGTCTGTTCATCTCTCTTTGGTCCAAAAATGTTCCTAAGTACTTTATTCTCAAATACTTGTAATCTCCTTTCCTCCCTTAAAGTAAGAGTCTATGTTTCGCATCCATATAATATAACTGGTAGAATAATAGTTTTATATATTTTCAGTTTAACGTTTTTTGAAAGGAGTTGGGACATCAAGAGTCTCTACAATGCATAATAGCACGCATTTCCAGAATTGAGCCTATGTTTAATTTCTTTGTGCATCTCATTCCTATTTGCGATTATTGTTCCTAGGTATTTGAATTCAGTCACTTCCTCAAAATTTCCCTGATTTGTCATTAGCTGTCCATTTCCATTATATAATGTATTTCTACGTGTGACCATATATTTAGTTTTATTGATATTTACTTCCAGTCCTAATTTCTTAGTGTTACTCAATAGTGTGTGCGTATCCTCAATATAATATTATCATTAATAACTTTATATAAAATTCTGTAAAGAAAAAAAAAATTAGAGGAATAAATAAACATTGATTTTCAGGGGTTTTCTTCACCTGTAAGACAAATGACAGGAAACTAAGGCCCAAAGGGCCCCCGATAACCATGATAATCATCAATTTCACATTCGCCATATTTGTATAAAGTAGCCTAACTAACTGGCACTATGGGACCCACAGGTTCATAATCCATCAGCCCAACGTTTTCTAGGTCTTCCTCTTGCTTGATAATTTGTTGTTAACAAAGAATATCTCTCCTTACTCATTCCATTCATGTGATCAATTAATTTTTGTCTATAATTCGTGACTTTATCTAATAAAGGCTGCACTTTTAATTCTTCTCTTATATCCTCATTTCTAATTCTATCAAGTATTGCACATCCTTTAACTTGTCTGAGGAACCTCTTCTCCGCTGTCTGTATTCTATTCTACCTTTCTGTTTTTTCGTTGGGAGCCCAAGTTTCACATCCATAAAATATTATGGGAATTGCCATAACTTTATACGTTTTTATTTTTGTTTCCTTTTTCAATTTTATTCTTGAACGTGATCTGGTAATACTATATTTGATTATTAGTCATAAGAAATCTACATCACAAGAAATCACGATGCTCTAAATTAGACAGGATTAGAAACAGTATTAACCAAATTTGTCATATTTGAAGAGAAAAATTATACGCTCAGACCGGGACTTGAACCCGGGACCCTTAGTTCTCTAGACCAAGTGCTCTACCAACTGAGCTACCTGAGCAAGTACCGATCTAAACGCAAATCTTTCTCTATATACATTGTAATTCCCATCCACCAAATGCGTTTAGATCGGTACTTGCTCAGGTAGCTCAGTTGGTAGAGCACTTGGTCTAGAGAATCAAGGGTCCCGGGTTCAAGTCCCGGTCTGAGCGTATAATTTTTCTCTTCAAATATGATTTATCCATCATTGAGATGTACGAAATCAATAATAAAAAAAGTATTAACCAAGAAAAAAATAACTTTAACGAAATAATTATACAATTTCTGGGAAATAAGCAGTTACAATGGTTTGGACACGTGAAGAGGATGAATGCAGACAGATTGCCAGTTAGGAGTTTGCAGTGGGTTCCAAATGGGAAGATAACAAGGAGGAGATCTAAGAAGGCCTTCTTCTATAGTGTTCTGCCCTACGGCAGGTCTTCCACTGCAATCATAGCATTTTAATGCTATGCTTTGCAGCGTTACTAGGGAATTATAGATGTGGTAGCTTCCCATTTCTTTTCTCATCGGAGATCATAATGATATTCGGGGCCCGGATCGGCCTCAAAGCTTCTTGAAGGTGAGTAAAACCCCTGAAAAAAACTAGCTCAGGAAGTTGTCCCAACGGGAATCGAACTCGGGCTTGCTGCGTGACAAGGCAGCACGTTAAGTCGAGACTTGTGAACTAAAGAAGACATGGATATAGGGAATTGTGAATTTGCCGAGCGGTTAAGGTAGGAAGCCTTGGCGCAGAGCTACGGGACTTGCGCTGGTTCGAGTCTCCATGGGGGAAGAAATTTTCTCATGGTATTTCGGCCAGTATGGGACCAGTGCCCACCCAGCATCGTGAGGCAATTGGGTAGCTACAATAAGTAGCGGCTCCAGGTTGAGGAACCAGCTATAACGGCTGGGGGACTCGACATGCTAATCACATGTCACCCCTACACTGGCTGTTGATCATCTGCCTCTGTGATTGACACATGTGGATGTGAAGGGCCAGCAGCCGGCTGGTAAAAGGGCAACCGCTGAAAAAGTGGAAAGACCCTCAATCAATCGGAATTTGATGAAGGACAGAAGACTGCAGGATGTGAGTGGAAGGATAGAGATGAATGGAGGAAGAGAATCAAAACTTAATATTGAGAAGATGTATATATTTCAAACATGTTGAATAAATAAATAAATATAATTTAACAAATATAAGTAAGCCTATGGTAACAGAAATTGTGAATATTTGAAAAACCAGTCAAAATTCCTACGCGGGCTACAGGTTGGAAACCACCTTTAGGCAATTTCGTGCCAAAATCCCCCTCCTTTGTACAGTTTTACATTTTGTTCTGATGTGTTTTTAAATTTCCGAGCACGCCGTTACCTTGGCAACGTAGTAAGGAACCCAGTGGTCCAGATGACAGATCGAGAAATCTTGGTATTCACGCGATATTTTCCGTCTCATTGCACAGGTGTCGAAACAAAAAAATAAAAATAAAGAAACAAAAAAAACAATATAGAAATTCCAAGTTCAATGGCCAACATATGTGACAAGTAATCAGGTTGAAAGAGTTGCCTCAAGCGCCTACAGATGGTGGTAGCGTGTCATTCGTCTTTTTGCATACATCATTAGGCAAACTTGATCGCGATTAAAGCATAAATGAACATGATGGAAGCCAAAATATGTTGCTAATTATGTCGTAATATCAGGAAACAGTCTCATACATTACATTATTATGATTCCAGTAATTAATTTACGATCCGAATAATTCTAATAAAAACAAAACATCAAATACCATCTTTTTTTTAATGAAATGAGCCTATTCTATGTCGGTTTTCCTTCTGTGAACATTCTAACAGAGAAGTGACTGCTAGCGTCATGTTTGCCAACATCATAATACTAATTTCCGCTAACAGAATGAGTTCTTTATAATATTCTCTCCATAATAGTAAATAATACACAACACATTTACAAAGACAACACCATAAAGATTAAATTAAATAACAGATTTTCTGAAGAAGGAATTATAAATCGTGGTGTGAGACAAGGCTGCCCCCTATCCCCAATACTCTTTGCGATTTATATCAACGAAGTAATATGTTGCTGGAACAAGAAATATAAATTTGAAATAAGAATAACAGAAAATACAAAATTAAACACCCTATTGTTTGCAGACGACCAAATAATAATTGCAAATTCAGAAGATAATCTACAGAAAGGTCTGTATGAACTTAACAAAATTACAGAAGAATATGGTTTGAAGATACCTACAGAAAAAAACAAAAATTATGGCATTTCAAGGTGTAGATCCTGTCAGAAGTAAAATTGTACTGGACAATACAATTTTGGAGCAGGTGAATAATTTTACATATCTAGGATGCAATATCTCATATGAAGAAGAAAAGAATGTAAATGCAAAAATATCAAAATTTTTAAGAATTTTAGAGTTAATAAATTCTATCTTCAAACCACAGTTAGTCCAAAAACATTCAAGACTAAAAGTGTATAAAACACTGGCTCTTCCAACTCTTTTGTATGGTAGCGAAGTATGGACGCTGAAACTGAAGGATGTACAGAGACTTAGATCTACTGAAATGAGATACCTTCGGAGGACTGCAGGATACACACTACTAGATCACAAAAAATGAAGACATCTCAGAAGAATTACACATGGAACCTTTAGAAAACAAAATTTCTGATTATAAGTCAAGATGGATGCAACATGTTCATCGAATGGAAGATCACAGAATACCCAAACAAATGTTAAGATATCAACCTGCAGGAAGAAGAAGACCAGGACGTCCACTCAAAATACTTCTGGATGGTGTTTCTCTTGAGGCCGAAACAGGTCAACAAATGGCCTAAATTCGTGAATATACTACGATGACGATAAGTCCTTGAATCTCATAATCTATCTATATGGCATAACCCATTGTTGAGCCATATCATCTCCTTTGTAAGGAGTTATTATACCAAGTTAATTTTTAGTTATCTTATTTGCTCATAGATGGCATGCGATCAATACACCGACTCAATTAGACATCTAACGGGCAACTAAGGTATTACTAGGACGTTAAGGTCTGTAAATTTTGCTTAGAGGCCTCTTTATCCATTAAGGATATTTAACGAGCCTGAAAATCTTCACTTTGGGACCCACATTTTATTTCTTTAGGTGAGAGAATGAGAAAGTTAGTGTACACCAGATTAGTTTACATCATCATCATCCATGCAAGTGTTAGGCAGTGTGACCTGTTACGGTCTCAAACAGGAGTTTTCCATCCAGCGCTTTTCTTGGACGTCCCAGCGATATTTTGTCTTGGGGGCAGTAACGAAGCATGGCTTTTGGAATTCTATGAGATGGCATTTGTTGAAGATGGGCTTTCCAGTTGTTCTGGTAGTTTTGTATATGGTGAAGAATCGATTCTACATCCAACTTTTCCATAATTTTCTCATTTCTTTTATGGTCCCACTTTGTGTAGCCTGCTGTACGGCGCATGAATCCCATCTCATTTGCTGTTATTCGGCTTTCATCTCTTCTTCGTATTGTCCATGCTTCACTACCATATCTTAATACTGGTCTTGCGAGAACCTTATAAAGCCGTAATCTTGTGTTCTTCTGTACTAAAGATGGTTTCATTATACTGTTAATTATCCCCGTTGTTTTTGTAAAATTTGTGATTTTCTTTGATATATCAGCTTCATCTTGAAATGTTAAATTATAACCCAAATAATTAAATTAATTTACTCGTTCTAAAATTTCATCATACAAAACAATTTTTCTAGGTATAGGGTATTTCCCACAAAAGGCCATCACTTTAGTTTTCTTTGTATTGATTTCCATAATGTACCTTTTTGCAATTATATTAAAATTGTGTATAGAATACTGTAAATCTGTTTCTGTTGGAGCTATTAATACCAAATCATCTGCAAAAAAGCAAAGTCTATTTTATGGTTTCTATTAATTTGGGTAGAACCGTGTCTCATCTGTCGCCAATCTTGGAGTATTCTATCCATGTATATGATAAAGAGCAAGGGCGAGAGGCCACATCCTTGTCTTACGCCCTATTAATTTCGGTCCATTCCCACAAAAGGCCATCACTTTAGTTTTCTTTGTATTAATTTACATATTGTACCTTTTTGCAATTATATTAAAATTGTGTGTAGTAGTCTCAAAGCAAGATTGGTTTACAGTTTATTGGATAATCTGGCGCACATAAGGAAAAGTTGGCCACTCTGTTTGAACGGTGCAGTGACTTCAGATTAAAATTACCTCAATTTCTCATTCAATTTGAATGACATTTTATGCGAAAAAAAGCAACATATATATTTTCTTCGGGTAATATTATTCACATATTGCAAACTATAATGTGTTTTTGTTTTTTTATTTGAATTTATGTTGGTGAAAATGTGACATAGAATCCCCAAAAGCTGCCACAAACACAACTTCCTGATAACTCAAATGCCGTTACTATAACCTTCTTCTTGTAGCAAAGCCAGAGGGAAAACGCCCAATTGGTAGACCAAGAATGGGGTGGGATTATACAGGACATGATTGGAAAGCATTGGCTCAGGATAGGGATGTATGGAGAGCTTATGTCCGTGCGGCCATGAACCTACGGGTTCGATAGTGCCAGTGAGTAAGTATACTATAACCTTACTTTTTTTGTTTAACCTCTCCCTTTGTAGGTAATTTTAAATGTCCCACGCCAATTGGGCATATAGGGAGTAATAGGGTTATGTGAAAACATAAAAACATCTTTGAACAGACAAGGATATGGAGGGTCTCGCCGAAAGTTGGTGATCTTAATGCTAGGATGATTTCCGAGACCACAACAAACATTTGAAACAAAACACACCAGTTACGCATTCGTATAACTTCTTCTTCTTCGGCTTTCCCCCACTTATAACTTTGCCGTCTTCAGTTTCCATTTATCTCTAACATTCCAATCTCCCTCTTCCAAACTCTTATCATCCATTATAGTTCTGACGTAGGTTTTCCATTTTCATCTTGGTCTACCACGTTTATTTATTCCAGGAGGTTACTACTGGTATATATTTTTTGGCCATCTTTCATTTTCCATTCTTTGTGCATGGCCACACCATTTAAGTATTTGATTTTCAATCCTCTTAACAACAGATGTGGTGACATTCATTTCTCTCCAAAGGAATTCATTTCTTATTTTATCCTGTCTTGTTTTTTGGAGGCTTCTTCTAAAATAATCAAATTCAACTGTTCTAATTTTATTATTTTGTAATTCCGTCAAAGACCAAGTTTCACTTCCATATGACAAAATATTCTGTATTATGGTCTCATAAATTTTCATTTTATTTTCCTTTGTAATATTTTTTTTGCAAATTACTCCATGTAATGTCTTAGTTGCATTTTTTGCCATTGCAATTTTAGTCTGAACATCTCTCTCACAGGTACCTGAACTTGTAATTATTGACCCAAGGTAATTAAAAAATTCCCATTTTTTTTTATTTTCCCTGCTTCAAGTATGTCATCCACATCCTATCCTAAACACTTAAATATATTATATTTTCCGTAAATTTATATTCAGTCCCCATTTTTTATATTCTTCCATTGGTTTATTTATCATATATTTCATATCATCTTCATCCCCTGCAAAAAATTATTTGATCATCTGCAAACAACAATGAAAGCAGTACTTTTCTTCCTATAGGAATACCCATTTCGTTCAACAAGGCGAACATGTAATAGCAAGATGCTATTGGGGACCATTTCAGCATTAATATTTTCAAGAATTATTTTACAAGCGAAGAAAAACCCTTATAAATCTCCCAGGAAACTCGTCCAGACTGGGGAACAAATACGAGCCCGCTGCATCTGAGGCAACAACTTAAGACTAAAGTCCAGCCGCTGTATCTCCATCTCTGAAGTTTAGGTTATACGAGGGGTAAAGGGAGAAACTCGCCAATAAGGGAATAGTTGCAGTGGGAGTGAACATCTGCCACAACCAATCACTACTCATGACGCCGCTCTAGCGCGCTGGTAAGGTTTAAAATTGCTGAGATGTTGTCAGCTGTATGTCTGCTAACCGCATACATAAAGCGGTAACTCCCACTGAATATCCATATCGGCAACACTGTCGTGAAAACGTCAGAGCCGGTTATTCAGTGGCTGGAGTATACACCACAGCGATTGTCCTATTCCCTTTTAGAACGTATAATTTATTTTCAAATTCCATTCCAACGTCATAATTTTGGAATCTATATTCCCTTCTGTCTTCTGTCATGTTGTAATATATTGAATAAAATAACATAGACCATGGTATCTTTACCTTGTCGTGGTGGAGTGGCTTGCGTGCTTAAATGATCCCGAGAGCTATGCCGGCGGTAGCATTGCTGCCGATAGGGTTACCCATGCCGGACTGGTCGAAGGTGATAAGCCAGACGAAAAAGTACCTTGGTCGAAAGAGACGGCCTTTCACCGTAAAAATACAACCGTCAAGAAATGCGGACATTTATTCAACTGGGGTAAAATTATCCGGAGGTCAAATAGTCCTCATTCGGTTCTCCGGGCGGGGACTACTTCAGGGAACCCATGCCAATGATTTGAGGGAAGTAGATTATACAGGGAATGATTAGAAAGCGTTAGCTCAGGATAGGGATGTTTGGAGAGCTTATGTCCGCGCGGCCATGAACCTGCGGGTTCGATAGTGCCAGTGAGTAAGTAAGTAAGTAAGGGCAAGAACACTTTCGAATTCCCTTAAGTGCCCTTAATCCCAATACGCACTTCTGAACATAAATAAATAGTAAAAATAGGGGAACAATATAATGAGAATAAAAATTGAAAATTGGTAAAAACAGTTTAAAAACTGTGTAACAGTGAAAGTAATCAGAAAAAAAAGAAAGATCGGATCTGTGACGTCATTTATAGGTGAGGAGTTGAAGTGTGCAATTAATTTTGACCTGCAAGTTGGCACCCCTGCCTACAAATTATGCAACGTCAATTAAAATGAGCTATTGCCATTACGTCACGATGGGAGCGCCATCAAGTTCCTTCATTTCAATAAAAAATAACGTAAACACCAGATGACAAGGTTGCGTACGTAGAAAAATTCCCCAGTGTGACCTATACTAGACCTATATCGTATGTAAATAGCTTTCGGATATTTATCAAAAGTGATTTTTATTTATTTAATTTATTTAGACCACTAGACTAATTTTATCTTTAATCAAATATAAATAAAAAGTAGTTTTATTTGATTTTCATATAATCATCATCATCGTCCTTTCAAGTATTAGGCCCAGTGGCCCGTTACGGTCTCCCGCAATCTCCGAAAAGGTCGACCCACAGATCTTCTGCCTCGAGGAATGTAGTGAAGAATTTGTTTTGGTATTCTGTTACGATCCATGCGCTGAATATGGGCTAGCCAATTGTTTCTATATTCTTGGAGATATTCGGATATAGGTACGATGTTTAACTCTCTGGCTATTGTTGAATTTCTTTGGTGGTCTAGAAGGCTATAACCTGCAGTTCGTCGCAGAAATTTCATCTCCGTAGCTGTAATATGACGATCATCCTGAGTTCTGATGGTCCAAGCTTCACTGCCATAACAGATTATGGGTCTAGCGAGAATTTTATAGATTTTCATTCTTGTGTGTCTCTGCACTTTTGATGGTTTAAAAACTTGGTTGATAATTCTTTAAACTTTATTATATTTTTGATTTTCATATTTATTACATAATTCAGTGACAGCTGTTTCGGTACACTGTACCTTCTTCAGACATGTTAACAACCAAGAAGGTGCAGTGTACCGAAACAGCTGTCACTGAATTATATAATAAATATGAAAATCAAATAAAACTACGTTTTATTTTTATTTAATTAATAAATATGGATTTTCATCAAGTAAACACCAACTCAATTGATTACTTAATTTTATTCTATATGGCAACATTTCAATTTCTCCATTTCAATATTTTCGAAGACTTAACTCATGCCCCAAATGGGAGTCAATGACCAATCACGTTTCAATGAATTTTGTTTTACAACAAATTACAGTCGTTTTCACTCATTCTTTATCGAATTATCGTTATCACCTCCTGCTTTTGTGATAACACGGTTTATATTAGCTTGACCTGTATCTATCTATGTAACGGAATCTTTCAACACGATTTTCTCCCACTTAAAACATTGGATCGACTTGAAACTTTATATACTTGTAAACGACCAATGACAAAACAATAATTTCATAAATGGTATATACTATATAATAGGTTGCCGACTTATCGACTTCTTGGTCCATCGTTGTAAGAAATTAATATTACATCCTCTGGTAGCTCAGTTGGTAGAGTGGTGGACTGTAGTGGTATATAATTTTAGTAATCCATAGGTTCAAATCCGGTTCGGATACTAGTATAGTATCGAATTTAAAGATATTTACATTTTTAGAAAACCAAACTAAAAAATAAAGATAAATAATAGTTTTAAAAAACTAAAACAACACGCTTTATTAGAAAACAGAACTAAAAAATGAAAAATAATTTTAATTTCCAACACGCTTGGGATAAAATTAAAGTGGTCAACAAAAAAATCATCTCCAATACATCTAGAAAAACACTAGAGTTATCTACAAAAAAAAATAATTTTACCATCAAAAGCGTGGGGTGCTCTATATCAATTAATATATTTGATAATAAACAGATATTGGTAAAAGTAAAGTCTCTAAGAAGAAAACGTAAAAAACCATAAAAAGAGCCCCACGCTTTTGATGGCAAACTTATTTTTTTGTTGTAGATAACTCAAGTTGTCTTCTAGATGTGTTAGAGATTATTTTTTTGTTGGCCACTTTAATTTCATCCCAAGCGTGTTGGAAATAAAATTTATTTTTCATTTTTTAGTTCGGTTTTCTAATAAAGCGTGTTGTTTTAGTTTTTTTAAATACCATTTATTAATATCATTAGATCAGAGCATTATTGTGCAGTGACTGACTCTCCAACAAATACATTGAATATGGCAAATAATGAACAGATCCTTGGAACTGCACATTTGATAACTGTACTGGATATTACAAGTTATTTTCGTTGTTTGACAGTTATGCATCAACAATCTAGGAGCGGTAACATTTGGCGCTTAGTTGCATGATAAAACTATTATGTTTGTGTTTTACTAGTCCGTACGTTACGGTTACTAAAACTGTTTTATTTTCATTACAGCGTTTATAAAGATTGTGCTTTATCCGTCCAGAAACGCGACTAATATTTTCAGGACACGTAGTACAAAGATGCACGCGATAGAAATGTTATGACTCAAGTATTACGTCACTTATTCCTTACGCTTGTCTTCTCGTCAGCTATTAGCTGTAGATACGATGCTATGTCACGGCAAAGGACATGAATTATACAGAGTGAAAATGATTTAAACCGACAAACTCTGGGAGGTTGTAGGGGACACCAAAACAAATATTTTTCCCTAATGTCATTTTTTCCTATGAGGATTATTTAAACCGGTAGAGGGCGTATTACACTCTTCAATTGTCATGACTGCAACTGCTGTTGATTGTAGGAATTGTTTTGTCCACCAGTGTAGTAGTGAATTGTATCTGTTTACTAATGGAGCGATACACCTGGAGTGAGTACACTGATATGTGTGGGCCGGTGTTGTTGGGGACTGTTTAATTGGGACATATCTCCTACCTAGGCCATTAAATGGCAGGCACTATTACAATTTTCTCGCCAGAGCATTACCAGAATTGCTGGAAGACGTCCCACTCCCTTCAACACAACGCATGTGGTTCCAACATGACGGGGCGCCGGCACATTTCAGTCGTATGCGTCTATTCTTTCAGAAAAGTTGATTGGCAGAGGTGGTGCTGTACCATGGCCTGCTTAATCCCCAGATATGATTCCTTTGGATTTTTTTTTTGTGGAGAGAGATGCGCAACTTGGTTTCCACAACTCCTGTTGCATGAGAAAAGGATCTGGTTGCCCGGATAGTAGCAGCAGCAGGAGCAATTAACGATATTCCTGGAGTTTTTGCACGGTGTTAGACAGAACATGATCCGCCGGTGTAACCTTTGTTTACATGTCAATTGAGGCATTTTTGAACCTCTACTGTAATTTAAGTAATTGCGTTGTGTTAATGTGTTGTCTCTTGGTAATAAAAAATGCAAAAGTGTCTGTTGGTTTAATTAATTTGCGCCAGTGAAATCTTCCTCTACCGGTTTAAATAATCCTCATAGGAAAAAATGGCATTAGGGAAAATTATTTGTTTTGGTGTCACCTACAACCTCCCAGAGTTTGTCGGTTTAAATAATTTTCACCCTTACTTACTTACTCACTGGCACTATCGAACCCGTAGGTTCATGGCCGCACGGACATAAGCTCTCCATACATCCCTATCCTGAGATAATGCTTTCCAATCATTCCCTGTATAATCTACTTCCCTCAAATCATAGATAATGTTATTCTACCACCTCATTCTTGGTCTACCAACTGGGCGTTTTCCCTCTGGCTTTCCTACAAGAAGCTTCCATGCAAGTCTTTCATTCCCCATACGTGCAACATGTCCTGCCCATCGCAGTCTACAAGACTTAACTGTTCTTATTATATCTAGCTTCCTATAAAGACCATGTAGTTCATTGTTATGTAGTCTTCTCCATTCACCTGTCTGTTCATCTCTCTTTTGTTCAAAATTTTTCCTAAGTACTTTATTCTCAAATACTTGTAATCTCCTTTCCTCTCTTAAAGTAAGAGTCCATGTTTCGCACCCATATAATATAACTGGTAGAATAATAGTTTTATATATTTTCAGTTTAACGTTTTTTGAAAGGAGTTGGGACGTCAAGAGTCTCTGCAATGCATAATAGCACGCATTTCCAGAATTGAGCCTATGTTTAATTTCTTTGTGCATCTCATTCCTACTTGTGATTATTGTTCCTAGGTATTTGAATTCAGCCACCTCTTCGAAATTTTCCTCATTTGTCATTAGCTGTCCATTTTTTCACCCTGTATACAAGAATATCTAATTATCAATATTACAAGTTATTTAGGGCCGGTTGTACCAACTCAGTATAAGTTCTGAATACATGCTATCTCAAGTATTCAGCCAAAATTGCGTTGTACCACGACAGTATTGCACCTTAGCCGGAGCATAAACTCGGTAGACTTTCTACGGTCATTCGAAGCCGATTATTGTGAAATACTCGAGTTAACTTTCCAAAATGGCAGCCAGAAACATGTCTAGAAATTTATTTCTGGATTCTGATAGTGACGACGAAGTATTATACGATATGTTTCTAAAGACCCGGAAACTCAGACAAATCAGGGGAAGACCGGATCATATTGAAAATTACAATGATGAAGAATTTTTCGTCCGCTTTCGCCTTGATCTCATCAGACATCGATTAGAACATAAAACGAAAAGGTAAGATTTTAACATTTTTCGTTTGTATTTTATTATTTCCACAATCATTGTTTAATATTTGTAGGTGATTATTTAAACATTTTTATTTAAAAAGGTATGAGCATGAATTAGCATTAATACTCGTACTTGAACCTGTAGCTTCATTAGATAATACTGTATAATACAATGCATTTTATAATAGGGGTAGGAGTTTAAAAAATAATCTTCTATGAAAGTGTGCTTTTCAAAGTATAATTGCTTTTATTTTACACACTATAATTTAACAAAACATTGAAGTGCAAATTTTGAGGTTATATTATAATGCCATTAAATTAAAATCTTAATTACAACGTTGGTTATGCCATTGACTTTAAATAAAAAATGTGTATTATGTCGTGTGCCATAACCTTTTTTCTAAACTATCATAAAATTGATAAATTGTTATTATTATTATTATTATTATTATTATTATTATTATTAATCAGGATATTATCAGTAACATAACCATAATTTTTTCAACATTCTACAGAAAAATCTCAAGGAGACCAGTTCATCTTGAAGAAGGTATGGAAGATTGTTTCGTCTGGTTTCGCTTTTGAAACGAAGCAATTACGTTCAATGTGGATCTGATCATACATCGATTACAACAGAAAGGTAAAATATTTTATATTTAGTAAAAAAATTAATAAAAAATAGTCTTCTATCCAAGTGTAATTTCTTAGGCTATATGTTACATACCCACAAAAATGTAACAAAAGAACATTGAAGTGTTAATTTTGAGATTATATTACAGTGCCATAACCTTGAAACTTAAGTTACAGTAGTGATTATGGTATGAATGTTCAATATGCAAGGTTGATTATGTTGTACTACCATGGACCTCTAAACTTATACTTAATTTCCAATTTTTCAAGCTGTTATTACATTGACACATTATTATTAAAATGCACTGGCTATTGTATGCCAAGAGACCACGTATACTTATTTTGGCTCAAGTTTCCATTAAGTGCAGTGAGAATTTTTCCTAAGCCCGAGACAGACACAACGCGCATGCGCCAACAAGGTTTTATTTTCAAATTATATCCCACCATTTACAACAAATTTTACATTTTTTCTAACGATTACTTGAACACATTTTTCTATGATATTTAACTATATACGTAACATGAAGACGTGGCAACCATATTGATTTTAAGGAATATTCTATGCAACAACAGTGCAGCCAACATAGGTTATGTACTTCAGAATTTGAGAACTTACTATTTATTTTTGGGTGTTGCATTCTTTCACAGGTTAGAGTGCTTAAATTATGTTAGGTTAGCTTTTAGGTTGGTCTTTCATAAGTTAGAGTACTTAAATTGCATTACGTTAGCTTTTAGGTTTGTTAAATAGCATGTATAATGTTGGCTGCATCGCGATATTCCATAGAGTAAACTGCTTCGCGTTTGTCGTGCATGCGTGTGGTGTCTGCCTGGGACTTACGTACTCCTTCTGTCTTTACTAACTTTTGTACTTTTTTAAACATTTTCGCTTCCGACTTCACTCTGCTAATTAACTTCAAATTTGAATTCAAAATTTAAACTGGTGCTACTGTATTTTACAGGAACCAGGGGTTCTACCTATTAAGGAGGATCAAAATGGATTGCTCACCGCCAACACTTAAGTGATGGCCACACAGCTTTCCATCTATCTAACATTTTGCAACAATACTTATAACATTTTTTTTTACAATTATTAAATATTTATCTCCATACACAATTATTTCTTTGAAGTATGCAGAATCATTGTGCACATGTGTGAACGCTAGAAGAACTTAACTAGATGGTGAAGATATCTGTGAAAATTGGAATGACCAACATTCAAAAGTATATTCTCAGAAAAAGATGTTCACTCAGTTTATTTTGTAGGTTCTGATGGGACAGGTTAGTGTATATCAGATTAGTATATGCTTCATTAAATAATATGCAAATAATTTATTTTAAGTTAGGAAGGAGAAAGTTGGTGTATATCCATTTCTAACAAATGTTTGGGGATGTATTGAAGTTTGGTCGCAGCTACATTCTTCCATCTAGTGTCAATTCTTTAAATTTTCTGTAGAACTTCTTTGTGATTCCATCTAGTGACAACTCTATAAACTTATGCTCATGCACATGTTTCACTGTAGGACACAAAAATTAAGGGAAGGTAAACTAAAGTTTTTCCGGCTCAACTGCACTTCTACAAGCACTTGATTTTCAGTTATATTGTAAACTATAGCTCTTCCTCTATATTTACTAACATTACTTAATATTTTAAACTTTTTCAAACAATTTTTATAACATTATTAGACAATTTTGAAGTATATATTTAAATATACAAATCACAATATTATGATACTGTTATTCAATATTGTAATGCTGCTATTTTCTCCACAGAGTATATTACCTAGTCTCTAATTTTTCTATTGCTGTTTTGGGTTATCGCTGGTTGGATCAATATGAGGGAGTGATAAGTGAGTGTACACCCATTTTTAATAAACGTTTGGTAATTTTAATATTATTAATATATTTTTTAAACATAGATTTGGAGATTTATTGCAAATATTGGTCATTTAAATTTCATTGCGACGGATAGTAACCGAGGATGATAATCGATATGTAGTTTGATTGTGGGTTATCGCTGGCTCTATAAACTCTGGCGCATGCGCACTGTTGTTCTATAGGACTTTGAAAATATTTCACGCTAGTTTAAGTGCAGTTTTTCCATTTTTCCTACATAACAGTTGTGTGGATGCTCAAAGCTTATGAACTTACTCGATAGATGACGAGTATCTGTGCTATTGGAATAATCAATCTTCACAATAAGTTCCCAAGCATGCTTTTAAAGAAAGGAATAATTTATTATTTGATAATCTAATTTGGTGTACAATAACTTTTCCTTCTTAACCAAACAAAATAAAATAGTAGTTATATTGTGAAAGATTGTCATACAATAGCACAGTTAGTCTTGCCATATATTGACAAAACCTTTTGCATGCACATATACACTACAGCTCTGTAGAACTTAGAAGAAATGAGTGAGAGATTTTATATACATAGATAAATATATAAGAAATATAAAAAAAATGTTTTAAGAATCGTTACAAAATGTTAAAACAGTAGGAAATGTTAGTAGAAATGGAAAAAGTAAATAGTGTAACAGTGTCATATTAATGTTGTATGGTATAGCATAGTGGGTCATAAACTATAGTTCAGCCATCATAGATTTAAGCAACTTTCATTGTATATTTGATAAATGGTGACCTTTATTACAGCATAAGTCAGTTTTGGAGATTCTATGCCTCTAGTCCACCTGCATTAGTCACTGTTCAAACAGAATAGCCAACTTTGCCTTATGGTGCACTGCAAGTTTGCGTACACCAATTAGTTTATTAGATAATATGGCTTCCCATAAAGAAACCTCTAATTTAATTAAAAGCGAGTTAATAAGAAATGCCATAAATATAGCAACTTAACGTTTGTATGCAATTGCCCAAAATGTTGTATTTGTATAACATGTTCTGGTATGAACTGTGAAAACATTATATGAGAATTAGAGGTGAGTTGTAATCCAATACATCCATAATGAGAATAATGAAACTTGTTAATACAGTAATCATGAATAAAATAATGTGTACCAGTAACTGAAAGGGAATCAAATTACAATGCATAAAGTAATGTAACATATCAATTGTTGCTACACATTATGTTTTTCTTGGAACATTCTTTTTTTAATATAGCAGAAAATAAAAATTTTGCCCCTTAGCTTATGACGTCTGAGAAATTACAATGTTATTAAAGTAGTAGAATCCACTAAAATATTATGCATTTGTTCTATAGTCTATATTTGATGGTGAATAAATATTAGTCACTTTTGATTATCTGATAAAATCATAAACATTCTTTTTTTTTTTCTAGAAGGCTTGCTGGGATATTACATCGCTTCATTCCCGAATGTCACCGAAGACTTGGACTGCATGCACATAAAGACCAGTTCTCCAGGATAGTACAATACTGAGGAACATACAAGGAATAAAAGTGTATGATGTGCAGTTAAACATTTTAGATATTATTGTTTAGTTGTTTCTTCACTCACCTCATACTTCTTAACTCCCAAGCAGACTCGAGTTTCTTCACTTCATTTGTGATATTCTCAATGTTGTATTACATTCACAACTGATGTCCAATGGCCTCCTATCCTGCAGACTGACCTCCGCGCCATCTGATGGCTGACCGACGAACTTCCAAATCAATCCCCTCTCCTTATCACCGGGTATTTCAAAATTCATAGTTGTGTTTTTATTCTTGCATATATAATTTTTTTCCCAAATTGTGAGTTCCTTCGGTTTTTCCAATTGTTTAAGTAATTTTGTTTTGGTTTCTATTCTGTGTTTTTCTGACCAGGCATCTACAGCTATTGCAGATTTTTCTGTTTCTCCATTTTTAACATTTCTGAGGTGTTCCTTTAATCTTGTATTTAGATTCCTTTTTGTTTTTCCTATGTATATCTTTTCACAATCTTTACAATTAATTTGATAAATTCCCGATTTTTTGCAGTCTTCAATCTTTTCATTTTTGTTGGTTTTTAGAAAAGATTGAAGATCTAACACATGACTAGACAATATTTAACAATTGTGCATTGAAGACTCAGTTTGAAAAGGAGTAAATGTTCTTTAGTATAAATGGAGTAGAGAGTCAATCATAAGCATCATCATTACCAGTACTATGGTCCATAAGAGCCAGGATCCCCTGATATATACGTCCAATTTTGATTCCCCAACCCATATAAAGGTTTCTATTATTATTTTATAAACTGTACATAACCACTGATTTAATATATTATCTTGTATATCAGCAAATTAAGTTTTCACCAATGTAGACAGATTTTTTTGAAGCTGTAATAGTATTTTAAAATGCAATAGGAAGTATCATTAAGAAGTTTGTTTAATAATTAAGACATTTTGTCTGTACATTCTTACCTCTTATGGTTGTTTTTGTCAAATATATGTTTCAAGGCTTCTGAGCCCCATCGTCAGCAATTACAGACTGTAATCAGAAGCCTTGAAACATATGTTCAACAAATACAACCCAAAGAGGTAAGAATGTACAGACAAAATGTCTTAATTACTGTAATATGTTTTCTGCTGCTAATTTTCATTAAGTCTTTACAAAGCCTTTACTTGGATGGGAAAGGCCATTCAATTTTGCTCCAATGTAGGCTGAGATTATGTTACGAGCCTGAAATCTTCAGACTCGGAATCCATGACTCTAAGTTTCTCCCAGAAAACTTTTTGTTTTCTAGGATTCATCCATCCTAATAATATATCGACCCCAGCCAGATTTTAACCCTTGACTCTTGGGACGAGCAACTTAATCCCCAGATCACAAGCCGGATATTGAGATATATACTATTTTATAATCGTTTTGTTAGAATCATATAAGCAGAATTCAGTAGTTTATGTTTTTCTCTTCAAGTTTTTTTAAGCTTTCTGTCACAAAAAAAAATAAGATGACTGCAAATTAAATTTCCTTGTGAGAAAATAAGTAAATATGTTCCAGGTAACTGCCATTAATAATATTCACAAATGCAATCCTAATAGGCAGGTTGTAATTCTATATATTAAATGTTTGTCTCATGATATTGGTCAAATTATGTGTAGTTTTACTGTACAGATAGAAATATTGTAAATGCATTATAAATTCTCACATGCCTGTGCTGCACCCTCCCTTCTAGCCACTATTATGCCATGACTTACTTGTTGTAGTCAGAAATCCAAAGATTCATTCTTTCACCTATAATGAATATCCATCTATAGTAATTCTGCCCGAAGGCAGGTCCTTCACTGCAATCATAGCATTTTCATGCTATGCTTGCAGCTTTACTAGGGAATTGTGTAGGTGTGGTAGCTTCCCGTTGCTTTCCACACCAGTGAAGGATGATGGTGATGATGATGGTAATGACAAGGATGATGATGATGGCTATATGATTTCGGGGACCGTTTGGACCTTAAAGTTTTCCTGACATTTGTCTTACAGGTGAGGAAAAACCCCAATAAAAACCTCACCCAGAAAAACTGCCCCGACCGGGGATCGAACCCGGGCCCGCTGCGTGACAAGGCAGCACGCTACCTCGAGACCACAGCGGTGGACATAATGAATATAAATTATCTGAAATGTATTTATACATCTGCAAAGAAAGTGTTTATTTAAAGTTTTATTTGTAATATACACCACGGCTATGGTCTCGGGCTAGCATCACTGTTTTGTTTGCAGAGGGCCTGAGTTTGATCCCCAGTCATGACAGATTTCCTGGATGATGGTTTTATTGATGGTTTCTCTGAACCCGTACGACAAATGTTAGGAAACTTTAAGGCCTAAACAATCTGTGATCATCATATTTGCCAGGTTTAGTATGAATGTGAGTGAATTGTGCATCTTGTCTTAAATATTTGTGTTGTCTTGGGGCAGGTCCTGGATTGGAGGTCCTCAGTAACCATGTGTGATCCAAAGTCTCTCTCTCTCCCAACCTATAAGATATGAGGTTAAATTACAATAGAGAAGAGAAGATCTGTATAATATATGTGTGTGTTCCAAAGCCACCTGGTGCACCTTTCATGCTTTGGGTTTCATTATATTATGTAGAAAAATAGTTTAATGTGGTCTATTTTTATTTTACGTAGGTGATGTTTACTTTTATTGTGTATAATATAAGCATGTTGAATATCCATTGTATAATTTTTTATAATAAAGTAATGTATGAGTAATATATTTTTATTAAATGTACATAACTAGTACCAATAAATTACTCCTCAGAAGGTTGTCCCTAAAGAAAATCTGAAATCTACTGTCTTATGATTGGTTGTTTCACAAAGGACTACAGTTTCTATCAATAACAAATTTGTCAAAAATATGATAGAAAATTTGAGATGATATAATTATGTTAAAAACATATAAACGTTCAAATTTGTTTTATCTGCATTATGTTAGTTCAAATTGTGAAAGAAATCAATCATAAAATACAAATGAAAAAACGTATAGTGGTGGTCTTTAAGTTGACCATCAAAAATTTACTTTAAAAGCAGTCTTCTAATAGGGGACATCTCCTCATCCTGAATACAATCTGGACCTTTACACCATAATTGGAAAATGTTAACATTCTTCTTCTTTATTAGGAATTTCTTTATAATACAGTAGTTTTTCTACAACCCATTGTAAATTTTACTCCTCCATAAATCCCTATTCTCTGCATCACACTCTGTTATCCTCTCGACACTATACTCCTATTATGCACTCCTTGAATTCACTTTCTTTTGATCTCCCTTTTCTTCTGTTGCCCTCCGCTTCAAGATTTAATATCATCATAGGATCCTGTCATCTGACATTCTCTTTGTGACCAAACCATTTCAGTCTTCTTCAATAACTGGTGGAATGTCTTTTTGAACATCCATTACTTCTGTGATTTTAGCATTTCTAATTTTGTCTCTTTTTGAATTTCTAGAAATCCTCCTCCAAAATTGCATCTGTCGCCTATAGTTTATGTGCTTGCTCTCTGCTTAATGCCCAATATAGTATAGGGATTTCCAGCCAACCTAGACTCTGCCTGTCACAAGCCAGGAGAAATGGGGAGTGATGGAGGAATAACACCTCTTTAAAAAACCAGGGTTCATTCTGGCCTGGATGATAGTACTTTGTGACAGCTCCTTGCTAGGATACGGCAACTGCTGCCTTGTAAGGATATGTTGGTTCGTCAAAGCCTAGAGGAAGGAAACCTTGAACAAAAATCATCTGGTCCTCCAGGTTGAGGATTATAACAATGGCCCAGCTCCCCATTTTATGGAAAAAAATTAACTATGCTAAAGAAATTGATGTGAAGAAAATATCAACATCTGAATATAATTTATTGCAAGCACATTAATACTACTGAGTTCAGGTAAGATAATTTATTTGAGCAGAGGTTGCTGTTACTAATTTAACTATCATTTAAATATGTACAAATTGAAGACTAAACTCATATATCAATAGCTATCATAGAAAGATTCTGAATTTACAAACCAAATGTCTTGCATAGTTGCCTAAATAGGAAAAAAAATGTTAATATTTTTATTCTCAATTGTTGTATTATTAGATTTCAATGGGATACAGGATTTAAATAACTACTATTCTACCCCTCTGGCACACAGTGACAAGAATATAGCCTTCATTAGGTTTATTACATAATATGAGCAAATACAGGCAGTAAGACATTTATAAACTTATCAAAAGCATCGGCGTTGGTTGGGAAGAGAGAGAGAGAGTCATCTTACAGAGGATCAGAATATATAGTCATAGGAATAATCCTTTCCAAGTAATTGTGATTGGTTTCAAAAAGTAGTTGTATGCAGAAATTTCACTATTTTATAATACAGTAAAGAGATCTCAACACAGAATGGACAAAAATTTAATAAAGCAACTTCATTTTGGAAAAAATGCAATAATACAAAAAACATACTAACTTAAAATTAACAGAAATTCACACTGGGCTATTTTTATGCAGTTTATTTCTAGTGTGCCTACATGTAAAAAAAGAAATTGAGATTCTTATAATTGGTCAATTTCCAACAAAATAGACATAGATTACATAGAAAAAAAATAACAAAATAACCAAATAGGTTTATATATAACATAAGACAATTTACTTGCCTTCAGTCATCTGATGACTATCTTAAATTAAAAATTCAGTTAATCAAAAAACAAATCTTGGTACTTATAATAGCTATTTATAGCTAGAGCGAGGAATTATATGAAGAAAATTATAAGAAAATATGAAATCATAAAGACAAAATATGAAAATTATGACACAAAAATATAATGAAGCTACTATTTTCTAAACTTTTTACATATATTTATATGCATAGACGCACTACGACTTATAAGTGTACATACAGCACAAACAGAACTTATTTATAGCACAAGAAATCAAAATGTTCACTGTATTTTGATTATAATTTTTCATTATTTTTGACCCAATATAAAATATCATATTCATGATCTGAAACAATTTTAATGGATCATACCATAGCGTAGTTGTATAAGGAAACGTGGTACAAACAGGGAAGTCGTGAGTTCGAGTCTTGATATGGTCAAGATTTTTAGCTGGACCAGACCTTCTGATGGCATTGTAGACCTGGGATCGACTCAGATCCTAATGGAAGTGAGTACTATATGCATGTTCTGGGCACAAATGTAGCCATCAGGCAGATCTGACAACCCGGCAGACATCTAGTGCCTTTTGTCTAGAAAGATGGAAAATTCAACATGCCACTACCCCAAAGGCCTCCCAAGACTGTAGTGGAATTATTTCATAAATCAAATCTGAGAGTTTATATATAATACAATTAATTAATGTATTGAATGATTTTTAATTATGAAATTTAAACATATGCAAGAAACAAAACATTGCAACCCAAACTAACAAGTTTCCATGAAATATAGCACTGACAAAGTTTAGAGTAGGTACCGGTATAGTTTGGGTTATTGCTATCTTTACATTGCATGAAGATATTAAATTCATGTAGATGCAAATGTAACAATAACATTAAATTGGACGATTTAGAATACAAGTAAACCATTCCAGTATGTCATATTTGGAGAGACAAGATGTTAAAAGTTATTAGTCCATAATTGAATCTAGGGATTGTTTCAGAACTCTTTGCAATTACAGTTACATTTAATATTGAACTATAAACATGGTGAAATGTAGTTAGAATTATTTTAACGTTAGTTTTTTTGTATATATGAAATAGGTCTTGCATAGTGTCTAGTCTTGGTCTACTTGTGCTATGAACAATCAAATTGTCAATTATTAATTTTGTTCATAACACATAGATAGGATTTTTTTTTAATATTTTGTGATAGTAAACTATACAGCCTATCTGTCAGAATTGTTTTGCAGAATGAAAAATTATGCTCAACATCACATGATGTTATGGGAGGATACTCGTATCATGCTATATTTGATACTTTGATGTAAGTGAGAAAAATGCTGGCCTAACCTACATCAACGTTACTAATTTCACAAAGCACTGCTTCAAGTTTCTTACATTTCAATTCTGTAATCTGTTCACAGAGTAAAGACTGTCCTCAGGTAGCAAGAACGAACTGACAGCTACCTGACTACAGAAAATTCCAATATTGTTATTCTACTTATTCATTTAGGCTCATGATCTTGTTCTGGGGGACAAAAAACTCCATCGAACTTGACACTCTGTGACTCATCATCCAATTATTTGCTTTTATAAAGATACTGATAAATTTTCACTTGTCTACCACATTACATTGTCAAAAATTACACAAATACATTCATTTCAAAAATATTTTAATGAATTCCTAGAACTTTTATTGAAAAAAAAATATCGGAATTTGAAAGTTGAAAAATATGGAGGAGTATGAAATTTTCACTAAAATATGAACATTTTGTTAAAATATTATGAAATATGAAGTTTTTTGTTGGTCTTATTTGATTCTGCATATCATAAAATGTAAAGATACTTAACCTCAGCGCTCTCTGACAAATAGTTTAAAACATGAAATTTTATAAAATTCCTCTCTCTATTTATAACAAATATGAGAAAGTTTGAATTTCATATAATTAAACATCGCATTACTTTTTAAATTTTGGTGTGTGCGTGTATTATACCGTACATATATTTCACAAAACTATTACTACGTGTAGGCCTAATTACATTGAATTGTTATAATATTAAACAAACTTCAAAGAAATAAAAATAATATTAAAATGAATAGCACGAAAATGGAAACCAACCCAATTTATTTAAGACTTTTTAAATTTTGGTGTGTGCGTGAATTATACCGTACATATATTTCACAAAACTATTACTACGTGTAGGCCTAATTACATTGAATTGTTATAATATTAAACAAACTTCAAAGAAATAAAAATAATATTAAAATGAATAACACGAAAATGGAAACTAACCCAATTTATTTAAAACTACGTACATATACACTAATTTATAATATTGAAAATAAACTATAATATAGTATAAAATTAATTATATCAGAATTGAAAACATTGATGTAGTATGGATAAATAATGAAAGCAGACGAATTTTTGCTATGGGAAATAAGAAAACATAAGAAAGATGATGCGCGGATACCCAATTCAGCCAACATAATACGGAGGGAAATTGGAATTCATTACCAACATAACTGAAAAGTTAAGTTAAAACCGGTATACGCAACTGGCGGTTAAAAGCAGGTGGTACAACGCATATTGACGTTGTACTCCTGCTAGCCTTAAGCGTCAGATGACTAACTTGGGAGTTAACCTGAAGTTCGTACAACCGGCCCTTAGTGAAATTTGAATGTAAATAGTGTTTCAGCGATCCTCGATCACAACACAGAGTCTATTATTAAAGTTGCAAGTTGAATTACAAAGTAGAAAGAATTATAAAAACAGAACATAAAGCAAAAGGGAAATTGTGCTCGTGTAAGGAATTCTGAGGCCAGTAAGTTGGCTGCTCTGTTAAGTGAAGTAAATATAAGAGAGTGAAACCGGCGCCATAACTTAATCAGTATGCAGTATGTCAACAACTTCTTCACAAATGGACGCGTGTTTGTTGTACTCTTGCATTCCACTTCCCTGTGCACACACTGTCTCAATGGAAGCTCATGGCCTAAAACGTTTTAAGGGGGCGTCAAAATGACTTTTCTAGGTATTTGTAGTCACTGCTTTGCTTTGCTGTTTACCGGGAGCTCAACGCTGGTATATAATTGACCATGGCTCCAGATAAGTACTTACTTACTGGCACTATCGAACCCGTAGGTCCATGGCCGCGCGGACATAAGCTCTACACACATCCCTATCCTGAGCTAATGTTTTCCAACCATCCCCTGTATAATCTACTTCCCCAAATCATAAAAAAAGTAAAGTAATCCCACTACAGACCTCGGGAGGCCCTTGGGGTAGTAGGAGGTTAGGGCTCCCACTTTTTCTAGACAATCGGCACTTGATGTCAGCCGGATTGTCAGCCCTGCATGACGGCCGCCTTTACCCCAGAACAAGCGTCTGGTACTCATTTCCGTTAAAGGCTGAGTCGACCCCAGGGCCATAGTGCCGCCAGAAGGTTTTGGTCAATTTAAAAATCTAGACCCCACCGGGACTTGAACCCTCGACCTACCGACTTGTAGCTCAGTGCCTTAACCACTCCCCCAAATCATAGTTAATGTTATTCTCCCACCTCATTCTTGGTCTACCAACTGGGTGTTTCCTGGCTTTCCTACAAGTAGCTTCCATGCAAGTCTTTCATTCCCCATTCGTGCCACATGTCCTGTCCATCGCAGTCTACGAGACTTAACTGTTCTCATTACATCTGGCTTCCTATAAAGATCATGTAATTCACCGTTATGCAGTCTTCTCCATTCACCTGTTTGTTCATCTCTCTTTGGTCCAAAAATGTTCCCAAGAACTTTATTTTCAAATACTCGTAATCTCCTTTCCTCCCATAAAGTAAGAGTCCATGTTTCGCACCCATATAATATAACTGGTAGAATAATAGTTTTATATATATTCAGTTTAACGTTTTTTGAAAGGAGTTGGGACATCAAGAGTCTCTGTAATGCATAATAGCACGCATTTCCAGAATTGAGCCTATGTTCAATTTCTTTCTGCATCTCATTCCTATTTGTGATTATTGTTCCTAGGTATTTGAATTCAACCACTTCCTCAAAATTTCCCTCATTTGTCATTAGCTGTCCATTTCCATTATATAATGTATTTCTATGTGTGAACATAGATTTAGTTTTATTGGTATTTACTTCCAGTCCTAATTTCTTAGTGTTACTCAATAGTGTGTGCGTGTTGGCCTTTAGTATCTCCTCGCTATCGTCCAACAATACTACATCATCAGCATAAACTAACAGCTTATTAATACCATTGATTTGTAGGCTTTCTTCATCCTCTAAATATTTGATGGCATGCTCTAGTACAAAATTAAATAGTAGAGGAGATAGTGCATCTCCTTGCTTCAACCCATAGTGGATTTAAAAGTATCCGAAAACTATTTTCCTACACGCACCCTACTCTTTGTGCCATTTAGATAAGTACTATTTTGAAGATTGTGTCCCTGGTGGTCAGTTCATTTATTTCGAATCGGTGTAGAAGGAAGCATAATTGAAAGAATTGAGAAGAAGGAATTGAAGTGGTTAGGACATGTTTTAAGAATGGAAGATGAGCGATGGCCGAAACAGCTGTATCAATGGCATCCGACCATAAGGAGCAAGAGAGGGAGACCAAAATTTAACACGGAAGGAAGACATGAAGACATTAATGCAAGCAAGAGGGCTAAGCATTGAAGGTGCCTAAGATCGTAGGCTTTGGAGGTTTGGCACGGGAAGGCGGCAGAAACCCGAAGATATATATATATATATATATATATATATATATATATATATATATATTTATAGATAGATAGAAAAGATTAGGAGTATTTGAGAATATAGTTCTCAGGGAAATTTTTTGACCAAACATAGATGAACAGACAAGGGAATGGAGAAAACTACATAATACTCACCTATATGATTTGTAGGAAGCCTGATATAATAACAGTTAAGTCTCGAAGACTGCGATAGGCAGGACATGTGGCAAGAATTGCGAATGAAAGAAGGACATGGAAACTCTTGTACTAAATCAGAGGTAAAGCACCCAACACGTAGGCCAAGAATGAGATGGGAGAATAACGTAATCATGATTTGAGGGAAGTAGATTATACATGATATGATTGAGAAAGATTAGCTCAGGATAGGGATCTATGGAGAGCTTATGTTCGCGTGGCCATGAACCTACGGTACTGATAGTGCCAGAGAATGAATTAGTTACGCCACTTAGACAACATACCTATTGTTTTAACTGCACCCCATATTTTTGACTTTCCGCACCCCGAGTTCACATTCTAGCGATGTCACTGATTTCAACGAACAAAAATGAAGATAAATGTCAAAAGGTGTGAATTTAATTAGTGCTTTATAAGGAAAGAAGAAGAAAAACACGTGTGTTTAAAAAAGAAATTCCAACGCCACGTTTTTAAGTGTAAAACTGTAAAATACATAAGTAGGTATTTTAACTTTGTTCCTCAAACATAGATGTCTCTACTTACACTGACGGCGGTATCTCAAAACAGTCAACTTTTTATTAGAAAACAAAAGAACAAAAAAAAATGAACATGTTTATTCATTACAAAAAAGGTCTGCCCCCGTACAATGGTGTTAAATAGTAGTACAAACAAGATTTTTGTAGAGGGAGGGACGGAATTTAAAACACGCGGGAGAATCTGGCTTAATGGAAGTTCAGCTACAGAATTGAAAATTCTAATTTTCTTCCCTAAAAGCCGTTTTTATGTACATTTAGAAGAAACAGGTCTACAACAGATCAGATTTTTAGTATAAGACAGATTTTAGAAAACAAATGGGAATATAATGGTACTGTACATCAACTATATGTAGACTTAAAAAAAGCATATGATTCAATTAAGAGGGAGAAGTTATATAGTATCCTGCTGGAGTTCTGAATTACAAAAAAGTTAGTTAGACTTATACGAATGTGTCTAAATGGCACATAGAGTAGGGTGCGTGTAGGCAAACACTTTTCGGACACTTTTGAAATCCAGAATGGGTTGAAGCAAGGAGATGCACTATCTCCTCTACTATTTAATTTTGTACTAGAGCATGCCATTAAATCTTTAGAGAATGAGGAAGGCTTACAACTCAATGGTATTAATAAGCTATTAGTGTATGCTGATGATGTAGTATTGTTGGCCGATAGCGAGGGAGATACTAAAGGACAACACGCACACACTATTGAGTAACTCTAAGAATTTATGACTGGAAGTAAATATCAATAAAACTAAATATATGGTCACACGTAGAAATTCGGTATATAATTGAAATGGACAGCTAATGTCAAATGAGGGAAATTTTGAGGAAGTGGATGAATTCAAATACCTAGGAACAATGATCACAAATAGGAATGAGATGCACAAAGAAATTAAACATAGGCTCAATTCTGGAAATGCGTGCTATTATGCATTTCAGAGACTCTTGATGTCCCAACTCCTTTCAAAAAACGTTAAACTGAAAATATATAAAACTATTATTCTACCAGTTATATTATGTGGGTGCGAAACATGGACTCTTACTTTAAGGGAGGAAAGGAGATTACAAGTATTTGAGAATAAAGTACTTAGGAAAATTTTTGGACCAAACAGAGATGAACAGACAGGTGAATGGAGAAGACTACATAACAATGAACTACATGGTCTTTATAGGAAGCCAGATATAATAAGAACAGTTAAGTCTCGTAGACTGCGATGGGCAGGACATGTTGCACGTATGGGGAATGAAAGACTTGCATGGAAGCTTCTTGTAGGAAAGCCAGAGGGAACACGCCCAGTTGGTAGACCAAGAATGAGGTGGGAGAATAACATTAACTATGATTTGAGGGAAGTAGATTACACAGGGAATGATTGGAAAGCATTAGCTCAGGATAGGGATGTATGGAGAGCTTATGTGCGTGCGGCCATGAACCTACGGGTTCGATAGTGCCAGTGAGTAAGTAAGTAAGTAAGTAAAAGCTGTTTTTATATTCATCCAACACTCAACGATAGAAGCAGTTTCCTCACATTGAAGCATACGAGATGTGTACTCGGAGATTTAAACCCCGATGACGCCCAACCTTTCTGGATTTTAAGTTCGTTTTCATCAGCCCTAAAGACAAATGTTGGACTGTTATTTTGTTTTTAATTATGATGCATTTCTTCTTAAAACCCATCTCATAACATTAGACAAAATTATTACAAGAACTCACAACATACAGAGTTTTCATAAGTAACACATAATACCAATAAAAACTACTTCATTTCATAACGTTATTAAGAGATTTCGAGCAATGTTTCTGTGATCCAAAGAATAGACAAAAAACATAACACAAAAACACAAAACTAAGACAACTGATAACTTTATTCTCAAATACTCGTAATCTTTTCTCCTCCCTTAAAGTAAGAGTCCATGTTTCACACCCATATAATATAACTGGTAAAATAACAGTTTTATACATTTTCAGTTTAATTTTTTTAAGGAGTTAGGACGACAAGAGTCTCTGCAATGCATAATAGCATGCATTTTCAGAATTGAGCCTATGTTTAATTTCTTTGTGCATCTCATTCCTATTTGTAATTATTATTCTTAGGTAATTTAATTCAGCCACTCATTCAAAATTTCCCTCATTTCTCCACTTTAATTGTGTCAATATTTGTTTGCCAGTTATTTCGCAAGTAGCGATGTTGTATAGAGCAGTTAGCTATATAAATGTATCGCTGAAATAACATATTTTATAAGTCGATCTGTTATTAAATGTTGAAATGAAAACACAGAGGCAAATAAGGTAGTTTGAATGCGTCCTAATCGGAAATTGGAGCCTAACTTGTGACCAGCCGGGGGCACACAACAGAGTTAGCTGGAAGAACATAAATTTGGTAGCCAAGTCAACAAGAATGGCTTTGTCCGTGGAATTCGGTTTAACGACACACCTGGGGATGTAAAGGGCTCCAAATATTTTATACCTAACAAGAAGTTCAAGAAGCTTTGACATTTATTTTAACATTATGTAGGATTACTGCATACATTATACTTGTTCTGTCGAAATATGTCCAGATACTTCCTTCATGTTAATCCTCAACTTTGTATCCTGACTCGAAATGCAACATCGATTGGACACGACTTTCTTAAGCTGAAAGTTAAGATTGCAATATTGTATAACGAGGAGAAAAGATATATGCTATTTGTCTTGATCCCACAATAATAAATAATAAATAAATAAATAGCTTTATTTTACCTGGCAGAGTTAAGGCCTTAAGGCCTTGTCTGCCACTCAACCAGGTTTTTTTCATCATCATCATCATCATCACTCCATGGATTAGGCAATTGCCCGTTCCGACTTCATAATGCATCAGCCCAACGTCTTCTAGGTCTTCCAACATCACGTCTTCCTCTTGCTTGATAATTTCTTGCTAACAATGGATATCTCTCCTTACTAATTCCATCCATGTGATCAATCCATTTCTGTCTGTAATTCGTGACTTTATCCAATAAAGGCTGTACTTTCAATTCTTCTCTTATATCCTCATTCCTTATTCTATCAAGTCTTGTACATCCTTTTACTTGTCTTAGGAACCGCATCTCTGCCGTCTGTATTCTATCCTTCTGTCTTTTCACTGGAGCCCAAGTTTCACATCCATACAATATTGTGGGAACCGCCATAACATTATACATTTTTATCTTGGTTCCAGGTTTTTTTTTAAAATACAAAATACAAAAAAAAAAGTCTTACAACTACATAAACAATTACATATTATAAAAACAATGCAATACAATCAATATTTGTAATCTATTTTGATTTACTCTAAATTTATCATCATCATCATCATCACTCCAGGGATTAGGCAATTGCCCGTTCCGACTTCATAATGCATCAGCCCAACGTCTTCTAGGTCTTCCAACATCACGTCTTCCTCTTGCTTAATAATTTCTTGCTACTCTAAATTTAACGAATTAAATATATAATATGTCTTCTTCTTCGGCTTTCCCCCACTTATAGGTTTGCCGTCTTCAGTTTCCATTTATCTCTATCATTCCAATCTCCCTCTTCCAAATTCCAATTATCCATTATAATTCTGACGTAGGTTTTCTATTTCCATCTTGGTCTGCCACGTTTATTTCTTCCAGGGGGTGACCATTGGTATATATTTTTTGGCCATCTTTCATTTTCCATTCTTTGTACATGGCCATACCATTTAAGTGTTTGATTTTCAATCCTCTTAACAAAGAGAAATATATAATATGTACAAGGTATAAAAAACGAGAAAAAATTGTTAATGACATAGTATAAATTTAAATAAATGAAGAGAAATTAATTATTTGACAACAGGTAACTGTATAAGCGTGCCAAGTGTGCGGCAACCCCTGATATCTTGAGGAAAGAAATTCCAGTAGCGGGCAGAGGCTACTGTGAAGGAAGTAGAATAAGAGGAAGTGCTATGAAGAGGAATTGTTAGCAGACTGCTATCTTGTGATCTAGTGTCAATATTGTGGTAAGAGGATAACTTCTCAAATCTGGACGCCAGGTAAGTAGGGATGTAGGAATTCAGAAGCTTGAAAAGTAGTGAAAGAGAGTGCAATTTACGTCTGTCAGTAAGACGGAGCCAAGAGAGGTTATTAAAGTGTTCGGAAATATGGTCATAACGGCGGATATTGAAAATGAACCGAACGCAAGCATTATGAACACGCTGCAATCTTTGCGACAAGTCATGGTTTAGATCATTATATATAATGTCACAATAATCGAAGTGTGGTAACATAAGATTCTGCACAAGGATTTGTTTTAACGAAACTGGGAGAAAATTCTTTAAACGTCTAAGATAATGTAACAGTTTGATAATGTATACAGCGTGTCCACAAATATAGTATCATACTTTAAACTATTGCTACGTCGCTTTGAATAATCGTATCAAAATGAAATTGGTAACAATCAAAAGAGAAACTCAAAAGGTTTTGTGCATGTTAACAATGGAGAATAATGGAGAACAATACAGGAACTAAACTAAATTTAATCATGTTTTTTGTGGTCGATATGGGTTCATTGTTGGATATTAAGCAGACAGGTTAAATGTGAATGTTTGCAGCGACACTCGTGGGGGCCACATTCAATGTCTGTGAGGTGTAGCAAAAACGTTTCGAGTTTCTCTTTTGACTGTCACCAATTTCATTTAGCTGCGATCATCCAAAGCGACGTAGTAGTAGTTTAAAGTGTGATACTATATTTGTGGACCCGGTGTATTATGTCATTCCACATCAAATCAACAAAAATAAATGCACTTTTCAGATTCATATCAAATGTTCTTCTTCTTCTTTTCCTTCTACGTCATGAAATTATGTATTTTGACCTGTTTTCACATCAAGTGAATCCTCCCATCTAGTAACGGGCGTCCAACACTTCTATGTCCTATTGGTTTGTACTTTAGTAATAGCGTAAGAGGTGGTGAAATGTCATCAAAATGAAAAAGGTGTGAACAAGAAAATCACCAAATTTACACAAGTCTTAGAAATAATAAATAATACATTAAAAATACATTAATATAAAACAGCACAATAATACAAATATATAATACTTTAGCATTACCCTTTATACGGAAGTGAGATTTGGACGTTGAAACAGAAGGATATACAGAGACTTAGATCTGCTGAAATGAGATATCTTCGGAGGACTGCAGGATACACACTACTAGATCACAAAAAAATGAAGACATCTTAGAAGAATTACACACGGAACCTTTAGAAAACAAAATGTCTGATTATAAGTCAAGATGGATGCAACATGTTCATCGAATGGAAGATCACAGAATACCCAAACAAATGTTAAGATATCAACCTGCAGGAAGAAGAAGACCAGGACGTCCACTCAAAATACTTTTGGATGGTGTTTCTCTTGAGGCCGAAACAGGTCAACAAATGGCCTAAATTCGTGAATGTACTATGATGATGATGATCATTTAGTTGACATGCATTGAAGAGGCGATACCAAAGAGTCAAATTACAATTTACCAGAGACAATCATTTATTTGACATGCATTGAAGAAGCTCATAAGGAAATAAGCAAATGCGAAGCAGCAAATGATTCAGGTAGCAATCATCAAAATTATTTCCGAGAATTAATGGCTAAGAAGCTGTAATGATACTCCATTGCTATATGGCGTGTTACATAGAGATAAACTAAACCAGTAGTTACAGCTCTGATCTACCTGCTGCAAATGGCTTAATTCTGCTCTTCCACAATGCAGAAATGACATAAGTATATGATAACATTCATACAAATATGTTCCGTAAATTTATCATTACTTATACTAGTACAAGCCGAAGTAAATATCAATAAAAATAAATATGGCCACACGTAGAAATACATTATATAATGGAAATGGACAGCTAATGACAAATGAGGGAAATTTTGAAGAAGTGACTGAATTCAAATACCTAGGAACAATAATCACAAATAGGAATGAGATGTACAAAGAAATTAAACATAGGCTCAGTTCTGGAAATGCGTGCTATTATGCATTGCAGAGACTCTTGATGTCCCAACTCCTTTCAAAAAACATTAAACTGAAAATATATAAAACTATGTCCACATGTCCTGCCCATCGCAGTCTACGAGACTTAACTGTTCTCATTATATCTGGCTTCCTATAAAGACCATGTAGTTCATTGTTATGTAGTCTTCTCCATTCACCTGTCTGTTCATCTCTCCTTGGTCCAAAATTTTTCCTAAGAACTTTATTCTCAAATACTCGTAATCTCCTTTCCTCCCTTAAAGTAAGAGTCCATGTTTCGCACCCATATAATATAACTGGTAGGATAATAGTTTTATATATTTTCAGTTTAACGTTTTTTTTTAAGGAGTTGGGACGTCAAGAGTCCCTGCTACTAGAGATTATTTGATGTGGTGTATGGTACCGGTCTTTTTAGGCCTTGACCCATTCTTGATGTCCTTGTCTTGAAGTGTTGTTAAATTGAGATGTTAGCTGAAGAGAATACTCTTCTCCCGGCTGTTTCTAGAGGTGTTCTTGAAGATGTCCTCTTATTTCGGTGCCAATGTTGAAGTGAGGGTGGTTATAACTTGCAGAAGATCAGGGTTTTGAAGGAGTGTTGTAATTAGTGATAGGATTGATTGAAGAGTGGAAGTGGGGAGAGTTGTGATGAGGGATAGGATTTGCTGAAGAGAGGAATTTGGGAAGGTTGGTAGTATCGGGGAAGGTATTTTAGGATTGGGGATGGGTTTAGTGTTTCTTGTAGTTGGACTAGGCTTTTCTGAAGTTTTCTGCCTGGTCGATTGTTGCCCTGCAATGCATAATAACTTAAAAAGAGAAGTATTTAATTAATTCCTCTCCAATAATAAATGTACCCCTGCCGTAACAAGAGTCGAAGAGTGTACTAAAGCTGATTGAGCCTATGTGTAATTTCTTTGTGCATCTCATTCCTATTTGTGATTATTGTTCCTAGGTATTTCAAAAGGCGTTGTCTGCAATTTGAAATTAAAAAATAAAATTAAACGATCATCCTTAAGGAAAAAAAGCAAGAATTTCTGCAACATAAGATACGAGAATCTCTTCTCGTATCAGAAGAAATCAGAGGATTGGATTTTATAAAATTTAATACCATCCCGTGTCATCTTTATGCGCCAATTACTAAGTTAATTTGTAAGCAAGTTCTTTTAGCATTTACCTTATGTAGCAGATCCTGATCTACGTTTCAGCAGGCCTTGAAAATGCTAATTTACAAGCGAAAACCAAAAAAATTCAGGACGTCGATCGTAATTTGCAATGAAACGATTTAATTACATAAGTTAACATTTCATCGTACTTTAAGTAAGACAAACTTGTTATTTGCAACAACTGCCTAAGTGCATTTTCTTGTTATTTCCATAAATCGACATTTGGCCTTTATTGCTTTAAGTTATATAGCAATGGATATTCGATTTTTTACTAATTTCACAGACATACGTGTTGATGATGATGGAGATAATGTCTATTCTATCTTCGGGTTTTTACAGCTGCTGCCGTCTTCCCGTGCCTACGATCTTGGGCATCTTCAATGTTTAACCCTCTTGCTTGCATTAATGTTTTCCTTCCATGTTAACTTTGGTCTCCCTATTTCCTTCTTTCTGTTCGGATGCCATTGATATAGTTGCTTTGGCCATCGCTCATCTTCCATTCTTAAAACATGTCCTAACCACTTTAATTCCTTCTCCCGAATTCTTTCAATGATGCTTTCTTCGTGTTTTCCTTCCATGTTAACTTTGGTCTCCCTATTTCCTTCTTTCTGGTCGGATGCCATTGATATAGTTGCTTTGGCCATCGTTCATCTTCCATTCTTAAAACATGTCCTAACCACTTTAATTCCTTCTCCTCAATTCTTTCAATTATGCTTTCTTCTGCTTCCATTATGTTTCTAATTTCCTTATTTGTGACATGTTCTAATCTAGACTTTCTGTCACTTCTGCGTAAATAATCCATTTCTAGAGCTATTAGTCTATTCTTGTAGTACTTATTGATTATCCATACCTCACTTCCATAAATTGCAACAGATTCCACCAATATATATATTTTTTGTCTTTCCAAATATGCTTAACCCACCATATGGAATTTAACGATGATATTATTTTGCTACTCAATTCAATTTTATGTTTTATATTCTCTTTGCCTATACCTTCAATGTTATCCAAAATTGATGACAATGACAATGACAATAATAATAATAATAATAATAATAATAATAATAATAATAATAATAATAATAATATCATCATCATCACGAACAAACCCCTTTTAGGTCTAGTGGCAAACCTAACGAAGATGGCCTTGATTATATAAGAAATAATTGGAAAATATCTTAGGATAGGGATGTGTGGAGAGTTAAAGCCATGAACCTTGGGTTCGATAGTGCCGGCGAGTTATTATTATTATGTATTGTTTAGTATTACTGATATAATCACCTTACATAACTAATACATAAAAATGAATCTTTGTTTATTTGTTTGTTTGTTCGTACTTTATGCGCGGCCATACCGTTGATCCGATTGTGATGGGTTTTTTGCAAAATTTGAGGAGATTCCCGGGATGAACATAAGCTATAAGAGATTTGTGATACTCAACTCCTACACCCTTAAAAAACACCCTTTGTAGTGAAAAACGTGAAAAAGTTCCCCTTTTTTACCCTTAAATGGCTTACGCTGCCTAAACGATAACAAATACATAAAATTAATGTACACAGAATTGAATATCTCAAAAAGCTCTACAGAAAAGTCCGGGACAACATATGTTTATCTCTTACAGAAAACTCACAATAACCATTTTTATCTCTCATTTATGCCAAGAAGATCGGGATAAGTAGATTTCCGGGCAAGTATGTGCTGCCACACCATTCATCCGACTATCATGGGACTTTTTGCAAACTGTTTAGGATTTTCCCGGGAAGGTTACATTTTTCCACTTTTTTCACTACAGAAAGTGATTTTTAAGGGTGAAGGGCTTGAGCACGGGGTATCTATAAAATAATTACGATATATGTTATATCACTTATTCAACTAAACACAAAAACACATTAATTTTCATCTTTCAGCTCATTTATGCTAAGAAGATCGGGATAAGTAGATTCCCGGGCAACGATGGGTAATGATTATTACGACATAAACGTATAATTATTTTTCCTTTTACTTAACATACATAATAGACATTCATTTTTATTTATTTAGGCGTAGCAGCGCACGCCGGGTTGGTTATATAAGTGAATGTAAGGTGTGGTAAGCCCTAACTTAGTTTATTCAGCTTCGTAATTGTTATGACCACTGAAGCCTGCAGAAAATTCCCAAACACAATTACCCTGGTACGTGCTGTTTACGTTATGGTTGCCAGGAGATGGAGTGCCAATCAGAACAAGAGGAACAGTAGACTATCAAGAGGCAATAAACTTTTCTATAGGAACCCAAATCACGTCCCCAGTTCGTGGAGAGAAATTCGCTTCAGATTCGTGCATTCATGTCTCCGGAATAAACAATCACTTCTGGTTAAAGTTCCTTTTCTTTGTTGGTGTTTGGTCAAATAAATAGGAATTCGTTTAAAATAAGTAATTGTTAAATATCTACTAATTATCTACTAATTATAACCATATAGCTGTTCATGGTCCACCGCTGTGGTCTCGAGGTAGCGTGCTGCCTTTTCACGCAGCGGGTCGGGTTCGATTCCCGGTCGGGAATATACATATGAATAAATTAAAATAATAAACGAATGGAGGAAAACACAACGGGAATATATACCCATCAATAGGAACCTCAAACTCGATGCTATTCTTTTTGCAGATGATTTAGCTCTTCTGGCACTTTCCGAAAATTATTTGCAACGACCAATTTATAATTTACAAAAAATAGGTGTCCAATTTAATATGGAAATATCAATTAACAAAACTAAAATTATGGTATTTCACGGGAAGGACCCCATACAAAGTAAAATCTGTCTCCAGAATACAATTTTTAGAGAGATCTAATCAATTTAAATATCTTGGATATTATCTCTCTATCTGGGATGAAAAGGATATCCCTGAAAAAAATTACTATTTATAATAAAAGTTTAGGAATTATTAATCAAGTTATGAAACCATCCCTTGTACAAAAAACACCAGATTACGTTTATATAACACTTTGGCTAGACTAGTGTTGACCTATGGTAGTGAAGCATGGACACTAAAAAAACAACATGAAAGCAGAATAACGGCTTGTGAAATGAGATTCATGCGCAGAACAGCGGGTTACACCAGATGGGATCGGAAAAGGAACACCGATATCTTAAAAGAATTGAAGATTACGCCAATTTTGGAATATATTAAACAATACCAACTAAATTGGAAACACCATCTAGAAAGAATGAGTTCAAATCGGATCCCCAAAGCTGTTTATAATTATATACCAAGAGGACGAAGATCACTGGGTCGTCCTATGAAATGCTGGAGGGAAAATTTTCTATAGGATAGTAACAGGTCTTGGACTAATACTTGGAAAGAAGAAGAAGAAAGATAATGGAACATGCTGTAAATAACATGTAAAAAAAAAACAATAAACCCAACAATAAAGTACCGGTACTAAGACATAAAAACAAATGATGGGTTGGTTTTTCATTATCAGGCTATTATTTCATTATTGAATAATAATTAATTAAAAATCTATATAAGCGAAATGTTACGTCATAAGGTTATACGTAACAAAAGAAGTGAACAGTTTACTGATCTACATTCATCTGTCTATAAAGTAAGCCGTTCAATTGTCAATAAATAAGAAAGGAAAAAAGTGAGACGTATTTGTCCCGTTAGAAACAATGATCGTCATTGTGCAAGTAATTATTTCTAGAAACGTAACCGAGGAGAGCAGTTTTCGTGTCGAGAAAAAAATCGCATCGCCATATGTTGGATGGATTCTTGTTTCAACAATTCAAAGACATCAAATCAGAGCATTCAACACCTGTCATTCGCAGGAGTGTACAAATAAGTCTTTTCTAACCGGACAAAATTTCCCAAAGCACTATATATATATATATAAGAAAAGTGAATGTTTGTACTAGACTTGTTCGGTAGAGTAATCGGTAGCGCACTGGGATATAAATCCAGAGGTCCGGGTTCAAGTCCAGTCCGAGCACTTATTTTTATCATGCCATATTAAGCTTGCATTGCTCAATGTTAAACATTTAATTATAACATCTATAAATCGTCACTGCTATAAAGTAAAAATATTCTCTTTAATTTGCTTACTTGTGATAGGAGCTACTAGATGGCAGTGAAGACAGAGTTCCCACTACATCTAGTAATAATGAGAATATATATATATATATATACATGTTGCACGTATGGGGAATGAAAGACTTGCATGGAAGCTTCTTGTAGGAAAGCCAGAGGGAAGGCGCCCAGTTGGTAGACCAAGAATGAGGTGGGAGAATAACATTAACTATGATTTGAGGGAAGTAGATTATACAGGGAATGATTGGAAAGCATTAGCTCAGGATAGGGATGTATGGAGAGCTTATGTCCGTGCGGCCATGAACCTACGGGTTCGATAGTGCCAGTGAGTAAGTAAGTAAGTACATATATCATCATGAACAAATTCGTTTTAGGCCATGTGGTCTGTACGGATATATATATAAAAGAAAAATGAATGTTTATACTAAACTTGGTCGATAGCGTAATCGGTAGCACACTGGTATATAAATCCAGAGGTCCCCGTCCGAGCATTTATTTTTCTTATGTCATATATATATATATATATATATATATATATATATATATATATATATATATCGCGTTCAAATCCCGGTTTAGGAGTTAATTTTTCTTTTTATATAATATTTGCCCATGTATGTAAAATTTCAAAATTTGGATCGAAACAATGATTAAATTGGAATAGGTGGTTAGCATATTTTGAATTTTCTATTCACCTATTCCAATTTAATCATTGTTTCGATCCAAATTTTGAAATTTTACATATTTGTGATAAGGGTAAGAAGTTAGATCTTTTGGAGGCTGTAGAAATTAATAAATTTAAAAGTAGTAACAAACTGTTAAATTCTCAACTTGATTTGAATGAATCCCCTTTGTTAAATTTAAAAATTTAAATAAATATTGTTGTATTGTTGTTTAGATCAGTTGGAACACAATTCATAATTTGTTAACATGTCTGAAGAAGGTACAGTGTACCGAAACAGCTGTCACTGAATTATATAATAAATATGAAAATCAAATAAAACTACGTTCTATTTTTATTTAATTAATATATGTGGATTTTCATCAAGTAAACACCAACTCAATTGATTATTAAGAATTTATTACTTTGGACGTCTGGGTATAAAGAAATACCTACGATATTTCCCATGTTTTACAAAAAAGGTGTATTAATTGTTTCGCGATATACGGTTCCTCACTTCCAGCCCTGAAATATTCTACTCCAGAAATGTTTCAAGAGAAACTCTTTCATTTCCAGATAGTTTTAAAGCGGGAGGAATGTAAACTTCTAAAGTGCCGATTTACGTTACAAAAATGACAAAATTCCAACCTGCAAAGCGCCGAATTAGGTGCCGCCGGCGCACATCTGTTGCTCTACAAAAAGTTTTTGTTTAATAGAATTTGAGGCAGGCGGCTGCATAAATAATGTGCACTATTCTACAAATATTTTCAAGTCTACAAGTATTACACTTATATTGAAGAAGTTAAGCATTTTGTTAGAGGCTCTACCGTTGAGTAAATTATCATAAGTAATGACACCAGTGATTTCCAAATTCTGCAGATAAATTCACGACTCACTATCGCTAGGTTTTTAAACATTTTCCTCGCTTCTGTAAAACCACTTCCCAACCTCGCATCATAATATACTAAACCATGATTTGAGACAAATTGTACTGACTATTTAACTCATGCCCCAAATGGGAGTCAATGACCAATCACGTTTCAATGATTTCTGTTTTACAACCAATCAGAGTCGTGTTTCACGAAATATTTATCAGTGTTATAATTACCATATTAAAGAAAGCTCCTACTTTATAATATTCTGAACAGGTCTGACCATTATTTTGCAGTGACTGAGCCTGCGAGAAATACGGCTACCAGATTGTATATATAGTGCATGAATGTCAAACATGCCGCATGCGGGAGTTAATATAAAAACATTTGTAGCAATTGATTATACCACCAAAAAAAGAAACCACTGTTTGCACTTTCTTAAATGTATTTTTTCCCAGGTAACAATCCAGAAAAATATAATTGTCATATTTACATCATACGGCATCAGAAATGAATTACTAATATACAGTTTGATGTGTTTCATTTTTTCTCCACTAGAGAGCATTCTTACAATATTGCGTTCCTTTGGCAATAAATAGTATGATCTGGTTACAGTGATAAACAAAAGAAGCAGATGAAGCGTACCTATCGCTTCTCATTTGTTTTCAAACATCGCCGTTTACATTAAATATATAAATATTTTAAAATAACTATAGTTAAATAATGATTTGTGAGTAAACAGCTTAATTTTATTCGTTAAATAGTCCTAACAAATGCCACTCTTGATTTCCAAATTCTCTAGATAAATTCACTCCTCACTTCGTGAGTCGTGAATTTATCGATAATTTGTAAATCACTCGTGGCATTACTTATGAAAATTATTGGAAAACAGCTCACGATAGGGATATATGGAGAGGTTATATCCGCGCAGCCATAATCCTGCGGATTTGACGAGTTGTTTATTTATAATCCAGAACTTGTTAAGATGAACGAACGAAACTTTAGAGAGAGCATCCAACTCTAGGGCGAGACACTCGTTTCCGACTACGCACTTCTGCTTGAGTTGCATTCTTTTGCAGCATCGAGTGGGCCGCGGTATAACCTCACACCTGTCGCACACTTTAATTAAAATGTGCTACTGTACTTTAATTTACCTCGCATACCTTGCGTTTATTACAACAAACTAGAAATACACATCCAAACATTAGTCTTGTGGCCCACGCCATTTTAAATAACATCATTTCTTCTCGTTTATATCATATTGTGTTTTAGATCTTAGTAGAACCCATGCCCGCATTTCTTGACGGTTGTATTTTTACGGTGAAAGATCGTCACTCTTTCGCCCATGGTACTTTTTTCGTCTGGCTTATCACCTTCGACCAGTCCGGCATGGGTAACCCTATCGGCAGCAATGCTACCGCCGGCATAGCTCTCAGGATCATTTAAGCACACAAGCCACTCCACCACGACAAGGTAAAGATACCATGGAGGGTTTAGATCTTAGTACCATCTTTATATACACAAGAAAGGACAGCAGAAGCCACGAAAGCAATGTATAGAATAAAGAACATTCCATCCTTGTCACTAACGTCAGCCACTACACTTTTCAACACGACAATATCCCCAATAATCACGTATGGGCTGGAATTAATATGGGAAAAATTAACAATCAGTGACTTAGTCAAGGCACGGTTCCTAAAGTGTGCCCTCAGAGTGGGAAAATATGCTCCATCAAGGCTGGCATACGAGCTGCCAAGGAAACTTTGTACATAGAAGATCTGAGACTCAGCCTACCATCTACCGGAGCCAGCAACAAGCTACTAGAACTGAGAAGAATGAAAAGAGCGGAGACAGATATGGACTTCTGTGGGACGACTGCAATGATCGATCGCAACTGGACCAAAGAGAATCAGGAGCAGAGACACACCATTACAAGACTAGCCATTCACGGCTTCCACCACAAATTATGCAAGAACAAGACATTCCACTCCCCGAATGACCAATGTGTGTGTGAATTGTACGGACAGAGATGCAACCAATATCATATCACCGAGTGCCGCGAAAGAACAAAATCGATCTCAGAATATAGCAAAGAATAATACCCATTCGGGTGAACCTTCCATATTTAATATATATATATATATATATATATATATATATATATATATACATAGAGCCTGCGCAAGATTGTGCTCGCAAAACTGGAAAAGTAGTTTCTCGATTGACTTTAAATTTTGTACATATGTAAGTCCACCGCTGCTGTGGTCTCGAGGTAGCGTGCTGCCTTTGTCACGCAGCGGGACAAGCTTCGTCGGTGAGGTTTTTTTCGGGGTTTTTCCTCACCTGTAAGACAAATGCCAGGAGCTTAGGACCCAACGGTCCCCGAAAAACATGCGGCCATCAACATCATCACCATCCTTCACCGGTGTAGAAAGCAACAGGAAGCTCGCATGATATGTATACAAATCCATATACAAGGCCTTAAGGACTTAACTCTGCCAGGTAAAATAAAGATATAATGAGAAGAATTAAGTCTCGTAGACTGCGATGGGCAGGGCATGTGGCATGAATGGGGTTGAAGGAGGTGCATGGAAGCTCCTTGCAGGAAAACCAGAGGGAAAGCACCCAGCAGGCAGTAGAACAATGTGATGGGAGAATGATATTAACCATGGTTAGAGGGAAGTAACACTAAGAAATTAGGATTGGAAGTAAATATCAATAAAACTAAATATATGGTCACACATAGAAATTCATTATATAATGGAAATGGACAGCTAATGACAAATGAGGGAAATTTTGAGGAATTGGCTGAATTCAAATACCTAGGAACAATAATCACAAATAGGAATGAGATGCACAAAGAAATTAAACATAGGCTCAATTCTGGAAATACGTGCTATTATGCATTGCAGAGACTCTTTTTTGTCCCAACTCCTTTCAAAAAACGTTAAACTGAAAATATATAAAACTATTATTCTACCAGTTATATTATATGGGTGCGAAACATGGACTCTTACTTTAAGGGAGGAAATGAGATTACGAGTATTTGAGAATAAAATTCTTAGGACATTTTTTTGGACCAAAGAGAGATGAAAAGACAGGTGAATGGAGAAGACTACTTAACAATGAACTACATGGTCTTTATAGGAAGCCAGATATAATAAGAACAGTTAAGTCTCGTAGACTGCGATGGGCAGGACATGTTGCACGTATGGGGAATGAAAGACGTGCATGGAAACATCTTGTGGGAAAGCCAGAAGGAAAACGCCCAGTTGGTAGACCAAGAATGAGGTGGGAGAACAACATTAACTATGATTTGAGGGAAGTAGATTATACAGGGAATGAATGGAAGGCATTACCTCAGGATAGGGATGTATGGAGAGCTTATGTCCGCGCGGCCATGAACCTACGGGTTCGATAGTGCCAGTGAGTAAGTAAGTAGCCTAAGTAAGACTGCGATGGGCAGGGCATGTGGCATGAATGTGGTTGAAAGAGGTGCATGGAAGCTCCTTGCAAGAAAACCAGAGGGAAAGCACCCAGCAGGCAGTAGAACAATGTGGTGGGAGAATAATATTTAACCATGGTTAGAGGGAAGTAGGCTTTATTATTCAGGAGATGATTAGAAAACATTAGCTCAGCACACGAGTGTATGGAGAGCTTATCTACACGCGACCATGAACCTAGTTAATCTCTCTTAAATATGTTATGATCTAAATCTTTTCCAGTATATTTGTATCTTGTACGTTTTGTATTTCATTCGTTAAATCAAAATATAATGTAAATAATTATTACTCGTATATTGTACACATAACACGTATTATTTATGTTTATTGTAATTTAGACGTAAGAATATATTTTTTCTTTATTTTTTAACTTGGTTGAGTGGTAGACCTTTAGATCTCAGTTTATATATAGAAAGACAAAAATACTCATGTAGGCCTATAAGGTTCTCCTTAGACCAGTGTTAACTTACGCATCAGAAACTTGGACCATGTTGAAATCTGATGAGGAATTATTAGGGCGTTTTGAAAGGAAGATACTGAGATCCATTTTTGGTGCCGTGAAAGAAAATAATGCATGGAGAAAGAGATACAATAATGAATTGTATAAATTGTACAATCAGCCAGATATTTTGAATTTTGTTAAAGTTAATAGATTGTCCTGGGCTGGACACATTATTCACATGGACAACAAAAGGATTACAAAAAGAATTTACAATGAACAACCACTATTGGCCAGAAAAGTTGGAAGACCTAAATTAAGATGGGAGGATGGTATAATTTAAGACATTAAAATTTTAAAAATAAAAAACTCGAAGAATGAAGCGCAGAACAGGGAAGTCTGGCATAGTTTTCTGAAGGCGGCCAAGGCCCACATCGGGCTGTCGAGCCAATTATGATGATGATGATGAGTGGTAGACAAGGCCTTAAGGTCTAAACTCTGCTAGGTAAAATACGCCAATGCCAGGAGAGAAACAAGAAATATGGAAATGACAACCTGAGGCATTGAATAAAATAAAATAAGAATGGACTTAAAGAGTCACCTTGCCTGATATCCTTTGTTAGCATTATTTTTTAGTTTGCTGTTCTTTTATTTGATTAGGCGCTCTGGTATTGTGCAAATTAAACAAAAGTTTAAGCAATTTTACTACTTTTTTTAAAGAAGAAAGGTTACCCAGGGAAACATTGGATTGGTGTCCACCTGGAAGAAGAAGGAAAGGAAGACCTCGAAACTCGTGGATACAAGAAATAAGAACTGGAATGAGAGAACAAGAGGACTGGATGACATGAAGTGGATGGATAGAGACGAGTGGAGAAGAAAAATAAAACTTCAGGCACAGAATGATGTGTAAACATTAAAAATCTGCATATAAATTAAATTATTATTATTATTATTATTATTATTATTATTATTATTATTATTATTATTATTATTATTAGGGATTAGCATTAAAAGTGTTTCAAGCTATGTATAACTTACTTACTTACTCACTGGCACTATCGAACCCGTAGGTTCATGGCCGCACGGACATAAGCTCTCCATACATCCCTATCCTGAGCTAATCCTTTCCAATCATTCCCTGTATAATCTACTTCCCTCAAATCATAGTTAATGTTATTCTCCCACCTCATTCTTGGTCTACCAACTGGGCTTTTTCCCTCTGGCTTTCCTACTAGAAGCTTCCATGCAAGTCTTTCATTCCCCATACGTGCAACATGCCCTGCCCATCGCAGTCTACGAGACTTAACTGTTCTTATTATATCTGGCTTCCTATAAAGACCATGTAGTTTATTGTTATGTAGTCTTCTCCATTCACCTGTCTTTTCATCTCTCCTTGGTCCAAAAATTTTCCTAAGTACTTTATTCTCAAATACTTGTAATCTCCTTTCCTCTCTTAAAATAAGCGTCCATGTTTCGCACCCATATAATATAACTGGTAGAATAATAGTTTTATATATTTTCAGTTTAACGTTTTTTGAAAGGAGTTGGGACATCAAGAGTATCTGCAATGCATAATAGCACGCATTTCCAGAATTGAGCCTATGTTTAATTTCCTTGTGCATCTCATTCCTATTTGTGATTATTGTTCCTAGGTATTTTAATTCAGCCACTTCCTCAAAATTTCCCTCATTTGTCATTAGCTGTCCATTTACATTATTTAATGAATTTCTACGTTTGACCATATATTTAGTTTTATTGATATTTACTTGCAGTCCTATATATAATTAAACTTAAATATTTTTTTTTAAATTCAATGTCCCAGGTTGTCATTTCCACATTTCTGATGTTCTCTCCTGACATTGGCTTAATTGCAACCCACTTCTGAAGTTGGGGCGCCTAGAAGGCGGAGTTACATTACCCCAATGATATGATGGATGATAAATGATAATGAAGCGCCAGGAGAGTTCTTAACCTAAACTTAATCTAAATTCCAGACCATGGACAACCACAGGAATAATTCCCTTTTAAGGAAAAATTCCTATGGTTTGACAGGGAATCAAACCCAGGAACTCATGATCATTTGTTAGAAATGCTGACCACTAGTCCATGAGGCTGGCCTTAAAAATAGTAAACCTTTCAAAGTAATGCTTAAATGAAACTCTATGCGATGCGTGAAGTTGAAAGCAATTCCAGAGATTATATAAATCCTGTGTCAGTTTTTTTAAGTGCTGTGGGACATGGCCATTTAACTTGGTTTTCACTTGTTCTCAACACTATCTCAAGTTTTATCTCTGAATATTGTTGTTGTGTCCGTTCTTACTTGTGAGTGGGTGATCCAGACGGGGCGTAGGGACCCCGAGTATGGGGCGCGGTTCTAAACATTTTCAGAACCCGAAGCGGTTAACCTTGTTCCTTGCTATGAGACAGGTTCCAAAATCTCTCTCTTTGTTTCAAATTCAGTGCCAACTGTTAAAAAAAATAATGCTTTGAATTTTACGACTTTTAATGCAATTCTTATGTGGTTACTTCTACCACAGCGGTATTTTTAAGATTTAAATGTTTTCTCCATAAAAGAAAAGAGAATGGAAGAAAGTAGATTAGCAAATAAAATCTTGCATTATTTTCCAAGAGGAAGAAGAGATGGTCTTACATCTATTAGTGAAGACGGAACAGGCAACTCTTGCCTAAACCAGGAAGTGAAGAAGAAGAAATGTTTGTTGTTACTTTTTTTTGGTCCTCCATTCCGGTCTCAGCGTGCTCCCTGTCATGCAGCGGGCCCGGGTTCAATCCCCGCTCGGGACAAGTTTCCCGGGTGAGGATTTCTTTTTGGGGTTTCTCCTAACCTGTAAAACAAATTCCAGGAAACTTTGAGGCCCAAACGGTCCCCGTACATCATCAGGCCATCATTATCATAAGTAATGCCACGAGTGAATTTATCTAGACTATTTAACTCATGCCCCAAATGGGACTCAATGACCAATCACGTTTCAATGATTTCTGTTTTACAATCAATCAGAGTCGTGTTTCACGAAATATTTATCAGTGTTATATTTACCATATTAAAGAAAGCTCCTCCTTTTTAATATTCTGAACAGGTCTGACCATTATTTTGCAGTGACTGAGGGAACAGTAAAGCCGCCATATTTGAATGTTCAAAATGGCAGAAACAAGATTTGGCTGTGCTTCAAATGAAGATATAGACGAAATAGACAATTGTGTTTTTAAATAATGATATTACCGTGTTATTTTTGATAATTCTGTGTTCAATAATTGTGTTTTTAAATAATGATTTTACCGAGTTGTTTACTAAAAAAATAATTAACCTATAATTTTGGTTATAATATACAGTTTGATGTGTTTAATTTTTTCTCCACTAGGATGCATTCTTATAATATTGCGATGATATTTCAAGTTTCCCACGCCAGATGGCAATATATAACAAACATTATATGATCTTGTTGCAGTGGATGGAGAAACGAAACATAACGTTTCTCATTTGTTTTCAAACATCGCCGTTTACATTAAATAAATAAATATTTTAAAGTAACTATAGTTAAATAATGATTTGTGAGTAAACAGCTTAATTTTATTCGCTAATAGTCCTAACAAATGCCACTCTTGATTTCCAAATTCTCTAGATAAATTCACTCCTCACTTCGTGAGTCGTTTGTTTATCGATAATTTGGAAATCTTCTTCTTTTTCTTCTTCCTTCCAAGTATTAGTCCAAGACCTGTTACGATCCTATAGAAAATTTTCCCTCCAGCGTTTCATAGGACGGCCCAGTGATCTTCGTCCTCTTGGTATATAATTATAAACAGCTTTGGGGATCCGATTTGAACTCATTCTTTCAAGATGGTGTTTCGAATTTAGTTGGTACTGTTTAATATATTCCAAAATTGGCGTAGTCTTCAATTCTTTTAAGATATCGGTGTTCCTTTTCCGATCCCATCTGGTGTAACCCGCTGTTCTGCGCATGAATCTCATTTCACAAGCCATTATTCTGCTTTCATGTTGTTTTCTTAGTGTCCATGCTTCACTACCATAGGTCAACACTGGTCTAGCCAAAGTGTTATATAAACGTAATCTGGTGTTTTTTTGTACAAGGGATGGTTTCATAACTTGATTAATAATTCCTAAACTTTTATTATAACTAGTAACTTTTTCAGGGATATCCTTTTCATCCCCAGATAGAGAGATAATATCGAAGATATTTAAATTGATTAGATCTCTCTAAAATTTTATTCTGGAGACAGATTTTTACTTTGTATGGGGTCCTTCCCATGAAATGCCATAATTTTAGTTTTATTAATTGATATTTCCATATTAAATTTGGCACCTATTTTTTGTAAATTATAAATCAAGAGTGGCATGTTAGGACTATTTAACGAATAAAATTAAGCTCTCTCTACCACCGCCCTTAAGTTCATTAAGTTATATCTACACTCAGATAAAACAAGTGAATAAAATATCACTTATGGCATTGATATACAAGCCATTCTTTACAAAACGTCAACCAACTTTATTTTCCCTTCAAACTACGGCGTATTTCATATTGCAAGAAATATCAGATATTTTATTGGCTATGCAGCGTATACTATTATGGCAAAAAAAAAGTCAATAACCCACTAATTATACTTACTTACTTACTGGCACTATCGAACCCGTAGGTTCATGGCCACGTGGACATAAGCTCTCCATACATCCCTATCCTGAGCTAATGCTTTTCAATCATTCCCTGTATAATCAACTTTCCTCAAATGATAGTTAATGTTATTCTCCCACCTCTATTCTTGGTCTACCAACTGGGCGTTTTCCTTCTGGTTTTCCTACAAGAAGCTTCCATGCAAGTCTTTCATTCCCCATACGTGCAACATGTTCTGCAGATCGCAGTCTACGAGACTCTCTCTCTCTCTCTCTCTCTCTCTCTCTCTCTTTCTCTCTCTCTTTCCGCCTTATAAACATTTTTTCATGAATTATGTAGAAATATCCTTCCGCGTTGGAGAGATTCCGTTTTATACAAAATAAATACAAGTAAAATTACTATTATTTTGTCGGGACCAATACATTTGTTCACATTAGGCACATTTCCGCAACAAAGATGGCGCGCATGCTACAGTCGTCCACCTGTGAGGAACAGAGAAGTGTTGTTCGATTTTTGTGGGCCAAAGGGCATAAACCCAGTGAAATTCACAGGGACATGCGTGGCGTGTATGGGGATGATTGTATGGACCGTAGCAATGTCTCCAGGTGGTGCACATTCTTCCAAGAGGGACGCGTGAACCTTAGTGATTCGCCACGTGATTCGCCTTAGTGATTCCTGGCCGGCAAACGCTTTGAGGCAGATGTGGAAGTGAAATCAGCAGTGCGCAGATGGCTACACTCCAACCGAACGGACTTCTACGAACAGGGCATATTGAACCTGGTAACACGATGGGAAAAATGTGTTGAGAAAGTTGGTGACTATGTCGAAAAGTAGGTAAAAGATGTAAGTTCATTTGTGATTTTTTTCCTTTTTTTTACTATTAAACTTTTTAAAAAAAATTATTGTGCGTTACTTTCCGATCCGCCCTGTGGACAACTGTAGCATGCGCGCCATCTTTGTTGCATAGTTCAAGCTTCTCTCGCAAGAGATGCACCTGAGAAAAAAATACCATCTGTAGTGAAAACTTCAAACTATATCTCTGTGAAATTTCAACATTCTAGCTGCAATACCAAGGTAGAAAAGAATTATTGTCCGTTACTTTCCGATCCGCCCTCGTATAAGCAGACTAGAATACGATATACATGGGCAGCAAAAATAGCCTATAAAGTAATGAAACATCTAAATAAACAAGAAAAAAGATACAATACAGATCAATGTAATTGAGGATAAACAATGGGAAAAACATTATAAAAAACTGTGGTATAATGAAAATAAAATAACTAAAGATAACATATATGAGTGTGAGACAGGAATAGATATGATAACAATGGAAGAATTAGAAGAAGTACTGAAAACAACAAAGAACAGAAAGGCAGCTGGAATAGACGGAATTAATATGGAATTAATAAAATATGGAGGCATCTTTTTTAAACTAAGATTATTACATTTTTTAAATTTATGTTGGAAACAAGCAACAATACCAGAAACCTGGACAACAGCAATAGTACAATCTATTTCTAAGAAAGGAGAACGTAACGACTGCAACAACTACAGAGGAATAAGCATTTTAACTGCAGGCTATAAAATATACTCAAGAATCTTAACATTTATGTTAAAACAAATAGCAGAGGTAATGTTAACAGAAGAACAAAGTGGATTCAGACCAGGGAGTTCATGTATGGATAATATATTTACGATAAAATAATTTATAAACGAAATAAGAGAATATAACAAGGAAACACACATAGTTTTTATTGATTTTGTCAAGGCATTTGATAAAGTAGGCAGAGGAAACTTTGGACAATTTTAAAAGAAAAAGGAATTCCAAAACACTTAATAGCAGCTATAAAGAGTTTGTACTGGAACACAAATGTTGTTATAAAAACTAGAAATGAAGTAAGTAAAAATAAAATTCATACTAATCAAGGAGTTAAACAAGGATGCAGTATCTCTCCAGTTTTGTTTAACCTATACATTAATGATATAATAAAAAAATGGAACGAAGAAACAAATAAAGGAATAAAATTAAATAAAACACACTACTTGAAAATATTATTATACGCTGATGACCAGGTAATAATAGCAAATATGCAAGACGAACTTCAAAGGAATATTTTTAAATTACATAATATATGTGAACAATATAATCTCAAAATATCCATAGAAAAAACTAAGGTAATGGCACTGCAAGGGAAAAATCAAATCAGATCCAAAATAGTAATAGGAAACAAAATCATAGAACAGGTGAACCATCTCAATTATCTAGGATGTGACATTTCATTTAATTATGATAATGATATAACTAATAAAATAGCAAAATTCCAGCGAAATATGTGGTACGATAAAACGATCACTAAATAACAAAACAACAAGAGAGACCCAATTGAAATTTTATAAAACGTTGGCAGTTCCGGTACTGCTCTATGGTTCAGAAGCCTGGATACATAAAAAACAAGATCTAAGTAGGATAACGGCGGCAGAAATGAAATTTTTGAGATCTGTTAAAGGGTGCACTAAGGAAGACACAATCAAGAACACAGAAATAAGACAGGAACTTGAAATATTTGCAATAACTGACAATATATATATATATATATAGACAAAAATTGAAGATACTTTGTCACAGTGCTGTCTAATAGTTTAAAACACGAAATTTCATAAAAATCCTCGCTCTAGTCATTACATATCCCGGTGGCATTGTGATTCTCATTGCAATAAACACATTAACCTATAATAATACAGCGGTAACCATGGAAACTATCTTCATGTTTTTAATCAAGTAGCTGTATTAGAGAGTTCGGAACAAATATTTCTACAAATTGGACACAAATCGTGAACTGTCATTAAAATATACTTTATTACATTTAAGCACAAAATATTAAATATATTAATGTGAATGTTTGTTAATATTTCATAGTTTTGGCGGCTCCGTGGCGCAAGCAGTTTGACATTCGCCTATCATCGCAGTGGTCTCGAGATCGAGTCTCAATCACTCCTAGAGGGTCGTGGCGGACGAAACGGAGCTTGGGCAGGTTTTTCTCCAGCTACAAATTGAATTCTACCATTTCTCCATATTGTGGGCCGGGATGAACAAGTGAGTATGTTCCTTGCCTCAGGTCCCGCAGGTTCAAACCGGGCCGGGGTCGATGGATTTTTTACTAATACAAATTACCTATATAGGCTTTATCAGTTGTTTAGTTATACAATATATGAACCTTATATAGATATGTGTGTGTAATTTCCTTACTAATAAACTTTGTATAGGGGCTGCATTACAATACACTCCTTATATACAACACGTCATACATTCGTCATCATTGTGACGTCAGAGCATATTATGCGTAGTTTGTAACAGAAAGAAAACAAAAAGAGTGGAGTGTGAGACAGTGTGTCCCGAATTATTACAACCTGTCCTTAAATAGGATACATTGCCTCCTTCCAGATTATTCATTCCTCGGGAACGCCTGCTAAGATTGTTCTTACAATATTTCTGATTGGCTATCTTTGGATTTAACTGACTACAGTGGGTGTACCTTCAATGGAATTATTTTCTAGTATTGTTAGATAACACCCGCACGGCGTTGTCAAGTTTATTGCCAATCCTTACCTCGGTTTTTCCATGTCGTTAACAATGTGTCAATCTGACGAGGGTTTAATGCTTACAGGTTCCAAGGGTCACATCTCGGGAAGATTTTCTATTATTTCTTAAGATTTCAACATGTCATACCCATGTAACCAGAATTTGATCCAGGCTCTGTTCCGACTCTGAAGTGATTTGAAACAATACTTATCTATGAGATTGATGTCACGTGGGGACTGACGTCACTCTAGGTAAAAGGGTTTCCCACTGATTCATGGCCGGATTGAATCTTTCGATAATTGGTATGTTATTAATGAGTACCAGAGGGTTTTGATTATGCTATTGGATATACATTTTAATTATATTATTGTATAGCTTATAAATATTTGTAATAGTTCGATACCAATCATGATATGGTTATGATTTTTAGTTCTTGCGTCATCATTATTTTATATGGTGGGTTCTTTATACAGAGAAAACATTTTAAGCGGAAACCTTTGTACAGCGATGCAGCGGCTCTCACTACTCGCGCCATTGTGCTTGCACCGGCGGGGAGCGTGTTCCGTTACTACCGCTAAATGGAGACGGTTAGAAGCTACAAAATACAAATAAATCAACTAATTAGATTATTATAAAAAATAGGCCTAAACATAGAGACTTATTACTCACCATTTATTTGAGATTTCAACAGTCTTGTCGCGGCGGCAGAATGATGCCAGATTTCCTCTTAAAATGGATTCCCTGTATAAGCCTATATCTAATTTATATAAATTATAGCGGCTGTGGTGTCTAAATCTGATCTCAACCTCTTATACACTGCACAGTGTTTATTTCAACTGTGAAGTCTCATGGCTGCTTATGTATTCTCTTAGTAAAAAGCCGGCTCTAACTTATCTCTTTAAAATGTTATTCAATTTTTAAGGCAAAAACCTAAAATGCAACATAAAAATCGTTTCTAAGGCAAGAACGTAATTTCTAATTAATATTTGTTTATTGTCTACGTGTTCATACAAATATACCTTACGACCATAAATATAATTATTTATAAAATGGGTACGAGGTGCCAATAGTTGGTACTTTCGTTAAAAGTGGGCAGCAGCTTCAGATCAAGACGCCTGGGGGACCCGACATGCTGACCACATATCACTCCTATAGTGGCTGGATGACCATTCACCTATGTGATAGCCACATGTAGATGTGAGGTCGGCGCACGACAGTTTGGATAGTCGGGATACGGACCTTAGTTTTTAGTTTTAAATAGGTGTAGAAAACTGAAATGACGTCGAAAATAGTATACAAAATATATGAATGTGTTAGTATGAGAGGCGCTTCTGTTGAAGAGACCAGGTCAAAAATTACGGATTTTAAGGCAGAAACCTAAAATCTAATAAAACAATTATTCATTTGAATGACCAAAGTTGTTCATTGAATTTAGATTTTAGTATTTAATAGCGTAGTAAACTGAAATGACATGGACAGAAAATCATATGCAAAATATATTATTGTATTAGTCTCATAGGCGCTTCTGTTGAGAAGCCGGACGTAAATGAATGGATTAAAAAAACATCTAAACCCAGTGTCCGATGAACGAAAGTAGGTATTATCATTTATAAAAATTTAAAGTGAAACCAGTAGCGGGTCTATTAGTTGAAAATAATCTGATATGAAATGCCAGGTTATCAAATTGAAGGGTTTTACCAATTCTGTAAATGTAAATATGTTTAAATCCAATAATAATAGATAAATAACTAATTATTTACGATATATTAGAATAATCCAACAAAATTTTATTATGTTTAAATCTTAGCTGCCATTCTGCCATCTGTCGGAAATTAAAACAAATTGCCGGCCGAACTCCAAAGAAAATGTACAACTTTACATGTGTATCATTGTGCATAACTTCCTCCTTGTTATCGATTGTATAACAAATCAAAATGGCGGTCTCTATTAGCTGAAAAATTCTAATACGAAATGCTAGGTTATCAAATTGAAGAGTTTTACTAATTCTATAAATATGTAGACATTCAAACGCATTAAGAATAGATGTAAACTGTAAACTCATGAAACGGTGTTTTTTTTTTTTTTTTTTATTTATTTAGCCTGGTGGAGTTAAGGCCATGTGGCCTTCTCTTCCACTCACCAGGACAAACATATATTACATAAGAATATAACAATCTTAATTAACTCTAATATTAAACACTAAGTAAAAATTTGATCAAAAGATAATATCTAATATATTACGATCTATAATACAACCAGTTAATGTTAGTTAAAATTAAGACTAAAACTAATAATAAAATGTATACAAGCAAGACATATTAAATTGTCCCTGTCTAGTGTATATAAAAAACAGGAAAATAATGAGATATAGAAAACTAATTTACGATTATTACAATATTTAAAACAAAACAAATAAAAATATTTGTTATTCTTAATATTATTTACATAAATAATTAAATATATTAATATTGCTAAAAGAATACTATCAGTGAGGTGTATAAGTCAGTTTGTTATTAAATAATCCTTTAGTTTGTTTTGAAGGATGTTATAGTTTGACAGTCTCTGACATAGGGTGGAAGGGAATTCCATGTTTTGGTAAGTGACACCGTAAAAGATAATGAATAATATACAGTGTGATGAGGCGGGATATAAAGGACAATGTGCTGATGGGATCGAGTGTCAAGATTATGTGTGTCGGATAGTCTGATGAAGCGGCGTGATAAATAATTAGGCGATGATGTGTGAAGTATTTTATAGAGAAGGGATAGGGAATGGACAGTTCTACGATCTCTTAGACGAAACCACGATAATTGTTCCAGGGACGGTGTAACATGGTCAAATTTGCGAATACCACAAATAAAACGTGCGCAAGAATTATGAACACGTTGAAGTCTTTGAGTGGAAATAATATTTAAGTCTGTAAAAGAGTGTCACAATAATCAAAATGGGGCATTGCAAAGTGTTTCTACTAACATTTGTTCCTAAGGGCGAATGGCAAACAATTTCGTACACGATTTAATGAATGTATTATTGAGAAGACTGTTTTGCATGTATGGTTTATTTGTGTATTCCAATTTAAGTTTTTGTCAATAAATACTCCTAGAATTTTTACTGTCTCACTATAAGGGATTTGAACTCCGTTTAGTGACACATGCGAAAACTGTGTTTAGGTTAATTGTAGATAATAGTCTCTGATGACCCATAATGATTGATTGTGACTTTGTAGGATTTAATTGCAGTCCATATTTAACTGTCCAAGTCATTAGTGAGTCAAGATCCTCGTTAATTTTGGCAACAGCGTCATTTAGTGAATATTTGTCTGTGTGGATGTAGATTTGCATGTCGTCTGCAAATAAATTATGTTTGCAATGCTTTAGGGAGTTAGATATGTCATTTATGTAGATTGAAAAAAGCAAAGGTCCAAGTACCGAACCCTGTGGAACCCCAGCTTTACGGAAGGACCAAGAAGAACATAATGTATGATTTCCTATAACAGATTGCTGGCGCTCATGAAGGTAGGAATTGAACCATTTCGTGGCACTATCAGAGAGTAAGAGGTTTTTAAGTTTATGCAACAATAAGTCCAAGTCTACCGTGTCGAATGCTTTACTAAAGTCCAGTAATGTAAGAACGGTAAGTTTTCGATTATCAGCAGCTTCGCGTATGTCTTCGCAAATATTTAGTAGAGCAGTATTTGTATTGTGTCCTGTCCTGAAGCCTGACTGAAATTGATCTAGAAGGTTGTAATCATTTAGGTATTCAGTCAGTTGTTTATGGACTAATCGTTCCAGAGCTTTTGAAAGAGTAGGTAAAATGCTAATGGGTCGAAAGTCGTTCGGGGTTGAGGGCGTTTTAACTTTAGGCAGTGGACGTACGAGGGCTTGTTTCCACAATGAGGGATATGTAGAAGTTTGTAGTGAGGAGTTAAAAATATGAGTTATAGTAGGTAGTATAGCTTCGATTATTTTATTCAGTAAAGTAATATTTATACGGTCAGTTCCTTCTGCTTTGGTTTTTATTCGCATGATGGCTTTCTTTACGTCGTAGTCTGTAACATATGAGAAGTGGAAATGTTCTCTGTCGGGTTGATTTGTCAGTGATAATTCATTTATTGTTTGTTCTTTATCCTTTGGAGTAGTAGTTATACCTGTGAAGTGATTATTGAGTGTGTCCAGGGAAACAGGTAATTTGTCTACCTGTGTGTCTTTTGTCCCAATTCCCATTCTATTCAAGTTTTTCCAGATTTCTGAAGTATTGGTATTTGTTAGGTTGTATAAATGTCTAAGTTTGGCGTTTCTTATAGCTTGATTTGTCTTGTTACGTAACTGTTTATATTGAGTGAGACTTGTGTCTGTTTTGTTGAGTCTATATTTCTTATGTGCTGCGTCTCTATCAGTCATCAAGTTACGAATTGAAAGAGTCATCCAGGGTGCAGGGCGTCGTTTCACGAGTTTAGTTTTTGGTGGGGCATGTCTGTTGTATAATTGTAGTATAAAGTCATTTAGTGTCTCAACTTTTTCATCTACAGAATGCAGCGTCCATATTGAATGCCACGGCATCTGCATAGCTTCTTCAATTAGGGTTGCATTGTCTATATGTTTTAAGTCTCTATACGTAATAGTCTTTCGAGTCGGTTTAGGGCACTGCAGTGAATATGCTAAGAATATAATATCATGTGCTGATATTCCCGGGGCTGGCAGTTGCCCGTGAGTAAGTACTCTGTCTGGATTATTAGTTGCAATTAAGTCAAGTAACGTCTCAGAGTGATGAGTGTGATGTGTAGGTCGTAGGGGTAGGAGTGTCATATCACAAGCCTGGAACGTAGCCATCAGTTGTTGTGTATGTCTGTTATCAGTGTCTAGTATATTTATATTAAAGTCGCCCATAACGATAACGTGTTCATATTGTATTCGCGCGTTTTGTAAAGTGGACTCAATTTCAGCGATGGCTTTTATTTTAGGAGGTTGGTATACTACACAGAGAAGACATTTTTTGAAACTGACAAATATTTCTATGAACATAATTTCGGCAGATGGTTCGTTATTAGATAGATACACAATTTTAGGAGTAAGGTCTGTTCTAACGAAGGCTCCAATACCGCCCCCGCGACTGACTTCCTTGATGGAGTCCGATGTTTCAGGGTTCTGTATCTGTTAAGAAGTAGCGTTTAGATTTTGGGGTTCAAGGACAAAGCCTCGAACCCACTCCAAAAATTGTCCCCGGGACTGGCCTTCCAGGATATAACTTGAGTGACCTTCTCCCGGAGGTGAGGAAGTCGGGCCCAAAAGTGAAAAGTAGGTATTAATAGTTGAATGCAGGCTTTCACGGCCGGTAATCATAATGTTGAGTGATTCCGGGTTCTGTGGCCGTGGTCCATAGTTGGTGTTGATACCAGACGTTTCGCCCTCAACTGCGGAGGGCATCTTCAGTGGCGAGTGCTTCTAGGCGTGTTTCCTGGTCGGAAGCTCTACTTAGAGTGAACGCTGCGGGCGTTGTATTGATACTAGTGGTGGGAGCAGGGTGAGCGGGCGTGGCTCTTGCTGATTGGCTAATGGTCGTCTCTTTGTTGTCCCTAGTGTTGATGCATTTATTTTCTAGTGTACGGTACCAGGCCTTAGACAGTTTAATACCTTCCTCTTTTCTGTTAATATTTTCCTTATGCTTGTGTATTTCTATAGCCTCTCGATATAATCTAGGGAAATAGTAGGAAGTTGTGGCTAAAACTTGTGTATCATCGAATAGAATCTGGTGTCCATTCATAATGGCATGTTCTGCTACAGCCGATTTATCCATTTCTCCTTGTCTGCAGTTTCTTTTGTGTTCTGATAAACGGGTGGCTATACTTCTTTTCGTGGTCCCTATGTATGGTTTACCACACGAACAAGGAAGTCGATATACGCCGCAAGTGGAGAGAGGTGGCCGAGGATCCTTAGCTGAGCGAAGGCAGTCTTCTATTTTTCTTGTAGGTCTGTAAACTGTTTTTATGTTGTATTTTCGTAGGAGTTTTCCGATACGATCTGTGACTCTTTGTACATATGGTAAGTAGGCTATGCTGGTCGAGGGTGTGTTATCCATTCTGACGTGCTGTCTTCGTGGATGTATGGTTTGTCTTATTTCCTTGGATGTGTAGCCATTTTTCTGGAAACAATTGAACAGATGGTGTTGTTCTTGTTTAAGGTGTTGTGGTTGGCATAACTTAGTCGCTCTGTCGAACAGTGTCTTAATGACACCTCGCTTTTGTCTTGGATGGTGGTTAGAGTCTTTGTGCAGATATCGGTCTGTGTGTGTAGGTTTTCTGTAAACTGTATGTTGAATTTCCCCATTGCCAGTCCTTATTATTTGAACATCCAGGAAAGGAAGTCTTCCATTATCTTCTTTTTCCATAGTGAACTGTATTTTGTTGTGTCTGCTGTTAAGGTGTTGAAGGAAACGTTCCAATTCTTCACTGCCATGTCTCCATACTACGAATGTGTCATCAACATAGCGAAACCAATGTTCTGGAGACTTGGGAGCTGTTTTTAGTGCTTCTGTTTCGAATTTCTCCATGAAAAAATTCGCTACTACTGGGCTTAGAGGACTGCCCATGGCTACTCCGTCGGTCTGTTCATAGTAGCTGTTGTTCCATTGGAAGTAAGTAGTAGTTAGTACATGCCTGAATAAATTGGATATTTCTTCTGTGAAAATCTGTCTAATGTAGTCCATGGTCTCATTACTGGCACCATGGTGAAAAGGGAAACCACATCGAAGCTAACCAGTATATCTTGAGATGTTACGTTTATATTCCGTAGTCTCTCAATGAAATGTGTCGAGTCTCTGATGTAGCTGTCCGTTTTTCCAAGGAGTGGTTTCAGAAGTCCTGTAAGATGCTTTGCCAGTAAGTAGGTCGGAGAACCGATGGCACTGACAATTGGCCGGAGTGGAATGTTGTTCTTGTGTATTTTTGGAAGACCATAGAGTCTTGGAGGTTGAGCTTCGGATACGCGTAATTTCTTCTTAATTCCTTCTGGCAAGGACGATTGCTTGATAAGATTGTTGGTTTTTCGAAGAATACCGGATGTAGGGTCTCGCTTGATAGGTTTGTATATATCTGGTGTCAGAATCTCTATTATTTTCTCTTTGTATTCGTGTGTATTCATAACAACTGTAGAGTTTCCTTTATCGGCTGGTAAAATAGTGATATTATTATCATTATTTAAAGTTTTTAGCGCTAGTCTCTCCTTCTTAGTTAAATTGCTTTTCGGTGGTTGGGCGCGACGGAGTATTCTTGCAGCTTCATAACGAATTTCATCAGTTGTTTGCAAGGGGAGATTCTTGATGCTTGCCTCGATGTTAGAGATAATGTCCTCTACAGGTATTGATGTGGGTGTGATAGCGTAGTTGCCTCCTTTTGATAGTACACATGTTTCTTCAGTTGACAGCGTGCGTGATGACAGGTTTGTTACGGTATGTTGTAGACCGACTGATTGCTGTAAGGGTCGCGATTGCATTTTTAGAAAGTCGAATTTCTTCATCTGCGTTCTAGTAGACTTTAACATGGTTGCTTCACTTGAGTTGTATGTAATGCTGTCGATCTTGTTCCAATCTTGGTAAGGAATGCTGTTACTGATTGTTATGTGAAGTGTAAAGAGTTTTGCGTCGTGCCATTATGAATGGACACCAGATTCTATTCGATGATACACAAGTTTTAGCCACAACTTCCTACTATTTCCCTAGATTATATCGAGAGGCTATAGAAATACACAAGCATAAGGAAAATATTAACAGAAAAGAGGAAGGTATTAAACTGTCTAAGGCCTGGTACCGTACACTAGAAAATAAATGCATCAACACTAGGGACAACAAAGAGACGACCATTAGCCAATCAGCAAGAGCCACGCCCGCTCACCCTGCTCCCACCACTAGTATCAATACAACGCCCGCAGCGTTCACTCTAAGTAGAGCTTCCGACCAGGAAACACGCCTAGAAGCACTCGCCACTGAAGATGCCCTCCGCAGTTGAGGGCGAAACGTCTGGTATCAACACCAACTATGGACCACGGCCACAGAACCCGGAATCGCTCAACATTAAGTAGGTATTAATATTTATAAAAATTGAAAGTGAAATCAGTAGCGGGTCTATTAGTTGAAAATAATCTGATATGAAATGCCAGGTTATCAAATTGAAGGGTTTTACCAATTCTGTAAATGTAAATATGTTTAAATGCAATAATAATAGATAAATAACTAATTATTTACGATATATTAGAATAATCCAACAAATGTTATTATGTTTAAATCTTAGCTGCCATTCTGCCATCTGTCGGAAATTAAAACAAACTGCCGGCCGAACTCCAAAGAAAATGTACAACTATACATGTGTATCATTGTGCATAGCTTCCTCCTTGTTATCGATTGTATAACAAATCAAAATGGCGGTCTCTATTAGCTGAAAAATTCTAATACGAAATGCTAGGTTATCAAATTGAAGAGTTTTACTAATTCTATAAATATGTAGACATTCAAACGCATTAAGAATAGATGTAAACTGTAAACTCATGAAACGGTGTTAACTTCCTTGATGGAGTCCGATGTTTCAGGGTTCTGTATCTGTTAAGAAGTAGCGTTTAGATTTTGGGGTTCAAGGACAAAGCCTCGAACCCACTCCAAAAATTGTCCCCGGGAGTGGCCTTCCAAGGTATAACTTGCGTGACCTTCTCCCGAAGGTGAAAATAACTTAAAGCGATAAGTAGGTATTAATATTTATAAAAATTGAAAGTGAAATCAGTAGCGGGTCTATTAGTTGAAAATAATCTGATATGAAATGCCAGGTTATCAAATTGAAGGGTTTTACCAATTCTGTAAATGTAAATATGTTTAAATGCAATAATAATAGATAAATAACTAATTATTTACGATATATTAGAATAATCCAACAAATTTTATTATGTTTAAATCTTAGCTGCCATTCTGCCATCTGTCGGAAATTAAAACAAATTGCCGGCCGAACTCCAAAGAAAATGTACAACTTTACATGTGTATCATTGTGCATAGCTTCCTCCTTGTTATCGATTGTATAACAAATCAAAATGGCGGTCTCTATTAGCTGAAAAATTCTAATACGAAATGCTAGGTTATCAAATTGAAGAGTTTTACTAATTCTATAAATATGTAGACATTCAAACGCATTAAGAATAGATGTAAACTGTAAACTCATGAAACGGTGTTGACTTCCTTGATGGAGTCCGATGTTTCAGGGTTCTGTATCTGTTAAGAAGTAGCGTTTAGATTTTGGGGTTCAAGGACAAAGCCTCGAACCCACTCCAAAAATTGTCCCCGGGAGTGGCCTTCCAAGGTATAACTTGCGTGACCTTCTCCCGAAGGTGAAAAGTACCGAAAGTGATAAGTAGGTATTAATATTTATAAAAATTGAAAGTGAAATCAGTAGCGGGTCTATTAGTTGAAAATAATCTGATATGAAATGCCAGGTTATCAAATTGAAGGGTTTTACCAATTCTGTAAATGTAAATATGTTTAAATGCAATAATAATAGATAAATAACTAATTATTTACGATATATTAGAATAATCCAACAAATGTTATTATGTTTAAATCTTAGCTGCCATTCTGCCATCTGTCGGAAATTAAAACAAACTGCCGGCCGAACTCCAAAGAAAATGTACAACTATACATGTGTATCATTGTGCATAACTTCCTCCTTGTTATCGATTGTATAACAAATCAAAATGGCGGTCTCTATAATCAGCTGATTGTTTTCTTATGATATTGATGAGCGTTTCCTTAAAGTTAACGCAAAATGCAACTCTTTAACAACTGCTTGATGGATGCGCAACACATAAATAATATTAATAAGGTTCTTAGTAGGAAAATAAATCATTATAAAATGCATTTTGTTAGGCCTACATTCATTCTCGATTGATAATATTATAAAATTTAATACTGATTCATAAGAGAACATGTTGTGACACATGATTTAAGCTGAATGTAGTTTAAATGCTTCATAATATTATTTTAACAAAACTTTCTTACATCGTTAATGTTTAATACAGGCCACTATAAACATGTTTTTAATTATAAAGCTAATATTAGCGCAAGGAAGTAATCAGTAAGGTGATGGTCTTGTGGTCAGAATTTGTGACTACGGTTCGTGCGGTCCCAGGTTCGAATCCCGTTCAAACTATTTTCTTTTTCTTAAAGGATTGTTCGCCCTTGGTCTGGAATTTAGTTTTAAAGACTCTTCTGGTGATTTATAAATTATTTTATATTTCATTCTTTCATAGCACAATAAGTTAAGTAAATAATTGTTGGTATCATTTTATTTTTACAGTTTCGCTTTTTCTACATTTCTCTACTATTTTGAACGTTTTCTAATGTTTCTTAAAGCACTGCATATAATTTATAAGCGTTGGGGGGGAAAAAAATATATTCCAATATTTTTCGAAATTCTCGTCGTCGTTCAATGACAGCACACTATCTATGAAATCTGTTCTAGGATATTTCTGACGAAGCCCAAAGTAAAGTGTAAATAAATTAACATATACTTATTTTTTTTCCGTACCTCTCCAAATACTGAAACTGTATTTATTCTTGTCCACACTCATTTATTACACGATTCATCACTAGTTGATGATGTTTTCCTTCTGTTACAAACTGCTCGTAAAATGCTCTGACGTCATAATGATGAATATGTGACGTATTGTGTATAAGGGTTGTATTGTTATTTATGGCTCTTCAACAACGTATATTAGTAAGGAAATTATGCATGATCGATACAAGGCTTATACATTGCACAACCAAACTGATTAAAAAAAAACTCTTGAGCAGGTATCTGTGTCAAGATGAACCTCAACAGAGGGAAGTTGACTGGTATATAATATAAACCGGCAACAATGAGCAGAAGGCTTTCTGTGACCACCCGTTTCATTTTTGTTGTATCTACTGCAACATCAATGGACTTAATGCAGCTTTGTTCTTTAAACGAAATGAGTTACAAGAACAAAGCTGGGGGACCGGAAGCAATATTATATACCATGTTATTATTTAACTCGTACATCGTTCTCTAAATCAATGTCACTTGTAGGTGCTAGAACGGTTAGTCACCCAGCAACTGGATGAACCATTTTTTAAAAATATTTTTAATTGTAATACTTCTTCACTTCCTGGTTTAGGCAAGAGTTGCCTGTTCCGTCTTCACTAATAGATCTAAGACCATCTCTTCCGAGGACGTCTGACATCTCTTCTTCCTCTTGGAAAATAATGGAAGATTTTATTTGGTAATCTACTTTCTTCCATTCTTTCGACATGTTCTTTCCTATACAATTAATGCAATTTCATCGTAAATAATGGAATATGTAATTTTGATTATTTTATAATAACAGGAATTATAAATAATATGTTCAAGCCAAACACAGTACAGCAACACACACGAACTAGAATTTATAAAACACTGGCCAGACCCACATTATGTTACGGCAGTGAGGCCTGGACAATTCGCAGTGTAGATGAACAAAGACTAACTGCGGCAGAAATGAAATTTATGAGACGTACTGCGGGCTATTCAAGGACAGACCATAAAAGGAATTCTCAAAGAATTACAAACAGAATCAGTCATGGAATATGTCCAAAAATACAGAAACAACTAGAAATCGCACGTACGAAGAATGAGCAGAACAAGAATACCACGTCAGATCTTAAATTACCAGCCACCAGGCAAGAGATCTTTGGGCAGACCCTTCAAACGTTGAATTGAGACCGTAACAGACCACTAGGTCTATCACATGAAAGGAAGAAGAAGACAAATAAAAAGTTAAGAATTACGAACAAAATACTATTTATTAGATTAAGTACTCACTTGATTACTGAATTACATAAAATTTAACTTAACATAAAAATATTAAAATAAAATTATTTAAAAAGTACATATTAGGGCACCTTTTATTGCAGAAAATCCATTTCAATTACACAGTGCACTTTTATAATAATTTTAAATTGCAATTAACAGTCAGAATAAGGGTAGAAGCTAGCATAAGCTCTAAGAAATTGAATAAAATTCCTAGAAGTGGGCAAGTTCATTATGCACATACGAGGGCGGATCGGAAAGTAACGCACAATAATTTTTTTTCTGCCTTGGTATTGCAGCTAGAATGTTGAAATTTCACAGAGATATAGTTTGAAGTTTTCACTACAGATGGTATGTTTTCTCAGGTGCACCTCTTGCGAGAGAAGCTTGAACTATGCAACAAAGATGGCGCGCATGCTACAGTCGTCCACCTGTGAGGAACAGAGAAGTGTTGTTCGATTTTTGTGGGCCAAAGGGCATAAACCCAGTGAAATTCACAGGGACATGCGTGGCGTGTATGGGGATGATTGTATGGACCGTAGCAATGTCTCCAGGTGGTGCACATTCTTCCAAGAGGAACGCGTGAAACTTAGTGATTCGCCACGTGATTCGCCTTAGTGATTCCTGGCCGGCAAACGCTTTGAGACAGATGTGGAAGTGAAATCAGCAGTGCGCAGATGGCTACACTCCAACCAAACGGACTTCTACGAACAGGGCATATTGAAACTGGTAACACGATGGGAAAAATGTGTTGAGAAAGTTGGTGACTATGTCGAAAAGTAGGTAAAAGATGTAAGTTCATTTGTGGTTTTTTTCCTTTTTTTTACTATTAAACTTTTTAAAAAAAATTATTGTGCGTTACTTTCCGATCCGCCCTGTGGACAACTGTAGCATGCGCGCCATCTTTGTTGCATAGTTCAAGCTTCTCTCGCAAGAGGTGCACCTGAGAAAAAAATACCATCTGTAGTGAAAACTTCAAACTATATGTCTGTGAAATTTCAACATTCTAGCTGCAATACCAAGGCAGAAAAAAATTATTGTGCGTTACTTTCCGATCCGCCCTCGTACCTTGAAAAAATAGGGGTAGTAGTTAGCAAAACATCTACTTATTTCCAAAGCATTGTATTGACAAGGGATAATACTGAATTATAATAAAAATCTCAAATCAAATACAAATAATCACACAGGTTTCCGGAAAGGTATAAAAAAATGCTCAAAATGACCTAAAAATTGCCAAAAAATGACCTATCCCTAAAAAAGTTAAAAAAATGCAAAAAATGCCCTAACGAATTGCTTTTATTTAATCCATTTTTTAATGCCATACATTTTCATATACGCAAAAAATGTTTCAACCTTCATAAGAAAAAGATGCAAAATCATTAATTGCCTCGCCCTCGTTATAATATTCTGTTGTGTTCACTCGGGATTATGGGAAATTAACAATTCTGTAATTGAATTTTTCAACTGTCATCATTTTCTTCTATGTAGACGGTATTGCAAAAAACATATATTGTCGAAAGTTAAAAAATCATCACTTATATTATAGTCTAATGCGTAAGTACGTTCAAAATTGTTTACGTTTTTAATTTGAATCTGTTTTCAAAGATAAACCTACTAGAAGTGATAAAATTCTTAGATTTGTTAAGGTTATTAGGTTAGGAAGAGTGAGGTTAGAGTACACCCATTTCTAATAAACATTTTAAAAAATGTGAGTGATTTTATGAAGGATTTCAGATTACGTCATGGCTAAGTTTCTGTAATAAATATTGTATACAACATATAATATATATATATATATATATATATATTATATATATAATACATGTTGTGTAAAACACGTATGTGAGACAATTCTACGCATTTAAAAGAGTTCATAATATTCGTTTTTAATTTAAATAAACGAAAATAAATTAACATGTTTTATTTGTTTCCATTCTTCACTTCTGTTAAAATTGAAAGAAAAATAATTCCATAATTAATCACCAGATGGAGTTATGTAATTGCAATTCATATTTTTACCACCAGACGGTGCTGAATTTCATATTAGTGACAATACTCTATGTATTAGTCACAGAGTATACAAATGTAATATATTCTGTGACAAGTAAATATCAATAAAAATAAATATATGGTCACACGTAGAAATTCAGTATATAATGGGAATTGACAGCTAATGACAAATGAGGGAAATTTTGAGGAAGTGGCTGAATTCAAATACCTAGGAACAATAATCACAAATAGGAATGAGATGCACAAAGAAATTAAACATAGGCTCAATTCTGGAAATGCATGCTATTATGCATTGCAGAGACTTTTGATGTCCCAACTCCTTTCAAAAAACGTTAAGCTGAAAATATATAAAACTATTGTTCTACCAGTTATATTATATGGGTGCGAAACATGGACTCTTACTTTAAGGGAGGAAAGGAGATTACGAGTATTTGAGAATAAAGTTCTTAGGAATTTTTTTGGACCAAAGAGAGACGAACAGACAGGTGAATGGAGAAGACTACATAACAATGAACTACATGGTCTTTATAGGAAGCCAGATATAATAAGAACAGTTAAATCTCGTAGACTGCGATGGGCAGGACATGTTGCACGTATGGGGAATGAAAGACGTGCATGGAAACTTCTTGTAGGAAAGCCAGAAGGAAAACGCCCAGTTGGTAGACCAAAAATGAGGTGGGAGAACAACATTAACTATGATTTGAGGGAAGTAGATTATACAGGGAATGATTGGAAAGCATTTGCTCAGGATAGGGATGTATGGAGACCTTATGTCCGTGCGGCCATGAACCTACGGGTTCGATAGTGCCAGTGAGTAAGTAAGTAAGTAATTTAAGATATTAGACAAGAGGCTACTTCCTAGGAGAAAGAAATTATGAAGTCGTTCCTCTGGGTTATCGCTGATTCCTCTTTGTGATTCGTAGTTGCGCACCATCTAACAAAATTTAAACTACTCGTATTGGCACACGCATATGGTTAGAAGCGTGAGAAGATATTTATAAAGTGCGCGAATATTTAATAATCGCCATGACATAAATATATGTTCCTTTACTGTTAATGAAATAATTTATGAATAAAAAATCATCTCACCCAAAAACTACAATTTGTTGGAAAAAGAAAAAAAAAAACAGGTTTTAAACGAAGACGGCATTTTCATGTGCCCAATATTAGGTTTTCATTCTATTCCTTCATTCATCTCTATCCTAGTCACCATCCTACACTCTATCCATCTATCGTGGCTTCGTCTAAGAGATCGTAGAACTGTCTATTCACTATCCCTTCTCTATAAAATCCTTCACACATCATCGCCTAATTATTTATCACGCCGCTTCATCAGACTATCCGACACACATAATCTTGACACTCGATCCCATCAGCACATTGTCCTTTATATCCCTCCTCATCACACTGTATATTATTCATTATCTTTTACGGTCTCGCTTACCAAAACATGGAATTCCCTTCCGCCCTATGTCAGAGACTGTCAAACTATAACATCCTTCAAAAACAAACTAAAGAATTATTTAATAACAAACTAACTTATACACCTCACTGATAGTATTCTTTTAACAATTAATAAATTTAATTATCTATGAAAATAATATTAAGATTAACAAATATTTTGTTTTGTTTTGTTTTAAATATTTTATAATCGTAAAATTAGTTTTCTATATCTCATTATTTTCCTTTGTTTTTTATATACACTAGACAGGGACAATTTAACATGTCTTGCTTGTATACATTTTATTATTAGTTTTAGTCTTAATTTTAACTAACATTAACTGGTTGCATTATAGATCATAATATAATAGATATTATCTTTTTGGTCAAATTTTTATTTAGTATTTAATATTAGAGTTCATTGTGATTGTTATATTCTGATGTAATATATGTTTGCCCTGGTGAGTGGAAGAGAAGGCCACATGGCCTTAACTCCACCAGGCTAAATAAATAAATCTAAATTTAAAATAAATCTAAATTCATAATTCTCTCTATCCTTTGTCTTTGTAGGTCTCCCTCTTCTTCTTTTCTTCCAATTGGAACCCACTCCAAACTTCTCTTAGTGTGTGAATTTATATTATGTTTTTCAGACCAAACATGAGCAGCAACTGCAGATTTTTCAATTTCTCCATTTTTAATATTTCTTATGTGTTCTTTGATTCTAATTTTTAGGTTTCTTTTTGTTTTCCCTATATATATCTTTTCACAACCCATGCATTCAATTTGATATATTCCTGACTTTTTATTTTTATCAGTTTTTTTAATTTTTGTTGGTTTTTATTAGTTTATTTAAACTGTAGTTATTTTTTGGTGCTAATTTAATATTAAACTTCTCAAATATCTTTTGAAATTTATTATGTACCCAAGGGTGATATGTGAATTTCTTATATTTTTTCATAGGTGGTTCTTCTTTTTCAAGATTACTTCTGTTTATCATTTTTTGTTTTTTTATACTTTTCTACCCTTTTATGTACCATTTTTCCTAAAATTAAATATTCATCATACTGGATGTTGTAGCGAAGGACCTGCTGAAGATGGAACGGATGTTCTGAAAGGCTTACAGACATAAAGAATACATATTTTATAAGTTGAGGACGACGGATCTTGCCTAAGAAGGTATATTTTAACCTATTTTATCTTAAAGTCAAATTATAGGCGCCAAAATTGCAGGTAGTTATGTATTAATCCACCTCTATACATAAACCAGTTGGAGACCCCCTTGTGGTAAGTATGCAAAACAAGTGCTGCAAGGTTGTACACCGCGCACGTCCCAAATATGGCGCTACGAAAACTAGTTGGGCGCCAACACGTGGATACTGACACGTGTAAAAAAACTACACTTTACAAAAAACACAAGGTTATGGTGAGAACTTTTCCGTTACGGTTAAAATATTAAGCATTACAAAAGTATGTTAATATTTTCAATACATTAACTACGCGGTCATCAAATTAAATTAAAACTTTTACATTTATTAAGTTTTTTATCTACTATTATAACAATCAGTGACGTAGTTGCTAGGCAACAAAACATATACTTCACATCCAACAAAACACAAAACACGCTAACAAAACATAAAATACAGGTTCAACAAAACGTAATAATATATAACGATGAACACACAGGTGAATGGAGAAGACTACATAACAATGAACTACATGGTCTTTATAGGAAGCCAGATATAATAAGAACAGTTAAGTCTCGTAGACTGCGATGGGCAGGACATGTTGTACGTATGGGGAATGAAAGACTTGCATGGAGGCTTCTTGTGGGAAAGCCAGAGGGAAAACGCCCAGTTGGTAGACTAAGAATGAGGTGGGAGAATAACATTAACTATGATTTGAGGGAAGTAGATTATACAGGAAATGATTGGAAAGCATTAGCTCAGGATAGGGATGTATGGAGAGCTTATGTCCGTGCGGCCATGAACCTACGGGTTCGATAGTGCCAGTGAGTAAGTAAGTAAGTATATTACGATGCGAAGTTGGGAAGTGGTTTTTACACAAATGAGGAGAATGTTTAAAAACCGAGCGATAGATTGGTGTTTAATTTCTCAGATTCTGTAAAACATTACACAAACGTGCTTTGTGCATTATTTTTTGCGCGATGGTGTTTTCAAAATAATAAATAACCCTCTTCTTCTTCTTCACGGTTTAGGCTTATTTACTAGCCTCTTCCGGCTCCAAATTGCTGCTCTTTCCACCTTTTCCTTGGTCTTCCCAAGCTTCTTCTTCCTCGTGGTGAATAGTTGTATGCTGCTTTTGGTATTCTATTCTCAGTCATCCTTGCCAAGTGTTCTTTCCAGTTTGTTCTGTATTTCTCTATTGTTGAGTTTAATTCCTCTATTTTTAATTGTCTTATTTCTGTGTTGTGTTTTTTGTCTGTTGTTTGATATCCTGCTATTGGTCTGAGGAATCTCATTTCGGCAGCTTGTATCCTGGCAGATTGTTGTGTTGTCACTGCCCATGTTTCGGATCCATAAGTAATAATAGGCACTGCCATGTCTTGAATAATAAATAATAGTAAAATAATAACATCTTTGTTGGAAACATTTTCGTACATTACATACAATTGACTAACGTTAACAGTGTAGGAAATGTTTATTAGTTGAAACAACAGGAGGTCGTGAGACTAATTTAGTGATAAAATGGCGGCAAATACGTATTTATTGTTTTATATTATTTCAAATAAAGTTCAGTTCATTTAAAATGCAGTGATTTGTTTCGTATAATGTAGGCCTATATTAACACTACATTTTGGGTATACATTTGTATATACATTGTATGTAGTATACATAGAGGGCAGTGGTTTTACTTCCCACACGCGTGTTTGTAATATGTAATACTACATTATAGGCTAGTTATTTTTATTACAGTACAGTTATTTAGGCTGGTACCCCCGAAATGTAGGAAGTTGAACTTTCAATCGTGGTCGCCACTGCTGTAAGTACGACAAACCGCACTATCGCGCAAAAAATATATTTTAATGATGATTTATTGTAACCACATAAATATACTTTCTTGAATTTTCTGGGCTTAAGGTAAAAAGCCTTGGCGTAGAGCTACGGGACTTGCGCTGGTTCGAGTCTCCATGTAAAAGTAATCCCACTACAGGCCTCAGGAAGCCCTTCGGGTAGTAGGAGGTTAAGGCTCCCACTTTTTCTAGACAATCGGCACTTTATGTCAGCCGGGTTGTCAGCCCTGCGTGCCGGCTGCCTTTACCCCAGAACAAGCGTCTGGTACTCATTTCCGTTAGAGGCTGAGTCGACCCCAGGGCCATAGTGCCGCCAGAGGGCTGGGTCAGTTTAAAAATCCTGACCCCACCGGGACTTGAACCCTCGACCTTCTGGCTTGTAGCTCAGTGCCTTAACCACTACGCTACGGCGTGCCCCCTCGAGTCTCCATGGGGGAAGACATTTTCTCATGGTATTTCGGCCAGTATGGGACCGGTGCCCACCCAGCATCGTGAGGCAATTGGATAGCTACAATACAATTGGGTAGTGGCTCCAGGTTGAGGAACCAGCTATAACGGCTGGGGGACTCGACATGCTAACCACATGTCACCCCTACACTGGCTGTTGATCATCTACCTCTGTGATTGACACATGTGGATGTGAAGGGCCAGCAGCCGGCTGGTAAAATGGCAACCGCTGAAAAGTGGAAAGACCCTCAATCGGAAATTATTATCGGAATCGGAATATATGCTAACATATGCATAAATCTGCTAACCACCTATTCCAATTATAATATAAATTTTCTGAAAGTATATTAATAGTTGCATCTTGGACTTCTTTTAAAATTGTTTCCTGATGAACCCTGAAAATCACCTTCTCCACTCATTTTTTACTTTAAATTCACACATGAAACTAGCAGCCAAAATTGCAGAATGTAACAATGCTTGTTGATTTTTTTTTCTCCCAAAGCCCGCATTATTCTATCTATAAACATTATTTTCCGCAATAAATAAATGTAATTAAATATACTAAATACAGAACATATAGTAATACACTCTGAATGTAGATAAAATATTGGGGGATAGTCCACTTTAACTTACCTGATATATTTTCAAAGTCCTATAGGACAACAGTGTGCATGCGTCAGAGTTTATAGAGCCAGCGATAACACACCATCGAACCACATATAGATTATTTTCTTCGTTCTATGTATTATATTTCTATTCCAAAGCACTGAGTTCAATATACCAATGGTTCTTCTTTCATCAGCTATTCTTCTTTTAATTTCTATAGTTGAATTCTCATTTTTATCTAAAATATATCCTGAATATTTAAAATTTTTAACATTACTTATTCTTCCTGAATTACATTTTTAGCTCATCTGCTGTATCCAATGAAAGATATTATGTTTTATTGAAATAAATACCGGGCTTCCAATATAAACCCGGACCGGCCTCACGGGGTTTCACCCGTCAGGCAGCGCTCTCTCCTCGTCCGCATTTCACTCTGCCAGCCGCTCGTCCTTGAACTAGTCAGTTTACTATCGTTCGACAAGATGAGACGTCAGCTGACATTAGAGCAGCGCATTTATGTGTGTAAATGTTATTATAAATACGAATCAGCTCGTCGCGTTCGCGAGGAATTTATTCGGAACTTCCCTGGACAATTACCTCCTTCTAGATCGACAATCCACGATCTTGTGACTAAATTTGAGACCACTGGTTCAGTACAAAATAAGAAACACACGCGAAGGCGTACGGTTCTCACCGAAGAAAAATTAGACGAAATTGGCGAAAATTTGGAACATTCACCACAAAAATCATTACCGAAATTAGCACAACAAGTTGGGATTTCCCTCGCTCCCCAGATCTAACATTGTGTGATTTTTATTTGTGGGGTAGCCTGAAAGACAAAGTGTACAAAATAAATCCGCACACATTGGAAGAACTGAAGAACAACATAAGAAATGAAATCAGAAACTTGACAGTGCCCGAACTACAGCGTGTCAATCTAAATGTATTTACTCGGTATAATGCCTGTTTAACTGCGGGAGGACAACATTTCCAGCATTTTCTATCAGGTAAGAAACAGTTCAAGGACGGGTGGCAGGCAGGGTGAATTGCAGGAGGAAGAGACAGCACTGCGTGCCGGGTGAAACTCCGTGAGGCCGGTCCGGTTTTATATTGGAAGCCCGGTATAAATAGATACAATTAATACGTCTTATATAAGCCAACAAGAAAACGTGTGTGGAAGTCGATAAACTGAAGGCAGATCATTTACCCACATAAATCACTCCCTAGACATAAACTTTAGTATCGAAAACAAAAAATGCTGTCTTTCATACCTTAATTGGAAGAAATTGAAAAATGTAGTGTTTTTGTAATAAGTTTTAGAATTTCATATGAATTTGAAATGGGAGATACAATAGCTTATTAAATTGCAGATGCACGCAGCAGAAACACGAGCTAGTGGTTGTTTTTCCAGCCGGTGTCAATACCAACATGACTGCCGCAAATATCCCCGCGTGCGTGATCTTTCCTTCACCGTGTTTATTGTGAGGAATCCGAAATAAAAACAGTGAGTACTCGAACGGACATTGGCTCTACAAGCAGGTCATTGATAGGAAGTGCTGTACGGGTCACCTCCAGCCGGTGCTAGTACAGTCTTGAATGTCCATTAATAAAGTCGCCGTATTGCGCTGCAAGTGGTGCGTATTGAATCAAAATATAAACCTGTCTTGTTCCATTTCTTTCCTCTTCATGTCTACTTCTCCCTCTTCCTTTTATTAATTTTCTCCTCTTATTTTCTTGTTATGTCTGCCCGAGTGCTGTGTTCTATTGGCTTCCAATGGATACCAGATTCTCGGGCTCGAAGTTGGTCGGACTCGAGAGACATTTTTACTTCTTAAAATTACTGAATTCTTTGGAAGAGAGTTAAAACTAAGATCTTATATCGAGGTTTCTGACATAAAAGAATCCGCAATGTGACGTGTGTGAATATATATAGCCTATATATATATATGGTATGATAAGAAAAATAAATGCCTGGACGGGATTCGAACCCGGATATATATATATATATATATATATATATTTTATGATATGAAAAGAAAAAAGAATGCTTGAGTCGGGATTTGAACTCGAGTCTCTAAAGTCTGTACCTTTAGCGCTCTAACCAACTGAGCTACCTAAGAATTCCAAGACAAACATACAATTTTCTTATACATGTAGTATTCTCAATTCACACAAGAGGTAGCTGAAATTTGTTCCAACTGACATCTCGCGGCTAACTTAACAGTTAAGCAAATTTTTAAAGAGAATATTTACTTTATAGCAGTAACGCTTGTATATTTAGATATTATAAATATATTTTTGAGATATATATATATATATATATATATATCCATCCATCCATCCATAGTAATTCTGCCCGAGGGTAGGTCCTTCACTGCAATCATAGCATTTTCATGCAATGCTTGCTGCTTCACTAGGGAATTGTAGGTGTGGTAGTTTCGCGTTGCTTTTCACACCGGTGAAGGATGATGATGATAATGATAAGAATGATGATGATGATGGTCATATGATTTGGGGGACCGTTTGGGCCTTAAAGTTTTCCTGACCTTCACTGCAATCATAGTATTTTCATGCTATGCTCTGCAGCTTTACTAGGGAATTATTGGTGTGGTAGCTTCCCATTGCTTTCCACACCGGTGAAGGATGATGATGATGATGATGATGACGACTGCCGGATGATTTTCGAGGACCGTTGGGCCTTAAGCTTCCTGACATTTGTCTTACAGATGAGGAAAAACCGCAAAAAAGACCCTCATCCAGGAGCCTGTCCCGACCGGGAATCGAACCCGGGCCCGCTGCGTGACAAGGTAGCACGCTACCTCGAGACCACAGCGGTGGACTTATAAATCATTCTTCTGTTCGCGTGTATGTCACTGAACTCCTAAACGACTGGATCTATTTTGATGAAAATTCGTGTGTGTGTGTGTGACTGGGTCTCTGGATGGTTTAGATTCAAAGTTGGACCCTCTAAACCCATTAGGTGTAGGAGTTCACCTGAAGTTAAAATTTAAAAATCGCTCTAGCGGTCACAATTTGCTATGTTTCACGACGAAACTCGGTATATCTTACTAAAATAAACCGAGGTAGGTGTAATCCATCTACTCCATGTCCTCCAGTCCTCTTGTTCTCATTACAGTTCTTATTTCTTGCATCCATGAGTTCCCACGTCTTCCTTTCCTTCTTCTTCCAGGTGGACACCATTCCACTGTTTTCCTGGGTAACCTTTTTGTTGCATTCGTCGTACGTCCTCATACCAATTTAATTGCTTATATAATATATACAGATGAATGTTTGTTTGTTCTTTATGCGCGGCCATACCGTTGATCCAATTGTGATGGGGCTTTTGCAAAATGTTCAGGAGATTCCCGGGATGAACATAGGCTATAAGAGAGTTGTGATACTCAACTCCTAAACCCTTAAAAATTGCCCTTTGTAGTGGAAAACGTGAAAAAAGTACCTCTTTCGACGCTTAAATGGCTTACGCTGCCTAAACCATAACAAATACACAAAATTAATGTAGACAGAATTGAATATCTCAAAAAGCTGTACAAAAAAGTCCGCGACAGCATATGTTTATCTCTTACGGATAACTCACAATAACCATTTTTGTCTTTCAGCTCATTTATGCCAAGAAGATCGGGATAAGTAGATTCCCAGGCATCGTCGGGTAATCAGCACGATGTATCTAAAAATAATTACGATATGAATTTCTAATTATTTTTCTTTTTACTTATTCAACTAAACATAAAAACACATTTAATTTATTTAGGCGTAGGAGAGCATGCAGGGTATTAGCTGGTAATTGATAAAATTATCAATTTCCTTCACGTTAACGCGGTTATAAAGAGGATCAATTTTATTTTTATTGTTTTTGTAGAATAAAAAAGTTATTAGTGAGTTGTTACGTGTTTAAAACTTAAGATATAAAGTGTGATATTAAAAAGGACTTCGGGGAAGTTTATATTTAGAAGTTGTCGACCCTGATATCGATGCTAATGCCTACGCGTGGCTTTCAAGTGCGTAGAACCTCTGGAATGTTCCTTCTTAGAATTCAACTAGACCTAACTCAGAGACCTTCGTTCAAACCCTGATAAAAATGTATATTCTTTTAACTCTTAAATTGGCAATGCATCCTATAGGATACATAATTTGGTTTAATTTATTTAATATTTTTAATAAAACAGAAGAGAACGGTCTTGAAGATATTATTTAAATGTGTGTAGAATAAAGTGACCATAAAGTGTTTCCAACATTACAACTTCCTATAGGCCTAAGATGAAGTGAGGAGTGAATTTATCTAGATAATTTGGAAATCAAGAGTGGCATTTGTTAGGACTATTTAACGAATAAAATTAAGCTGTTTACTCACAAACCATTGTTATTTTAAAATATTTATATATTTAATGTAAACGGTGATGTTTGAAAACAAATTAAAAAATGTGAGGTTATGTTCATTCACTGCTGCTTGATCATATTATTTATTGCCAAATTAGATCCTTATAAGAGCCAAGGCCTGTTACGATCCTATAGCAAATTTTCCCTCCAGCGTTTTACCTTCCGGGAAATTCTCGTATAAATCTTTGAAAGCATAATAATAGTCCCTTCGATTGGTTGCTGGCCAAAGGAAGGCAAGACCAGTGATGGGGCTGCCATCTTATAGCCTCTGGTCAGGCTTTTCTGGAGAAGAAAAGAAAATAAAGGAAAGAAGAAATGGAAGAAAGGAAAGACTCCCTAGCCCTCGGATGCCCTAATAGCGTCGGGGTCGAAAAAAACAAGAGTTAACCAAGAGAGGTTAGATAGTAAAGTTAAAAGAGTGCAAAACACATGTAAGTGGAAGAAATGTTTTTCTCAGCTTGGGCACCTTGTGGTCGCCATCCACATATCCCATAGATGAGGGAGGAACCCTGAGGGCTGCGAACTTACTTCATATCTAATAATGTCTGAATTATTGAATTGTACGATAAAAAAGTAACATATCTATATCGTATGGTCATGACACGAGAATTGACATTTTGGCAGGACAGCGTCTGCCAGGTACCCTAGTATTCTGGAAGCGGATGTAGGTACTGCGGGTTGATAGAGGTGAAAGTGTTTGTGTTGTCACTGGGATGTGATCCGATCATGCTTTATTGTGACGTAAGGTTAATTATAATAATTATACGAGAGGTTATAAGGTCAACCATGCAGCAGGGTCACGCTATGTCATCATAACGTGACATCTAGCGCCGGCATCCATCACCAAACAAACAAGACTTGTAATTTTATGTTACATAAGGTGAAACATTCTTAGACCTACAATATACAGGGTGAAAATTATTTAAACCGACAAACTCTGGGAGGTTGTAGGGGACACCAAAACAAATATTTTTCCCTAATGTCATTTTTTCCTATGAGGATTATTCAAACCGGTAGGGGAAAATTTCTTTAGCGGTAAATTAATTAAATCAACAAACACTTTTGCATTTTTTATTACCAAGAGACAACACATTAACACAGCGCATTTACTTAAATTACAGTAGAGGTTCAAAAATGCCTCCATTGACATGTAAACAAAGGTTACACCGGCGGATCATGTTCTAACACGGGCAAAATCTCCAGGACTATCGTAATTGCTCCTGCTGCAGCTACTATCCGCGCAACCAGATCCTCTTCTCATGCAACAGGAGTTGTGTAAACAAGGTTGCGCATCTCTCCCCACAAAAAAAAAATCCAAAGGGGTCACATCTGGGGATCGAGCAGGCCATGGTACAGGACCACCTCTGCCAATCAACTTATCTGAAAACCGTTGGTTCAAGAATCGACGCACTCGACGACTGAAATGTGCCGGCGCCCCGTCATGTTGGAACCACATGCGTTGTCTTGTAGGGAGCGGGACGTCTTCCAGCAATTCTGGCAATGCTCTGGCGAGAAAATTGTAATAGTGCCTGCCTAGGTAGGAGATATGTCCCAATTAAACAGTCCCCAACAACACCGGCCCACACATATCAGTGTACTCACTCCAGGTGTATCACTCCATTAGTAAACAGATACAATTCACTACTACACTGGTGGACAAAACAATTCCTACCATCAACAGCAGTTTCAGTCATGACAACTGAAGAGCGTAATACGCCCTCTACCGGTTTAAATAATTCTCATAGAAAAAAATGGCATTAGGGAAAAAATATTTGTTTTGGCGTCCCCTACAACCTCCCAGAGTTTGTCGGTTTAAATAATTTTCACCCTGTATTACAATAGCTACAATTCTCTTGAAATAGTGTATTACGATGCCGAGGTTGGGAAGTGGTTTTTACAGAATCGATGTTTAAAAACCGAGCAACGGCGAGGTTTTTAATTTCCTAATAATAATAAATAATAAAATAACATATTTGTTGGAAATATTTGGGTCCATTATAGACAATTGACTAAAGTTAACACGGTGGGCTACGTTTATTAGTTGAAACAACAGGAGGCAGTGAGACCAATTTAATGATAAAATGGCGGCAAGTGCGTATTTATTATTTTATATTGTTTGAAATAAAGTTCAGTTTATTAAAAATGCAGCGATTTGTTTCGTATAATGTAGGCCTATATTAACACTAATTTTTGGATTTTTTTTTTGTATATACAATATATGTAGTGTACATAGAGGGCAGTGGTTTTACTTCCCACACGCGTGTTTATAATATGTAATATTACAGTATAGTTATTTTATTATATTTTAGTTATTTAGGTTGGCAACCCCTAAATATAGGAAGTTGAACTTTCGATCATGGTCGTCATTGCTGTAAGTACGACAAAACGCATTATCGCGCAAAAAAATTGTACTTAAATTTATACCAAGTCTGAAAGGAACTAGAAAGGAGACACTTCTAAAAATTTTATAAATCAATGGCTGTCCCAACACTGCTGTATGGATCGGAACACTGGGTCCTAAACAAAAACCAGGAACGAAGAATAGAAACGTCAGAAATGAGGTTTCTGAGGAGTGTGGCTGGATGTACAATAACAGATCGAAAACGAAATGAAAATATACGAAGTGAACTAAATATATTCAAACTATTAGATAGAATTACACAACACAGAGATGAATGGATGGACCACATCAATAGAATGGATAACAATAGAATTCCGAAACAGAGGGAAAACGCCCAGTTGGTAGACCAAGAATGAGATGGGAAAATAACATTAAGTATGATTTGAGGGTAGTAGATTATACAGGGGATGATTGGAAAACATTGATTCAGGATAGGGATATATGGAGAGCTTATGTCCGCGCGGCCATGAATCTACGGGTTCGATAGCGCCAGTGAGTTTATTATATATTATTATTATTATTATTATTATTATTATTATTATTGTTATTATTAATATTATTATTATCATCATCATCATCATCATTACTTAAGGAGCAGAACTTTGGCCATTAACAACAAAAACAAATAAGTACCTTTTGGCAACGGAAATGGATTTTATACGAAGGGCCGCAAGAATTTCAAGAAGAGAAAAAATTAGGAACTCAGTTATAAGGGAGAACATGAAGATTGAAGACACTATTTTAGATTATATTAAAACTCAGCAATTAAGATGGTACGGACATGTCCAGCGAATGGAAGAGGATCGACTACCAAAATCTGTTTTGCAATGGAAACCTGAGGGAAGACGAAGCAGAGGAAGACCTAAAACCCTCCTGGAGTCACGGAATATGTTTATACATGAAGGAGGAACATCTACAACCAGGAGATTGGATGGACCGACAAAACTGGCTATTAGGAATCGGACGATGTCAAAGACATTAATCAACCGATGATCTATCTATCTATCTATCTAACTATCTATCTATTATTAGTATTATTATTATTATCAACATCATCATCATCATTGCACTTATTTATATTGTCAATAGGCCCATAATTGTATCAGGCACTACGTTTGCTTTCGCCCTACCACATAGTGACCTCTAAAAGTATCTGAAGGTAAACTACTGTATATGAGTGTTCAGATTCGAACAAGACCATAATAATAGCTGCATCTCATGCATACTACATAAGCCATGTACGCCGATGACACCATCCTAAGGCGCTGTACCTGCTGATTAAGGCTGTATAATTGAATAAGCTTAGGAGGCGTGTAAAGGGTGTCGTAGTTTACATTTTGATGTACATTCTTGATAACACCTCACAGAGTAGCGTGGGTTCTTCTTACCTCTGGGTGTTAAAATCTGTCAAGAGTTTAAGAACCGGTCCTACAGAATACAACTTCATCAGACGGACTATTGTTGTATGACAAGTGTTCCTAGCTAATCAAGCCTTGCTTCCTCATTTACAGATCGTTATAAACTGACCTCCATGACCTCCGTCTGTAGGCGTACGATTTTTTACTTAGGGAATTTGTGATTAAAAAAAGTACTAGTGAATCCAAACATAGTCAAGGTATATGAATTCTGTTACGTCTTATTAATTTTTTTAATAATGTTTTATTTATTCTTGCAATAATAACGAGAAAAATAAATGTTTGTGTTGGGATTCCTGAGTAGCTCGGTAGGTTAGGGCGCTAACGTAGCCTATAAAGTTAGAGATCTCGGGTTCAAATCCCGACGCAAGTATCTATTTTTCTTTTCATATCATATATATATATATATATATATTCAAGATGGGTTTCTTGTATTACTTTAATTGTATACACTGTTATCTACTTTTATCAGTATCATTTAACTCATAAAATAGACCGTTTTTTAGGAGTGTAAATTAGTAGAACTCATATATATGTATATATATATATATATATATATATATATATATATATATATATGAGACAAGATTGTAGATTCACTGCTAAATCTTCTTCTTCTTCTACTACAAGGTTTAGGCTATGCAGCCTGTTCCGGCGAAGTTAAAAGTGGAGTCCATCTTCTACGTGGTCGGCCAACATCTCTTGTTCCTCTGGTATTATACAGGAAGGTTCTTTTTGGTATTCTTTCGTTGTTCATTCTCATTAAGTGTTCTGTCCATTTCTTATTATTTTCGCTCATTTTATCTTCAATTTTATATATATTTAATTCTTGTCGTATAGTTTCATTCCTTATTCTATCCGCTCTTGTGCATCCTTTCACATTACGTAAAAATAGCATTTCCGCAGTCTGTATCCTGCTTTTATCCCTTGATTTCATTATCCAATTTTCACTTCCATACAACAACAAAGGAACAGCCATTGTTTTATATAATTTAAGCTTCGTATCTTTCCTTGTTTTCCGACCTAAGGTTCTTTTTATGGTTCCACAAATAGCCTGAAATTTATTTACTTTATTTTCTATATCTTTATTTTCTCTATAAGTTATATCACATCCTAACTCATACACTATACTAAAAGACATTAAATGTTGCAATGTAAATTTAATGTAAAAAGTTTAATGTAGTCCCACTACAGGCCTCTGAGGCCCTTGGGGTAGTAGAAGGTTATTACACAAGGACAGAAGACATTGATTATATTTACGTTATTATTTAATTTTTATGTTATTATTTGTATTGTTTAATTTTTAAAATTAAAATTATGTATGTATTTATTCATTACATAATTCATATCCTACATTATAGGTTATAGCTTGTAGGTCTACATAAATTTAATATTCATACATCATGTTGAAAATATTATTATTGTTTTTATTATTATTATTATTATTATTATTATTATTATTATTATTATTATTATTATTATTATTAACTGTTCGGTCTGAAATATTTTTCCATGGCCGCACATGTTGAAATCGCTTATATATTAAACTAATGTAATATGTAGATATGGGGGCACGCCGTAGCGTAGTGGTTAAAGCACTGAGCTACAAGCCGGAGGGTCGAGGGTTCAAGTCCAGTTGGGGTCAGGATTTTTAAACTGACCAAAACCCTCTGGCGGCACTATGGCCCTGGGGTCGACTCAGCCTCTAACGTAAATGAGTACCAGACGCTTGTTCTGGGGTAAAGGCGGCCGTCACGCAGGGCTGACAACCCGGCTGACATAAAGTGCCGATTGTCTAGAAAAAGTGGGAGCCTTAACCTCCTACTACCCCAAGGGCCTCCTGAGGCCTGTTGTGGGGTCACTTTACTTTACTTAATATGTAGATATTGTATTATTATTCGAACTACATATCACAATAAATCACTGATAATTATACCATTAATTACGGTATACAATTTTATAACTGGATCGACTGCTCCACGTTCCAAGTTTTAATTGAAACTGAGGGAAGAATAGCAATGTGGCAACATCGTGGTAGTCGCGGCAGTCGAGATCTTTGTATTTTAATAACATATAACAGCTGCAGGGAAACAAAGCGAGCCGCTTGTTAAGCATCATAGTGAGGCGATAATACTGTGTTGCAATCTTATATTTTTTTTAGTTCGCATAAATCTTTCTGTAGTCTTTAAAACACGAGCAATGTATAAGCACAATTAAGCCTACTGTTTAAAGCTAGAATAAGCTCTGATTTACTTACTCTCGACGTAGAGGGAGCTTTTTTCCTTAAATACACCTTACACATTCTTGCTTACCTGAAACAAAATTAGGAAAACAATATTAATATGTTATAAAACAAAGGACACATGTAAAAGCTACAAGTAAGTCATTTTTTTCCTTGGAAACTTAGAAAAAGTAATTTTAGTTGCACTATCCATACTTCCTTCCCTGTATGATAAACTTTAGAGGTAAATAAACCCATGAGCAAACTCTATCTTATAGTGTTTATTGTTTCAAATTTCTAAATGACTATTTAACTCATGCCCCAAATGGGAGTCAATGACCAATCACGTTACAATGATTTTTGATTTACAACCAATCACAGTCGTGTTTCGCCTAGAATTTACCAACTAAAGTTTATCATACGTAATGCCACGAGTGATATCCAAATTATCGATAAATTCACGACTCACGAAGTGAGTCGTGAATTTATCTAGAGAATTTGGAAATCAAGAGTGGCATTTGTTAGGACTATTTAACGAATAAAATTAAGCTGTTTACTCACAAATCATTATTTAACTCTATAGTTATTTTAAAATATTTTATATATTTAATGTGAACGGCGATTGGTACGCTTAATTTGCTTCTTTTGTTCGTCACTGCAACCAGATCATATTATTTATTGCCAAAGGAACGCAATTTGTAAGAATGCACTCTAGTGGAGAAAAAATGAAACACATCAAACTGTATATTAATTCATTTCTGATGTCCTATGATATAAATATGACAATTATATTTTTCTGGAAAAAAAATACATTTAAGAAAGTGCAAACAGTGGTTTCTTTTTTGGTGGTATAATAAATTGCTACAAATGTTTTTATATTAACTCCTGCAAGCGCTATGTGTTGACATATATGCACTTTATATACAATGTGGTAGCCGTATTTCTTATAGGCTCAGTCACTGCAAAATAATGGTCAGACCTGTTCAGAATATTAAAAAGGAGGAGCTTTCTTTAATGTGGTAAATATAACACTGATAAATATTTCGTGAAACACGACTCTGATTGGTTGTAAAACAGAAATCATTGAAACGTGATTGGTCATTGACTGCCATTTGGGGCATGAGTTAAATAGTCATAATAAAGAAACCACCTCCTTTTTAACATTCTGAATAGGGCATAGCATTATTTTGCAGTGACTGACCGACAAAGAAATACGGCTACCAGATTTTATATATAATACATGAATGTCAATACATGCCGCATGCGGGAGTTAATATAAAAACATTTGTAGCAATTGATTATACCACCAAAAAAAGAAAACACTGTTTGCACTTTCTTAAATGTATTTTTTCCCAGAAAAATATAATTGTCATATTTACATCATAGGACATCAGAAATGAATTAATATACAGTTTGATGTGTTTCATTTTTTCTCCATTAGAGTGCATTCTTACAATATTGCGTTCCTTTGGCAATAAATAATATGATCTGGTTGCAGTGACGAGCAAAAGAAGCAAATGAAGCGTACCAATCGTTTCTCATTTATTTTCAAACATCGCCGTTTACATTAAATATATAACTATTTTAAAATAACTATATTTAAATAATGATTTGTGAGTAAACAGCTTAATTTTATTCGTTAAATAGTCCTAAAAAATGCCACTCTTGATTTGCAAATTCTCTAGATAAATTGGAAATCACTCGTGGCATTACTTAATATAAAATTGTTAGATAATGGCAAAAACAATTTACACATTTCAGTATTAAAGTCAGATCCGAAATAGGCCTACATTAATATTATTTCCTACAATAAGCTTCTGTGCCCCTTTTATCAGAACGGAAGAAGGTAATAAAATGCATAAGGAAATAATATAAAACAAAATAAAATTAGGAGAAATTTTCAAAATATAAAACGCTCTGTGAGTTTTCTGGGTGAGGTTTTTATCGGGGTTTTTCCTCACCTGTAAGACAAATTTCAGGTAAACTTTAAGGCCCAAACGGTCCCCGAAATCATATGGCCATCGCAATCATCATCATTCATATTCATCTTAGATTCAGTTTAGGATTAGGGACTCTCCTGGCGCACCATCATTATCATCATCATCATTACCCATCATATCATCGTGGCAACGTAACTCCCCCCCTTCCTAGCGCCCCAACCTCAGAAGTGGGTTACAAGTACGCCATGCCAGGAGAGAAATCAGGAATGTCGAAAGACAACCTGGGGCATTTGCAAAAAAAAATACTATAAACCAAAATAGTTTAATATTTATTTACTATTTTCATCGGCATCAAGGATTATACCGCCGGTTTGTTACGATCTCATGTTAGAATTGGTCTATCCATCTTTTACTGGGTCTTCCAACATTTCTTCATCCTAGTGGTTTGTAATGAAGAATCTATTTCGGAATTCTATTGTTACCCATTTTATTGATGTGGTCCATTTATTATTTTAAAATATTCAAATAATTAATTGCTTTCTTAAATCTATCTGCGTTTAATTAGCTTAGCTCTGGATTAGATCTAATTAATTCATTGTATAATCTGGCTCTCATATATATATGGTCCCAAGGGTCGCGGGTCCAAACCCGGCCGGGAGCGATGGATTTTTTAGGACAGAAAAATCCAAGGAGCAAGTCCTCCGGGCGGGACTTTAAACCGTGGGTCCAGAGTCTGAAGATTTTCAGGCTCGTAAAAAATCCTTAAGTCTGAATGAAAAGGCCTCTATGCAAAATTTACCGAATATACCCGTCCTAGTACTAACTTCGTTTCCTAGATGTCAGTATGAGGCGGAACGCTGACCACGTACCACTCAAAATGACATATATACAAAAACAAGTGTAAATAAATTAGCATGGTTCAAATTCTTCCCTGTAGGGGGAGAGCGCCTAAATCTCTGTAAAGGGAAAACATAGGCTTACGATACAATAATATATATATATATATATATATATATATATATATATATATATATATATATATATACTATGTTTAGATCTAGCAGTTGTGTTGAATTTAGATACATGTAACAAAACAAAGTGATGGAAGGACTAGTTTTCTTGATGAGAAAACCTAATTCCAGGAGGAATAAGAAGAAGAAGGAAACAAAAAGTTGGTATAGTGTTTTATTGGTCCCTGCTGAATGAAGAACTCACTCTTGTGTGCCCTGTGAGATGGCGACATATTCAGTTAAGTTGTCCCTTGATAAGGACATATTTGTCTAAAACACCACCATAAAGAAATTCCACACATATCCAAAACCCTGACCAACATTTTATATTGTTAACACCAAGATCACCTTTTTTAAAAAGAAATTCCACATTAATATTCTGAACACGAAAATATTCGGTGCCATACATAAATCACTTGTTTGAACTGTGGATCGCGTGCAGCGCTCTCAGGCGTGAGATTTTCAAATTACTGTCACCATGGAAACGCACGAATGTTGATACAAACAGATAAAGTAAAGTAGCTCCTAGATCTTCATTTTGCTGCTTTCTTTTGTTTCAACATGGCAGATTAACTTGTCTGGAATCATAAAAGCTACGAAATGGAAGACATATTGTTTCAGCTAATTATAAATTTATGGTTCCACATTTTTTCCCCCTGTCAGACAAAGAATAACATTGTTACAACTTAAATGGGTTAATAATTCCGTGAGGAGATATTTTACAGCAATTTTCCGTAATAGTAAAGTAATGTCTAGACATGTTCTCTGGCCATTAAACCATTAAAAAGTTTTTAAAATGTACTTTGATATGGAGTGTGTTAGATATAATGAAAGTTATCAGTAAGGCTGGGGGTTTAGCGCATACAAAAAGGTATTTTCTGAGTACCGTACGGTCCAGTAAAATATATAAACATTTAATTAAGATATTTGGATCTGTATATTCATACCTATTATGGTTATTTTTGTTGAAGATATGTTTCGAGGCTTCTGAGCCCCATCGTCAGCGATTGCAGACTGATTTCCCAAGTTGTAGGCCCTGATTCTTGACTCCTGCTCCCTCTGCCTGTGGTTCGACGAACTTGCTAATGAGGTTCCTTTCCCCGGGAATTTCAAAATGCATAATTATTTAATAATTAAGACATTAGGACTGGAAGTAAATATTAATAAAACTAAATATGTAGTCACACGTAGAAATACATTATATAATGGAAATGGACAGCTAATGACAAATGAGGGAAATTTTGAGGAAGTGGCTGAATTAAAATACCTAGGAACAATAATCACAAATAGGAATGAGATGCACAAAGAAATTAAACATAGGCTCAATTCTGGAAATGCATGCTATTATGCATTACAGAGACTCTTGATGTCCCAACTCTTTTCAAAAAACGTTAAACTGAAACTATATAAAACGGTTATTCTCCCAGTTATATTATATGGGTGCGAAACATGGACTCTTACTTTAAGGAAAGAGTAAAGATTACGAGTTTTTGAGAATAAAGTTCTTAGGAAAATTTTTGGACCAAAGAGAGATGAACAAACAGGTGAATGGAGAAGACTGCATAACAGTGAGCTACATGGTCTTTATAGGAAGCCAGATATAATAAGAACAGTTAAGTCTCATAGACTACGATGGGCAGGACATGTGGCACGAATGAGGAATGAAAGAGTTGCATGGAAGCTTGTAGGAAAACCAGAAGGAAAATGACCAGTTGATAGACCAAGATTGAGTTGGGAGAACATTAATTATTATTTGAGGGAAGTAGATTATACAGGGACTGATTGAAAAACAATAGCTCAGGACAGAGATGTGTCGAGAGCTTATGTCCGCGCGGCCATGAACCTACGGGTTCGATAGTGTCAGTAAGTGAGTTAGATATATATATATATATATATATATATATATATATATAATTTATATTGTAAACGTGTACTTGTATATTTGTGCTGGTTGAATGGAAGAGAAGGCCTTAACTGTGCCAGAATAAATAAAATATATCTTTTTTTTTATTGCGGATGAGCCCATGTAGGACTAACTAAAGTACTTAGAGGCGTTTCCTTTGAGCCCAAATTTCTTTCATTCTTTTGCTATGAGCTTGTTTTCTCTCATCTGTCCAAGTTGTTCCAGTTTTTTCTTCGGTTTGTCCTCTTGGTCAACCTGCCACTTATTCACCTTAATTCTAAATATATCTCTGTTTGGGATATCTTCTTTAGTAATTCCTGCCAATTTTAAGTCCTTTTTGACTTCATCAATCCACTTCATAGTATCCACTGGAGCTTTACTTCTGTTTTCGTAGAATTCCATTATCTGTTTTGTAAGCCTATTTGAGTTCATTCGTTTAATATGGCCATACAATTGTAACCATCGTTTTCTAATATCACTATGAATGTCTGTATATATTTTTATTTCCTTTTTACTTCTGAGCCTAAATGTTTCACCTATGACTTGTGGACCTAAAACTTTTCTTATAATTTTGCATTCTTTTTTCACTATATTTTCGATATTTTTTTTTTCTGTTCAAAATTAATGTTTCTGCTCCATAGAGGCACTCTGTGTTTAATTACAGTGTTATAGTGTCGTAATTTTGTATGTAAAGATATGCATTTTTTATTATAAGTGCTGTGAGTAAGCCGAAATGCTGTTTCCATTTTTTGACATCTACTTTTATTGGTTTTGGTTTCAATTCCATCTTCCTGAATTATTTCACCAAGATATTTAAATTGTGAAACTCGTTCAATAAAATATTATTATTATTATTATTATTATTATTATTATTATTATTATTATTATGTCCCGCGTCGTAGCCGAGCGGTTAAAGTAGGAAGCCTTGGCGCAGAGCTACGGGACTTGCGCTGGTTCGAGTCTCCATGGGGGAAGAAATTTTCTCATGGTATTTCGGCCAGTATGGGACCGGTGCCCACCCAGCAACCTGAGGCAATTGGGTAGCTACAATAAGTAGCGGCTCCAGGTTGAGGAACCAGCTATAACGGCTGCGGGACTCGACATGCTAACCACATGTCACCCCTACGCTGGCTGTTGATCATCTACCTCTGTGATTGACACATGTGGATGTGAAGGGCCAGCAGCCGGCTGGTAAAAGGGCAACCGCTGAAAAGTGGAAAGACCCTCAATCGGAAATTATTATTATTATTATTATTATTATTATTATTATTATTATTATTATTATTATTATTATTATATTATATTAAAATAGCACATTGAAATTGTTATATTGTGTTATAAAATTGTAATTATTCCAATAAACTATTTTTTACATGATTTGTTTGGAGACCAGTTACAACTTTTGAAGGTGCTCGAAGCTAGCCACTTTACATATAGTTTATGTACAACATGAAGCTCCGCATAAGAAATAGTTCGAAGGATATCAGACACATAAATCAGCACCAAAACAACCCCCATCTCTCCTGCTCCTCTCTGAAAGACAAATCACCGATATGATATAAAAAAAAGCTTAGGATTTCAATAAGTAAGCAGGGAACGTACAAATTGTATGTGCATCAGAGAATTAAAACGCGCCATGTAATGCCAGCCATAAAAAATATAACTATCAGGGATGTACAAGAAATGTGTCTGATTTCGGATTCAGGGATGTAACACAATGTTCTACACTCTTTATAGCCAGATAACTTTTTTTTTCACAATTTTGGACATTCTGTATCTTTCTTTAAGCATCCACCATTTTTCCATTACCCTTCATAAAACGAAGAAAATCATTGTTACAACATAACAATTGAAAAACTCGTTTAGGAAAAATAGAGTGGCCAAACTTTACAATCTGTGATGCGACTTTTTTAAATTTCTTCATAAACTCCTGTCAAATTGTATTCTTAGGGTTTCATTTTTCATTAATTAAATAAAAATAAAACTTAGTTTTATTTGATCCCTCAGGGGTCCTCATCTAGGGGATATGTGGATAGCGACCACAAGGTGCCCAAGCTGTGCAAAACATTTCTTCCACTTACTTGTGTTTTTGCACTCTTCTAACTTTACTATCTAACCTCTCTTGGTTAACTCTTGTTTTTTCGACCCCGATGCTATTAGGGCATCCGAGGGCTAGGGTGTATTTCCTTTCTTCCATTTCTTCTTTCCTTTATTTTCTTTTCTTCTCCACAAAAGCCTGACCAGAGGCTATAAGATGGCAGCCCCATCACTGGTCATGCCTTCCTTTGGCCAGCAACCAATCGAATGGACTATTATTATGCTTTCAAGTCTTATACGAGAATTTCCCGGAAGGATCACGCTGGAGGGAAAATTTTCTATAGGATCGCAACAGGCCTTGGCCTAATACATGGAAGGAAGAAGAAGAAGTTTTATTTGATTTTCATATTTATTAAGATATAATTCAGTAACAGCTGTTTCGGTGCACTGTACCTTCTTCAGACATGTTAACAAATTATGAATTGTGTTCCAACTGATCTAAGCAACAATACAACAATAATAATTTATTTAAATTTTTTTAATTTAATAAATATAAGAATCAAATAAAACTAAGTTTTATTTTATTTAATTAATAAATAAAAGTAATCATGTAAGAACAATGGATATTTCTTGAGACGTTTTCCCTTATTCCACTATTGCACTAAAGGCACTGTTGTTATGGGGGGGGGGCGTATAAATATAGCATTCTGAGTACCAAAATAAAGCCTCCCGTAGTCCAAAAAACCATTCGTCTTAATTGACTCTCAGCTAGTCTAAAACTAAGTTTTGTAATTCCTTAATTACATTTGAGAAGAAATTTGTAGAGCTATTAAAACTTCTTGGGGGAGGACTTGGGAGTAAATTTTACTGCAGGTATAACAAGCCCAGCTCCGAGGTTGTAAAATCTTGCCTAAGGGAGGTATCTTAACAAGACCAATTGTTCCAAGCACAAACAATCCATTACTTAAATTCAATTTGTTATCCACTCCAGTTCATTAAGCCACTACGTAACGAAACCAATATTTACATCTAACAAATAAATGTGACTCTATACATTATTAAACCGTGTATAATAATTTATCTGCATTATTCGAGTTTGATTTCAAGATAACTGACTTTTAACAAAATCACATTAGTCTCTTTTTTTCTTCACCGCCATCTTTAGATTTAGATTTATTTATTTAGCCTGGTGGAGTTAAGGCCATGTGCCTTCTCTTTCACTCACCAGGGCAAACATATATTACATCAGAATATAACAATCACAATTAACTCTAATATTAAATACTAAATAAAAATTTGATCAAAAAGATAATATCTATTATATTACGATCTATAATGCAACCAGTTAATGTTAGTTAAAATTAAGACTAAAACTAATAATAAAATGTATACAAGCAAGACATATTAAATTGTCCCTGTCTAGTGTATATAAAAAACAAAGAAAAATAATGAGATATAGAAAACTAATTTTACGTTTGTACAATATTTAAAACAAAACAAAAGAAAATATTTGTTAATCTTAATATTATTTTCATAAATAATTAAATTTATTAATTGTTAAAAGAATACTATCAGTGAGGTGTATAAGTTAGTTTGTTATTAAATAATTCTTTAGTTTGCTGACAAAGCAACAAGAAGGCCTTGGAAAATAGAACAAACCATACACGATAACGACAAAGTGTAAAATTCAGGTAGGCCTATTATAGGGAAGTTCGGGTATTGTGAACCCTTCTGTTTGAGTGGACCCTGTTAATATCTTCTTTAATTGGTGCTGCCTCGAACAGAACATATTTTAACTTCGTCCCCTCAACAACTTTGACGGGTTCAAGGCCAGTTTCTTTTATTCTTTGTACGGAGAAGAGTAAAATAAAATTATTATTATTATTATTATTATTATTATTATTATTATTATTATTATTATTATTATTATTATTATTATTATTATTATTATTATTATTATTAGTATCACTATCATGACAATATGAAAGCAGAAAGACTTGTAAAATGAGATTCATGCGCATAACAGCGGGTTCACCAGAGGAGATCGGAAAAGGAACACCGATATCTTAAAAGAATTGAAGACTGCGCCAATTTTGGAATATATTAAACAGTACCAACTAAATTTGAAACACCATCTTGAAAGAATGAGTTCAAATCGGATCCCCAAAGCTGTTTATAAATATATACCAAGAGGACGAAGATCTCTGGGCCGTCCTATGAAACGCTGGAAGGAAAGTTTTCTATAGGATCGTAACAGGCCTTGGCCTAATACTTGGAAAGAAGAAGAAGAAGACAAGCAATTAAATTGGTATGGGCATGTTCGACGAATTAAAAGAAGAAAGGTTCCCAGCAAAACATTAGAATGGCGACCAACTGGAAGAACAAAGAAAGGAAGACCTCGAAACTCGTGGATGTAAAAATAAGAACTGGAAAGAGAACAATAGGACTGGAGGACATGGGACGAATGGAAAAGGAAAATAAAACTTTAGGCACAAAAATGTGTAAACATTTTAAATCTGTATATAAATACAATTTCAAAACGTGTAATTTATTTCGTTTGGTTATAAACATATTTGGGAATTTTTGCGAACGTTGGTAATACCGATTCCACTGATATATGGTCCCATCTAGCGACGATTCCATGAACGTTTTAACACGCGTAGAATTCATTAGTTGAGCCATTGTGAAGTTCTTGCGCAGGGGCTTTGGACTTGAGAATGTTAGAGGAAAATGTTGAGGAAGGCCAAGGTCTGTGTTGGACGTCGCAGCGAATCCTGATTACCATCATTTGACGTAATAATGCTTGCTCTTGAAACAACTGTCATATACAACTCATATTGTCAATTTTCTGAAGATATAAATGCCAACGGTAATAATATACTGAATGAAATATTTTTGTTCTTAGTTTGTTTTTCATCGTCTCTCATCTAAATATAGCTTCTTTTTAAGTCTTCATGACGATACCATGACTTCTTGTTTGAAATAATCACGGTTCTTCAAACCTCTAGTTTTTCAAATCCATTCTTTCTCCCATTAAATCCAAAGATAATTACAGAGGCAACCTAAAGTAGTTTTTGTTCAAAGAATAACCTCATAGTTTTATAATAATAATAATAATAATAATAATAATAATAATAATAATAATAATAATAATAATAATAATAATTTCTAAATCCCTTACTTAAATATTATGAACTAGCAAATACTCGGCGTGCGCTGCTACCCCTAAATAAATAAAATTAATGTGATTTTATGTTTACTTACTTACTTACTCACTGGCACTATCGAACCCGTAGGTTCATGGCCGCGCGGACATAAGCTATCCATACATCCCTATCCTGAGCTAATGATTTCCTGTATAATCTACTTCCCTCAAATCATAGTTAATGTCATTCTCCCACCTCATTCTTGGTCTACCAACTGGGCGTTTTCACTCTGGTTTTCCTACAAGAAGCTTCCATGCACATCTTTCATTCCCCATTCGTGCCACATGTCCTGCCCATCGCAGTCTACGAGACTTAACTGTTCTCAGTAAAACTGGCTTCCTATAAAGACCATGTAGTTCACTGTTATGCAGTCTTCTCCATCCACCTGTCTGTTCATCTATCTTTGGTTCAAAAAATTTCGTAAATACTTTATTCTCGAATACTTGTAATCTCCTTTCCTCCCTTAAAGTAAGAGTTAATGTTTCGCACCCATGTAGTATAACTGGCAGAATAATAGTTTTATATATTTTCAGTTTAACGTTTTTTGAAAGGAGTTGGGACATCAAGAGTCTCTGCAATACATAATAGCACACATTTCCAGAATTGAGCCTATGTTTAATTTCTTTGTGCATCTCATTCCTGTTTGTGATTACTGTTCCTAGGTATTTGAATTCAGCCACTTCCTCAAAATTTCCCTCATTTGCCATTAGGTGCCCATGCCATTTGTCTTACAGGTGAGCAAAAACCCCGATAAAAACCTCACCCTGAAAAACTGCCCGGACCGGGGATCGAACTCGGAGCCGCTGCGTGACAAGGCAGCACGCTACCTCGACACCACAGCGATGGACATAATTTATATAATAAACCGAATACGTAGTATTAAGGTCTGCTTAGTATAGGACATATTTTACAAATATTCTATCACATTTCTGGATTCCAAAATAGTGCAATAGGCCTATTTATTTTCACATTTAACTCATGTCGCAAATGGTAGTCAATGACCAATCACGTTTCAATGAATTCTGTTTTACACCAATGACAGTCGTGTTTCACCTCACTCTTTATCAGCTCCTGATTTTGTGATAAAGAAAGCTCCTCCTCCTTTTTTAATATTCTGAACAGGTTAGACCATTTTTTTTTTCCAACAAATACATTGAAAATAGCAAATAATGAGTAGATTCAGTGATTTTACTGACTTGTTTATTCAAAATATAAATGATTAACCTATAATGTTCATTATAATAGTTTGATGTGTTTCATTATTTCTCCACTAGAGTGCATTCTTACAATATTGCGATCCTATTTGGCAATAAATAATATGATCGAGTTGCAGTGAATATACATAACCTCACATTTGTAACTTGTTTTCAAACATCGCCGTTAACATTAAATATATAAATATTTTAAAACACCGGTAACTATATTCAAATAATTATTTTTTAGTAAACAGCTTAATTTTATTCGTTAAATAGTCCTAACAAATGCTACTCTTGATTTCCAAATTCTCTAGATAAATTTGTAAATCACTCGTGGCATTTGTTATGATTACTTTGTACTTTGCCTACACGAAAAGAAGATAAAGATCGCTTCCCCGAATTGGACGGGTATAAAACTGCAGCTACTGTGTTATATATATATATCATTGTCTACAAACCTTAAAATCAATTGTTCTATCTTCTAAACAATCATTAAATGTGATTTATTTTTTCCTGGGTTACCAAGTACCTTGCGGGAGGTAGTCATTTCTCAGAGATGACTTGCCCCACCAGCACTCGGATATATGAACCATGTCATAACCCTATAATAATATTAATAACTGCTGCATTCTTATTGTAAACGGAATTAATTACAGGTTCGTTTCTTCCAAGCTTTATGAATCAAATGAAGATAATACCTAGCTACCAATACCAATTTATTGCTTTTAAAAACACATTCAATATTCAAACTTTATCAAAATTTTCCAAGTTAAAATATAAATCAATAAACTTAAATACTTTTCATAGAATTAAAAAAAAGTTGCACAGCTTTCAATGGGTGATTTGAATGCACGTATAAGAAAGATACTCTTGAGGATTGCAATATAAACAAATTATTCTGTGATTATATATATATACATACTTTTTATCCACTGCATTACTTAATAATAATAATAATAATAATAATAATAATAATAATAATAATAATAATATTAATAATAATAATAATAATTTTTATTTCGGAATTTATCCACAATACAACGGTTTCCCGTCATCCTCAAGAAATTCATCTTCTCCAGTTGTATCGGTGCTGAACATCCTCATCTGTGAGTCCCAGTTCACTCTCACACCGTCCATACAACCTTCTTTAGGTCTTTCCTTTGTTATTTTCACGTTGATTTTCCACTGCAAGTTTTTCTTAGCGATTCTATCAGATGCCATCATTTTGAGATGTCCATAATAATAAAAAAGGTACAAGGTCTCAGGAGGCCCTTGGGGTAGTGGAAGGTTAAGGCTCCCACTTTTCTAGACAATCGGTACTTGATTTCAGCTCTGCGTGACAGCCGTCTTTACCCCAGAACAAGCATCTGGTACTCATTTCCTTTAGAGACCGAGTCGACCCCAGGCTATAGTGCCGCCAGAAGGTTTGGATCAATTTAAGAATCCTGACCCCACCGGGACTCGAACCTTCGATCTTCCGGCTTGTAGCGCAGTGCCTTAACCATTACGCTACGGCGTGCCCCCGGTGTTCGTAATAATAATAATAATAATAATAATAATAATAATAATAATAATAATAATAATAATAATAATAATAATATAATATAATAATAGCAATAATAGTAATAATAAACCTAATTATACAACAATATATAAGATTGTAATATATAGTTTAATTATAAGTAAGACTCTTGACTGTCTTTTGTCTTGGTTTCACATACAAACAGTTGAATAATATAATGAGAAGTTAGATTTCTAACTGTATTTTGTTTTGGTTTCACAGAGAAACAATTGAATAATGTATAATATCTATATTTGAAGAGAAAAATTTAATAACGCTCAGACCGGGACTTGAACCCGGGACCCTTGGTTTCTCTAGACCAAGTGCTCTACCACTGAGCTACCTGAGCAAGTACCGATCTAAACGCAAATCTTTCTCTATATACATTGTAATTCCCGTCCACCAAATGCTATGAAGCCATGCTTCTATCTTGCAAATGGCGGCTCCTTTATTAAGAAGAAATATTTGGGAATTATACATTACAGCCAGTACGGCTTTTTCCATGTTATTATTATTGATTTCGTACATCTCAATGATGGATAAATCATATCTGAAGAGAAAAATTATAAGCTCTCAGACCGGGAATTACAATGTATATAGAGAAAGATTTGCGTTTAGATCGGTACTTGCTCAGGTAGGTCAGTTGGTAGAGCACTTGGTCTAGAGAACCAAGGGTCCCGGGTTCAAGTCCCGGTCTGAGCGTATAATTTTTCTCTTCAAATATGATTTATCCATCATTGAGATGTACGAAATCAATAATTATAATATCTATGTTGCAATATTAACTTTTAATGCAATAATAACAATAAAAATAACGAATTCAATAATAACAATAATAATAAATGTATTAATAGCAATAATAATAGGCCTAATAACAGTAGCAATAGTAATAATAACAATATAATTGATAATAAATTAAAATCACCCCGTTTCATACTACACTTTTGTTTCAATTTGTAATTTACTTATTTTTTCATTAATCATTTGCGACGAATTAGTTCAGATAAAGTTCCCAAAAACCATGCTTCTTTATTATCCAACAGGGAAGCGATATCTGGGCCGACCAAGGAAGCGCTGGATACAAAATCCATCAGTGAGACCGTAACAGGTCAACAGGCTTAAGACTTGGATGGATGAAGAAAAATACTTCTTCATATCAATGAAACTATAAATTCTGCAAATTTCATTGGAACTTGTTAACATTTGTACATTAATCCATGCAAACTAAGATTATAAAACCTATCTGAACATAAAACATGTGTAAATTTAAAGCGAGCTAAGTGCAAAATGTTGTAGCAATTTGTCAAGTGCGATGTGCGTGAAGATGGATTCCATCTCGTATGTTCAACACGTGCGACTCAAGTATGTGTGAAGCGACTTTGTTAACACCCTATACGTGCTGCATAGGAGGGTGGAGCATCTTGCCATATGGTCACGCAGGAGTAGCCGCATTTGGGAAGTTCAAGGCACAGATTGCATACATTGCTCGTGTAAAAAAAAACATTCACAACTTTACGAGTTGTCTTCATAGATCCATATTGTACTTCTGATGGAACTCTCGTCTTTGTCTTCTCTTGTACGTAATTGATGTTATCCAAATAAGGAAGAAAAGATTTTAAAATGGAAGAAAATAAAGTACAGATGCATTGCTCCATGACTCACGTTTAGATAATCAAATTTCGGTTATAGGGATCAATGACCTCGACTTTCTATATTTAAATCTGTGGTCAACCCTTAAATTGGCAATGCATTCTGTAAGATACATTGATTTAATTGATTTCATATTGTTTTTTTAACAATAGAAAAACAAACGAATATAAGTTATTTACATTTGTGTCAAATTACACAATAATGTACAAAAATAACTTGGAGTTTAACATGATTTTGTTTTCTTTGCGGTCCGGAACGTTTATGTAACTGGCACGAAAAGTATTGGCTCGCCAATTAACACATTTTACACTTTCTTCAATAGTATATTACGATGCAAAGTTGGGAAGTGGTTTTTACAGAATCGAGGAAAAATATTTAAAAACCGAGCGATAGCGAGGTTGTTAATTTCCAGGAGGTCGTCCACATCCTTTCCCTAACGCACATATTCTGTTTTCTGTAAATATATATTCAGTCCCCATTTTGTATATTCTTCCATTAGTTTATTTATCATATATTTCATATCCCCTCCATGGAACTGGCTGAATTCAAATACCTAGGAACAATAATCACAAATAGGAATGAGATGCACAAAGAAATTAAACATAGGCTCAATTATGGAAATGCGTGCTGTTATGCATTACAGAGACTCTTGATGTCCCAACTCCTTTCAAAAAACGTTAAACTGAAAATATATAAAACTGTTATTCTACCAGTTATGTTATATGGGTGCGAAACATGGACTCTTACTTTAAGGGAGGAAAGGAGATTACAGGTATTTGAGAATAAGGTGCTTAGGAAAATTTCTGGACCAAAGAGAGATGAACAGACAGGTGAATGGTGAAGACTACATAACAATGAACTACATGGTCTTTATAGGAAGCCAGATATAATAAGAACAGTTAAGTCTCGTAGACTGCGATGGGCAGGACATGTTGCACGTATGGAGAAAGAAAGACTTGCATGGAAGCTTCTTGTAGGAAAGCCAGAGGGAAAACGCCCAGTTGGTAGACCAAGAATGAGGTGGGAGAATAATATTAACTATGATTTGAGGGAAGTAGATTATACAGGGAATGATTGGAAAGGATTAGCTCAGGATAGGGATGTATGGAGAGCTTATGTCCGCGCGGCCATGAGTAAGTAAGTATATCTCATATCATCTTCATCCCCTGCAAAAATTATTTGATCATCCGCAAACAACAGTGAATGTAGCATTTTTCATCCTATAGAATATCCATTTCAGAACACTTTTTATGCCATAAATTAAGAGCCAGGTATAGATAAATGTTAAAAAGAACTGTCGATAAACTGCATCCCTGCTTCAGGCCTTTATACACTGTGAATTCCTCTGTTAATTTATTCTGTATTTTTAATTAGCCTGAATTTAGCCTGAAATAATTTTCCAGTGAGCGAGTTCAATACAATTGGAACAGCAACTTAAACACGAGGCAATAAAACTGCATGCACAGCGCTCCGACACAGTAATTCCAAGCGTGAATTTTACGAGACTCTTAAACCAACAAGTGACAGGTTGGTTTCTAATGAGATTCAATCACTTTGCACCTCGTACATGCGCCTACCTTCATCTCAAGAGAAAAACTGAAATCTCTTTATGGTACAACTTTCAATTGTCCATAAATTACAAAAAAAATATTTTAAATGCAAATTTCCATTACGTAAACTATAACAGCTAAACTATCGACTTTCCCATTTATTACTACTGTCTGGATAAACAATGGGTTTATCAAAACCAGAAAGTAACTATATCTGAAATTGGTGCAATTAAAAATACAGTATGTACAGATAAACGAAAGGGAAGCAGGCCTCGATATTAGCGACAAATATTCGTGGGCCAGTTGAAGCAGATTTGTAGGAAATATTACCTGAAGGATCAGATGAGATGATTACATTCATGATGATCAACCGGGTTCATTTTAGGTGTTGGATATTTATCTCTTGGGTTAGCACTAAGATTGTATTAATTTTTATAATATGAAAACTTTTAAATGAGTTTCTAACTTCCATTAATTTTTTTTAATGTTCGCAAAACTAAAATTAAAAACTTTTTTAAAGGTTGCCCCTACTTGTGATAGGCTAACACACACACACACACACACACACACACACACACACACACACACACAACACACATATAATATATATATATATATATATATATTATACATAAATACATACATACACATATAACCAACTTGTCTCAAACACACATTAAACTTAAAATAATAATAATAATAATAATAATAATAATAATAATAATAATAATAATAATAATAAAACCATTATTCCACCAGTTATATTAAATGGATGTGAAACATGCACTCTTACTTTAAGGGAAGAGAAAATATTACGAGTATTTGAGAATAAAGTTCTTAGGAAAATTTTGGACCAAAAAGAGATGAACAGACAGGTGAATGGAGAAGACTACATAACAGTGAGCTACATGATTTTTATATCATCATCATCATCAGGCAATTGCCCGTTCCGACTTCATAATGCATCAGCCCAACGTCTTCTAGGTCTTCCTCTTGCTTGATAATTTCTTGCTAACAATGGATATCTCTCCTTACTCATTCCATCCATGTGATCAATCCATTTCTGTGTGTAATTCGTGACCTTATCCAATAAAGGCTGTACTTTCATTTCTTCTCTTATATCCTCATTTCTTATTCTATCAAGTCTTGTACATCCTTTTACTTGTCTTAGGAACCTCATCTCCGCCGTCTGTATTCTATCCTTCTGTTTTTTCACTGGAGCCCAAGTTTCACATCCATACAATATTGTGGGAACCGCCATAACATTATACATTTTTACCTTGGTTTCTTTTCTAATTTTATTTTTGAATGTTCTCTGTATTGTTCCACACACCGTCTGAAATTTATTTATTTTGGAGTCAATATCTCTTTCCACATTGTAGCCAACATCACAGCCCAAATATTTGAAACTAGACACCTGTTCTATACTTTGATTTTCTAAAATAATCTTGGATCTCACTGGATCTCTTCCTCTATATGAAAACCAAATATAATAAGAACAGTTAAGTCTCGAGGACTGACGTGACACGAATTGTGGAATCAAAAATGTATATGGAAACTCCATGTAGGGAAACCACAGGGAAAACACCCTGTAGATAGGCCAATAATTAAGTTGTAAAATAATATTAATCATGATAAGAGAAGTATATTAAACAACAGATCAGAATAGAGATTTGTGGAGAGCTTAGTCTGTGCAGCTATTAACTACAGGTTCGATTATGCCAGTTAATTACCTAGTTATTTATATTTAGGCCTAATTTTACTTTCAAATAGAAAACCAAATATATTTTAAGCCTAAATCCCAACAAGATCAAAATATTTTTTTAATTTTCAAATACCGGTCGTATCTTAAATTGTTTAATAATATAAGAAGACAGAGCAATATTGTATGATATATCTGAATGGAGAAAAATAGTTGAGAAGGCCAAAACTTCACTGAAGTCGTAGTTGCCTATTAGAAGAAGAAGAAGAAGAAGAAGAAGAAGAAGAAGAAGAAGAAGAAGATTATAATAATATAATTTGAATTCTATGAAAACAGAAGTAAAGCTCCAGTGGATACTATGAAGTGGATTGATGAAGTCAGAAAGGACTTAAAATTGGCAGGAATTACTAAAGAAGATATCCCAAACAGAGATATATTTAGAATTAAGGTGAATAAGTGGCAAGTTGACCAAGAGGACAAACCGAAAAAAAAAACTGGAACAACTTGGACAGATGATAGAAAACAAGCTCATAGCAAAAGAATGAAAGAAATTTGGGCTCAAAGGAAACGCCTCTAAGTACTTTGCGTAGTCCTCATGGGCTCATCCGCAATTTAAAAAAATATATAATTTAGCACATTAAATTTTGTTAACCCTCCACGAGCTAGACCTTATCATGGTGGAGGGGCTCAGTACCTAATGACCCAGACGACAGATGGGGAAGTCTGGTTTTTAACTAGTATGAGGAGAAGGGAAGCGAACTAGCTCCAACGCGGAAACCTCAACGGCTTCAGAAGCGGAAGAAGAAAATTGTTCTCAACGGTAAAGGCGGAAGAGGAAACCTGGAAGAGGTAGATACGACTCCATAGCTTTGGTTAGCAACCCGTCTGGGAGAAGGAAACTCCGAAATAAATCCCCGATCCACTAGGGAATGTAGTTGTGTGTCTGGGCTGGTAACCCGATCATGTAAACATTTCCAAACTCATCTCTCTCACAGTGTTCAGCCGGACGGATTTACTGGACGACGACATAAGCAAAAATTACCAAAAGCAGCATTTAACTACAAGCCAAGAGGTTCAAGGAATGTAGGAAGACTAGTGAAAAGATGGACAGAACAACTGTGAGGCGAAACAGGCAATTTTTGCCGAGCCCGTGAAGTGAAGAAGAAGAACAACAAATTGTATTAATTTAAATATTTTAACAGAAATATTTCACATTTTCAGAATCTTTTAAGATTTACAAAGAATTAAGAACACTAATTAATTCTGCTGGTACTCTACAAGACGAACTGATATAAAAACAAATATAATTTCAATCGCCCACTCAAGACATCGGACCTTCAAAAAAACGCATTTCAAAAGGAACGTGAACAATAAAAAGAAACTACAATTACCACCTTATGATTGTCGGCGGATATCTTTTACAACTAGAAACATCTATCAAAACATCAAGGTTAAAATACTCGCATCATCCCCTTAAAAAATACGTTATAAAAGATTGGTATCGTTAGCATTTGCAATGTAGGTGTGAAACCAGTGTGGCTTTAGTGTGGGATGATCAACAACAGACAACTGGTTTGTACAAAACTAATGAACACTCACCTAACAATCTGTACTTGTTTAAGTGTGCCTTTTTATTATGTTCCATTCGTTTAGCATATTACAATAGAGTTTCCATGGCAACCAAAAATGACATGTTCAAAATTTGCATTTAAATGCAGTTTCAGTAGTATCATAAAAATCACTGGAAATAGGGAATGGTTCATGACGCCGGGTCATAAGCTCTCCATATATTCCTATCCGATTCCGATTGAGGGTCTTTCCACTTTTCAGCGGTTGCCCTTTTACCAGCCGGCTGCTGGCCCTTCACATCCACATGTGTCAATCACAGAGGTAGATGATCAACAGCCAGTGTAGGGGTGACATGTGGTTAGCATGTCGAGTCCCCCAGCCGTTATAGCTGGTTCCTCAACCTGGAGCCGCTACTTATTGTAGCTACCCAATTGCCTCACGATGCTGGGTGGGCACCGGTCCCATACTGGCCGAAATACCATGAGAAAATGTCTTCCCTCATGGAGACTCGAACCAGCGCAAGTCCCGTAACTCTGCTCCAAGGCTTCCTACCTTAACCGCTCGGCTACGGCGCGGGACATATTCCTATCCTATGCTAATATTTTCCAATTGTAACTCACTGGCATTATCGAGCCCGTAGGTTCATGTCCGCGCGGGCATAAGCTCTCCATACATCCCTACCTGAGTTACAGTTTTCCAATCATCCCCTGCATAATATACTTCCCTCAAATCATAGTTGATGTTATATTTGGTCTACCAACTGGGTGTTTTCAGTCTAATTTTCCTACAAGAAGGCCCCATGCCCCTCTTTCATTTCTCATTAATGCCACATTTCCTGCCCATCTCAGTCTACGAGACTTAACGCTTATTATATCTGGTTTCCTATGAAGATCATGTATCTCATTGCTATATAGTCTTCTCCATTCGTTTGTCTGTTGATCAATCTTTTGGTCCAAAAAAATTCCTGAGAACTTTATTTTCAAATATTCGTAATCTTTTCTGCTCCCTTAAAAATAAGATGCCATGTTTATCATCCATGTAATATAACTGGTAGAATAACAGCTTTATACATTTACAGTTTAACGTTTTTTGATAAAAGTTCGAACGATAATGTAAAATAGAATTGAGTGTATGTTTAATCCATTTGTATATCTCATTCCTATTGACTGAACATGAGGTACCCAAGAATATTTAATATGTTTTTTACAAATATAATTCCCTGAGAGAAATTAATAATAATAATAATAATAATAATAATAATAATATTTTTATTTAGAAATATTCCACAATACAGTGTTTCTCCTTGAAGCCAAAATGGTTTGTCGCCAGACGTTCCTGTCTAAAGCACCTTCTTCCCTCAAATATCTAGCGTCCATACTTCTCTCCATCCATCCATCGGTCTCTACGCCTGCCTCTTCCATTTCTTCCATTAGCTTTTCAATTAAGGATCTTCTTTCGTACTCTCTCTTCTTCCATTCTTATGAGGCGTCCATACCATTTCAAACGTTTTTCTTCTATTTTTCTTAATGTTTTTTTAACTTGCTTAATTTCCCTTATTGTGCTGTTTCTGACCTTATCCCTTCTTGAAATTGAATTAATAATAATAATAATAATAATAATAAAATCGTTATCTCAGTCAAATATTTAATTTATTCAAGTCAACATTTCAATCTCCTTGTGTGAGATCATGTTCAAGACATTTCACATTGTTGTTTATAGTATAGGCCTATAGTTACTATGACCAACACAATTTTCTGTTCTCTTTTTACAATTTAAATGAAAAACATTCAACACTCCAGTTTACGTTCTTAGATATTTTTAAAATGTCCTAAAATATTTTAATCATGAATTTAAATTTATAATTTTTTCATTTAAATCTATACCTTGGTGATGGTAACTATGTATTATAAATAATCATGACAAATCTCTTGTAAATGATCTCACACAAGGAGATTGAAACATCGTCTTAATATATTTTTTTACAGAGACAACGATTAATTATTGTTCTTATTATTATTACAGAAAGTAAATTTGAAGGAAATACGAAAATGGAAAAAAATCAAGTCCAATAGGAACACAAATTAATAAAGAAATGTATATGAATATTTTAATGTATGCAGACGATCTGGTAATTATACAGAAGTCAGAGGATGATTTACAAAGAGCCATTTACATGTTGAATCAATTAGGACTCTTATAATCTCAAAGTCTCAACTTCAAAAACTAAAATTATGGCTTTTCAGGGCAAAGTGCCAGTCAGAGCAAAAATAGTAATCAATAATGAAATAATAGAACAGATAGCACACTTTAACTATCTTGGTTCAGATATAACATATAGTTATGATTGGGATATACATAATAAATTAAACCGATATCAAATGATGTGTGGCACCATAAGAAGAACCCTCCGAAAGACTCAGATTTTATAAAATTATGGCTGTTCCTGTTCTTTTATATGGTTCTGAATATTGGATACTTACAAAAAAGATATCTCACACATTCAAGCCACTGAAATTAAAATTTCTAAGATCCGTGAAAGGATGTACACGCATGGATAGATTACACAATAAATCAATAAGAAATGAACTGGAGATATTTTCAACACTCGATAAACTAGAAGAGCACAAATACCAATGGAAAGAACATTTAGACAGAATGGACAATACAAGATTACCCAAAAAAAAATCAACGCCTACAAACCACATGGAAAAAGATATTTGGGACGGCCAAGAAAACGATGGACTTGAGACCGGAACACGTCGCATTGACCTAATCCTGGAAAGGAAAAAGAAGAAGAAATTTGAAGGAAAAAGGAATGTGGAGCGACTGCGTTGGATGGATGGGCCTTTGGAGGATCTGAGGGATGGTGGCTGCTTGCTAGAGACAGAGTTGTCTGGCAGAAGGCTCTGAGAGAAGTCAAGCATTAGTGATGATGATGATGATGATGATGACTGCTTAATTTGAGAACATTTCACAAGAGATTTGTAGAAATCCTGAAGTGGATTCCCATAGCGTGATCGGCTGATGATCAGGTTTAAGCATGGTGCGTAAAATCAATTAAGTATTATACAATTACGTTGAATGAGGCACGCTCTGTGCATTTAACGCTGCCTTGCGTGATACCAGTCAACATTAAAATTAATCATTACGTGAACAAACTTCTCTCCGCACCGGTAATAATTCCCGCTTATTCACTTACTTAGCTTACTGCAGCAAATATTTGTTCACTTTTGTCTGAAAGTCGCACCAGACATGACCGATGAATTAAGGATTATTTGGGAACACCTAAAAAAACTGAAAGATATAGAAAAATTTATCAATATTATTTTTAATTCATTACTAGTTAGTTAGACTTATACGAATGTGTCTAAATGGCACAAATAGGGTGCGTGTAGGCAAATAGTTTTCGGACACTTTTGAAATCCAGAATGGGTTGAAGCAAGGAGATGCACTATCCCCTCTACTATTTAATTTTGTACTAGAGCATGCCATTAACCCTTTAGAGAATAAGGAAGGCTTACAACTCAATGGCATTAATAAGCTGATAGTTTATGCTGATGATGTAGTACTATAGGCCGATAGCGAGGAGATACTAAAGGACAACACGCACACACTATTGAGTAACACTAAGAAATTAGGACTGGAAGTAAATATCAATAAAACTAAATATATGGTCACACGTAGAAATTCATTATATAATGGAAATGGCAAATGGAAATGGAAATGACAAATCAGGGAGATTTTGAGGAGGTGGCTGAATTCAAGTATCTAGGAACAATAATCACAAATAGGAATGAGATGCACAAAGAAATTAAACATAGGCTCAATTCTGGAAATGCGTGCTATTATGCATTGCAGAGACTCTTGATGTCCCAACTCCTTTCAAAAAAGTTAAACTGAAAATATATAAAACTATTATTCTACCAGTTATATTATATGTGTGCGAAACATGGACTCTTACTTTAAGGGAGGAAAGGAGATTACAAGTATTTGAGAATAAAGTACTTAGGAAAATTTTTGGACCAAAGAGAGATGAACAGACTACATAACAATGAACTACATGGTCTTTATAGGAAGCCAGATATAATAAGAACAGTTAAGTCTCGTAGACTGCGATGGGCAGGACATGTTGCACGTATGGGGAATGAAAGACTTGCAAGGAAGCTTCTTGTAGGAAAGCCAGAGGGAAAACGCCCAGTTGGTAGACCAAGAATGAGGTGGGAGAATAACATTAACTATGATTTGAGGGAGGTGGATTATACGGGGAATGATTTGAAAATATTAGCTCAGGATAGGGATGTATGGAGAGCGTATGTCCGCTCGGCCATGAACCAACGGGTTCGATAGTGCCAGTGAGTAAGTAAGTAAGTAAAGTGAAGTTTGGGTCCTGGATCAGAGATAAAACGAAATTGGAAGCATCACATATGACATTTTTGAGACCACTTTTTGGATTCACAAGATAGATCATCAAAGAAATATTGGTAACTAACTAACTCACTACCACTATCAAACCCATAGGTTCATGGCCGCGCGGACTTAAGCTCTCCATACATCCCTATCCTGAGCTAATGGTTTTCAAACATCCCCTCTATAATCTACTTCCTTCAAATCATAGTTAATGTTATTCTCCCACCTCATTCAAATTGAAAATATATTAAATGGCATAACCAAATATAAAAAAAATTGGAAAACAACGTGTTTTGAGAATGGAAAGGAGAAGATTGCCCAAACTATCTCTATAATATCAACCACAGGGAAAGAGAGATTTGGGAAGGCCAAGACGTAGATGGATTCACCAAGAGAGAAAACTACAGGCGACAGATCCTACTAAAATGTTCATGATTATAATGATGGTGATGAAAAATTGCGTAATATATGAAAGGCCCTATGCAATGAAAAGTTAGACTTCTGGCTGTCTTTTGTTTTGGATTCACACACAGACAGTTGAATAATATAATGAAAAGTTAGTCTTCTGATTGTCTTTTATCACGGTTCCACACACAAACAGTTGAATAGTATAATGAGAAGTTAGACTTCTATCTTTGTTGCACACAGAAACAGTTGAATAATACAGAATATAATCAATTGAGTTGGTGTTTTGTTTGATGAAAATCCATATTTATCGATTAAATAAAAATAAAACGTAGTTTTATTTGATTTTCATATTTATTATATAATTCAGTGACAGCTGTTTCGGTACACTGTACCTTCTTCAGACATGTTAACAAATTATGAATATTGTGTTCCAACTGATCTAAGCAACAATACAACAATATTTATTTTAATTTTTTAATTTGACAAAGGGGATTCATTCAAATCAAGTTGAGAATTTAACAGTTTTTTACTACTTTTAAATTTATTAATTTCTACAGCCTCCAAAAGATCTAACTTCTTACCCTTATCACAAATATGTAAAATTTCAAAATTTGGATCGAAACAATGATTAAATTGGAATAGGTGGTTAGCATATGCTAACATATGCATAAATCTGCTAACCACCTATTCCAATTTAATTATTGTTTGGATCCAAATTTTGAAATTTTACATATTTGTGATAAGGGTAAGAAGTTAGATCTTTTGGAGGCTGTAGAAATTAATAACTTTAAAAGTAGTAAAAAACTGTTAAATTCTCAACTTGATTTGAATGAATCCCCTTTGTTAAATTAAAAAAAAATTAAATAAATATTGTTGTATTGTTGCTTAGATCAGTTGGAACACAATTCATAATTTGTTAACATGTCTGAAGAAGGTACAGTGTACCGAAACAGCTGTCACTGAATTATATAATAAATAAAAAAATCAAATAAAACTACGTTTTATTTTTATTTAATTAATAAATACAGAATATCTCTATTGCAATCTCACCATTATTACGTAACAATCCTAGCCTTAGTAATAATGAATGAAGAATAAAATCACTAACAATAACTTATAAAGAAACAGATGACAAACTATAGAAAAGACAAATGAAAGACGTGATGTAATTTGGTTTCGAGATGCTCCAGTAACAACTGGATCACCTTCAACACGACGCACATGATCCAGTGTGCAGTGAGTTCCCTTGAACTGGCGCTGGCTGCATGTAAACAATCACTTTCTCTCTCGTACACATGTAAATAATAGCTTACTTCGTGATTACACTAATTTTTGTTTTCACACACTTACCAGGGAGACATTTTACTTGAGTGTTTATAATGAAATGGAGATAATTTAATTCTAACATCTGACATAGTAACACTGTTCAACTTGACGCCATGTGTTTCTAACTAGGTCTTCGTATTACGTTATACCAACTTACATATGTTAATGTATCGACTCCCTCTTCATCGAAACACCGTTCAACCGAAACCACATATGACGTAATTATATAAAAAAATGTATTTACACACTATAGTGTAAAAGTTGTAAGTTGGCATGATTTCTGCTATCCTTGTCTAGATATCTGTTCTTCCACCCTTCGCTAGACGTCTGAGTAACATGTCTACTATAATAGCTACCCTTGTAAAATTACTTAGGAATGCTAGAAAAACTCCACCCCCACTTTCGCCCAGTCACTTTTGTTCACGTAATTTTTGTCAGTGGCGGCTGTTTCAGAGTTCGTTTGTAGTTTGTGAGAGTGAGTGAGATATTATATTAGTGTAAAATTAATCTTTAGAAGAAGGGAATGCCACCACTGCAGGGAGTGTCTGCCCTACCGCTGTCACCGTGAAGAGATATGTCTATGAGTGAGAAAGAAGATGGTGAGTACTCTCTTTCTCTTTCTAAAATATTCTAGACACTTTAGCCCTCACGGACTATAGCTAGTACCTGGCGTGAGTTGCTACGCCTAAATAAATGAAATACTTACTTAGTACTTAATACAGGCTTTCCACTTTACAGCAGTTTGCCCTTGATTCCTGCTTTCCAGAGATTCCTATCTTCCCATTGACCATCTTCCATACCCCTCTTCATCATGGCGTCATATATTCCCTCATACCATGCTCTTCTACTTCTCTCCCTCTTCCTTCTGCCTGGTACCATCCAATCCAACACCTGTTTAGGCCACTGGTCTTCCGACATCCGTTGTACATGTCCATACCACTGTAGAGCTCTCTTTGTTATCCTATCGATAACAGTTTCTTGTGCATCCATTTCTTGTCTGATATATGTATTTCGAATATGTTGTAGCCTGGATATTCTCATACTTCTCCGTAATCTATCCATTTCTATCGCCAAGATTCTTTTCTGCATCCTTTCATTTATTGTCCAGCTTTCTGATCCATATGTAAGTATACTTTCTATTATTGTCTGTATAATCTCTTTTTTTTTTTGTTTTTCTGGTCAAATTTCTATTCCATAAAAGACCATTCAGGGATCTAATCGCCTTCCTTGCACAATTTACTCTGTTGATAATATGTAGTTCATTGGCTTCCTATAAAGACCATGTAGTTCATTGTTATGTAGTCTTCTCCATTCACCTGGAGAAGACTACATAACAATGAACTAAATGGTCTTTATAGGAAGCCAGATATAGTAAGAACTGCGATGGGCAGGACATGTTGCGCGTATGGGGAATGAAAGACGTGCATGGAAACTTCTTGTAGGAAAGCCAGAGGGAAAACGCCCAGTTGGTAGACCGATAATGAGGTGGGAGAACAACACTAACTATGATTTGAGGGAAGTAGACTATACTGGGAATGACTGGAAAGCATTAGCTCAGGATAGGGATGTATGGAGAAGAACATGTGGGCAAAATACGCTACTGTAGTAATTTTGCATTTCTTTTAATGTAGTGAAATGTTTAAAAGATATCTTTAGATGCATGGTTTGCTGCTGAAGAATTAGGGTGAAATTAGATGGATCGCATATGGGCACTTAATACATAATTGCGAGATATACATGAATTATGGATAATAGCAGAGTACTTTAAATTGATTGTCGTGCAGCTGATGTGTTAAAAAAATCTGAAAGTTGATCCCTGAAGGAACACAAGCACAGTAATTTGGTTGCCACGCATTTGGCAACTGCTTGCATATCACATACCTGAAACAATAAACTTGAAATCTAGGGTTTCTGTCCTTTGATTTTGGAAATACAATTATGAAGTATGTATAGTGAATTTATAATTTATTAAACATATGGACACACGTAGAAATTCAGTATATAATGGAAATGGACAACTAATGACAAATGAGTGAAATTTTGAGGAAGTGGCTGAATTCAAATACCTAGGAACAATAATCACAAACAGGAATGAGATGCACAAAGAAATTAAACATAGGCTCAATTCTGGAAATGCGTGTTATTATGCATTGCAGAGACTCTTGATGTCCCAACTCCTTTCAAAAAACGTTAAGCTGAAAATATATAAAACTGTTATTCTACCAGTTATATTATATGGGTGCGAAACATGGACTCTTACTTTAAGGGAGGAAAGGAGATTACGAGTATTTGAGAATAAAGTTCTTAGGAAATTTTTTGGACCAAAGAGAGATGAACAGACAGGTGAATGGAGAAGACTTCATAACAATGAACTACATGGTCTTTATAGGAAGCCAGATATAATAAGAACAGTTAAGTCTCGTAGACTGCGATGGGCTGGACATGTTGCGCGTATGGGGAATGAAAGACGTGCATGGAAACTTCTTGTAGGAAAGCCAGAAGGAAAACGCCCAGTTGGTAGACCAAGAATGAGGTGGGACAACAACATTAATTATGATTTGAGGGAAGTAGATTATACAGGGAATGATTGGAAATCATTAGCTCAGGATAGGGATGTATGGAGAGCTTATGTCCGCGCGGCCATGAACCTACGGGTTCGATAGTGCCAGTGAGTAAGTAAGTAAGTACAGATGAGGGAATAATCCGTAAAAAGCCATCACCCACGAAACTTGTCCCATCCGAGGATCGAACCCCGGCCTGCTACATACGAGGCATGGACGCTAAAAGATAAAATAGATAAATCTTAAATTCCAATTTAAAAAAAAATGAATTTGCATCACATCCGAAGAAAATTACAAAACATAACATTCTTAGAAAGAGAATTCTTGCATATTCTGGAGATCACAGTGGTGAACTAAATGTCGGTAAATTCTTAAAAATCTCTAAAGAAAGATATAAGTGAAATGTTTATTTTGGAAGTCGCCATGTTCAGAACACGATACCATTAACACTGAAAACACAAAATTCCCATCACAATCTTATCTTATTGTTACAGAAATCTTGTGCAACGAACACCCAGACAGGAGTCTCAACTTCGTTTTATGGAACATAACTTTCCTTCGAAAATGTGGTTAGAAAATATTTCAACATCCACGATTCTAGTGAAATGGGTTGTAAAACTGTACAAACTGATCAACAACCACTAATGGTTGTTCAGCTAAAAGCTGCAAACCATAAAAATATTTATTGTTTACATCAAAATACGTTTAAATCTTATTTTGTGTATTACAGGTTTTTTGTCACAAACTATACCGGTAATGACCAAAGAATGTACTTGTATTTAATGGTCTGCCTATCATTTTCCATAGACACATTAGGCCTACATAGGAGTAAGGAATTTCAATAATTTAGTTAAGTGGCTCCTTTTAAAATGTTATGATTTTATAGCGTCGTAAACAAAGTTCAAACCCTGAAACATTTTCACTTACAAGATAATTACATACAATCCCAATTATGTTCATAAACTGATACTTTGTTTAATAACTTCAGGGGAAAAAAGGGCATTTAACAGAAGAAAATATCCGCTGATAGGGTAGAAGTCAATGATTTTTTTTAATGCTTGAAATCCCTTAGCATAACTTTCTTCGTTCATACCTTCAGAACGCAATTAAGTTTAACATAATTGAGAAAAATAAAAATTGGGGTTGGAAGAAAACATGAATTAAACTAAATATATGCTCACACATAGAAATACATTATAGGATAAAATGGAAATGAGCAATTACTGATAAATGAGGGAAATTTTAAAGAAGTGGCTGAATTCAAATACCTAGGAACAATACATTAAAAACAAGAATGAGGTTACAAAGAAATTAAACATAGGCTTAATTCTGGAAATGCGTGCTATTATGCATTGCATGGAGTGTTGTCCTTCCAATTTCTCCCAAAAAACGTTAGAATGAATATATATATATATATATATATATATATATATATATATATACCGAAGATAATCTACAGAAAGGTCTGTAAGAACTTATCAAAATTACAGAAGAATATGGTTTGAAGATATCTACAGAAAAACAAAAATTATGGCATTTCAAGGTGTAGATCCTGTCAGAAGTAAAATTGTACTGGACAATAACATTTTGGAGCAGGTATATAATTTTACATATCTTGGATGCAATATCTCATATGAAGAAGAAAAGGATGTAAATGCAAAAATATCTAAATTTTTAAGAATTTTAGGGTTAATAAATTCTATCTTCAAGCCACAGTTAGTCCAAAAGCATTCAAGATTAAAAGTGTATAAAACACTGGCTCTTCCAACTCTTTTGTATGGTAGCGAAGTATGGACGTTGAAACAGAAGGATATACAGAGACTTAGGTCTGCTGAAATGAGATATCTTCGGAGGACTGCAGGATACACACTACTAGATCACAAAAAAAGATGAAGACATCTTAGAAGAATTACACATGGAATCTTTAGAAAACAAAATTTCTGATTATAAGTCAAGATGGATACAACATGTTCATCGAATGGAAGATCACAGAATACCCAAACTAATGTTAAGATAACCTGAAGAAGACCAGGACGTCCACTCAAAAGACTTTTGGATGGTGTTTCTCTTGAGGCCGAAACAGGTCATCAAATGGCCTAAATTCGTGAATGTACTATGATGATGATGCTATATATATATATATATATATATATATATATGTGTGTGTGTGTGTATATATATAACTGTTATTGTACCAGTTATATTATATGGGTGTGAAACATGGATTCTTACTTTAAGGGAGGTGAAAATATTACGAGCATTTGAGAATAAAGTTGACAGGAAATTTTTTGGACTAAAGAGAGATGAATAGACACGCGAATGGAGAAGACTACATAACAGTGAGCTACACGACCTTTATGGGAAACCAGATGTAATAAGAAGAGTTAAGACTCTAGACTACGATGGGCAGGACATGTGGCATGAATGGGGATTGAAACAGGGGATGAAAAAATCTTGTAGGAAAACCAGAGAGAAAGCGTCCAGTAGGTAGGCCAAGAATGAGATGGGTAAAATAATAATATATTGTATATTGTACAGGGAACGATAAAAAAATTAGCTCCGAAATGGGATGTATAGAGAGCTTACGTCCTAGTGGCCATGAACCTACAGGTTCGATAGTGCCTTGTTTCGCAGCCATAAAATACAACTGGGAGAATAACAGTTTTATATATTTTCAATTTAATGCTTTTTTTAGAGAAGTTTGGATAGCAAGAGTCCCTGTAATGCATAATAGCATGAATTTCCACAATTGAGACTATGTTTAATTTCTTTGGAAAATATCCAGTATTCTAAACAATATTATTTTGTTTGGTGTTTCGCATAATATATCAGGAAATCAAATGAAATGTAGCCTCTACAAATTGCTTATTGGCTATCTATGGATACTTTGAAAAAAAAATAGAAAATTCGCACTGGTTCGGCTGGGGTTGGTGTATTTTTCAAAGCTTAAGTACCTACATGAATGTTTCGGGAGAGAAGTAAAGAATGCGCGTGCCATATCGTATATTTAAGTCAGTAAATACACTTAGAGCCTCTAATTAAAATTTATTGCTCTGTGACGTCAAGTTTTTAATCGCAACTTAAAGTTTTTATTAAAATCCAACTTTATTGTGCATTACATAATTTTCTACTGACTATTTAACTCATGCCCCAAATGGCAGTCAATGACCAATCACGTTTCAATGATTTCTGTTTTACAACCAATCAGAGTCGTATTTCACGAAATATTTATCAGTGTTAAATTTACCATATTAAAGAAAGCTCCTCCTTTTTAATATTCTGAACAGGTCTGACCATTATTTTGCAGTGACTGAGCCCGTGAGAAATACGGCTACCAGATTGTATATATAGTGCATAGATGTCAACACATAGCGCTTGCAGGAGTTAATATAAAAACATTTGTAGCAATTTATTATACCACCAAAAAATGAAACCACTGTTTGCACTTTCTTAAATGTATTTTTTCCCAGGTAATAATCCAGAAAAATATAATTGTCATATTTACATCATGCGACATCAGAAATGAATTAATATACAGTTTGATGTCTTTCATTTTTTTCTCCATTAGAGAGCATTCTTACAATATTGCGTTCCTTTGGCAATAAATAGTATGATCTGGTTGCAGTGATAAACAAAAGAAGCAGATGAAGCGTACCTATCGTCTCTCATTTGTTTTCAAACATCGCCGTTTACATTAAATATATAAATATTTTAAAATAACTATAGTTAAATAATGATTTGTGAGTAAACAGCTTAATTTTATTCGTTAAATTGTCCTAACAAATGCCACTCTTGATTTCCAAATTCTCTAGACAAATTCACTTCGTGAGTTGTGAATTTATCGATAATTTGGAAATCACTCGTGGCATTACTTATGATAAATGCTTTCTCTTCAAGAACTGTTTCTCTCTCATCCTCCAGGCACTAAGTTTTAGACCCACCCTGTGGAAATGATTCTACTTTACATAAATTACATGCGCAAGTGTTTTGCAAGACAAGTTGTGGCGGCGTCTGACGCTATTATAGGTCTAAATGTTAAACATTTTTATATTCCTATCTAATAACCAATGTAACTTGTATCTAAAGGCTGAATTAGCCAATCAGGAAGACTTACACGTCATTGCTTATCATGTAATTTATAAGCGTGTTACATTCGTATTAAGAAAATCAGCTGAAAATCAACTTGGAAATCTGAGCCTTTAATCAAATCCGTTCTTACTCGTAATACATCCGTAACACTTTATTTTCCGAAACATCTTTACCAACGCAATATATGGGGCTAGTTACACACAACTGTCACTCTCTTTATAAGCAGTGTAGATTGATAATTTAGACTGCTAAACCGTTTTAAAAAATAGTAGTGTAAAATAACGGTTAGCAGTGTAGCAGTGTTATTTAGCAGTGTTATTTAGCAGTGTTATTTAGCAGTGTTATTTAGCAGTGTTATTTAGCAGTGTTATTTAGCAGTGAAGCTTCATTATTCGCTGACGATGTTGTATTTTAGCAGAATCTGAAAATGAGCTCCAAATGTTAGCATATAAATTTAAATTAATAGCCAATAGATATAATTGTAAAATATCAATAAATAAGTCAAAAGTATTGGTAAATATGGAATCAGATCAAAAATTGTACTGGATAACAAAATAATAGAACAAATATCACATTTCCAATATTTAGGATGTGATATAACTTATAGAGAAAATAAAGATATAGAAAATAAAGTAAATACATTTCAGGCTATTTGTGGAACCATAAAAAGAACCTTAGGTCGGAAAACAAAGAAAGATACGAAACATAAATTACATAAAACAATGGCTGTTCCTTTGTTGTTGTATGGAAGTGAAAATTGGATAATGAAATCAAGGGATAAAAGCAGGATACAGACTGCGGAAATGCTGTTTTTACGTAATGTGTAAGGATGCACAAGAGCGGATAGAATAAGGAATGAAACTATACGAGAAGAATTACATATATATAAAATTGAAGATAAAATCAGCGAAAATAATAAGAAATGGACAGAACACTTAATGAGAATGAACAAGGCAGCAAGCTACCTCCACCACAGCGGTGCACACACACACACACACACTATATATGAGATGGGAGAATAGCATTAACCAGGATTTGAGCTGCCCGCGGGCAGGTCTTTCACTGCAATCATAACATTTTCATGTTATGCTTCGCAGCTATACTAGGGAATTATCGGTGTAGTAGCTTCCAGACCGGTGAAGAATGGTGATAAGGCTGATGATGATGATGATGGCCGGAACATTTTCGGGGAACTTTGGTCCCTAAGCTTCCTGACATTTGTCTTACAGGTGAGGAAAAACCCCAAAAATACCTCACCCAGAGCCTATACCGACCGGGAATTGAACCCGAGCCCGTTGCGTGACAAGGCAGCACACTACCTCCAGACCACAGCGGTAGAGAGCTACTGGTTTGATAGTGCCAGTGAGTTAGCAACTATTATCCGAAATTTCTTTTTTTTAATATGTTTTCCTCCCATGTTTTCTAATAACAATATGTAGAGAGCAGGGCATGCGTTGAATTCATTCACAATGCGTGCAAGGGAGGCGGTAAATCAACCAAAGAATAATAAAAACTGTATAATTTCAGTTTGTGTGTGTGTTTTATAGCCCACAATGACGTCGCATACTAAGGACGTATTTAATAGTTACATCGTATCTACTTTGTTATTGAAATTCTTAACAAAAAAACCTAGTCTCATCAATAAATGTCTCCTACAGTTTTTCTATCTTTTTTTTTTTTTTTTTTTACATTCTGATATCACTTGAAGGATCTTTCAAGTGTTCCGTCCAGCCTCGATTTTTATCTCAACCGCCCGTTAATTGTAAGATTTTTTGTTAAGTTCTTGTCCAGGGGTTTTCAACAGGATGACATGGTACTGGAGCCAGGAGTGTGTTACATGCAAATGAATACAGCCTCTGTGGTGTAGCGATTAAAATATCTAACTAGTATAACAATATTATATAATCTAGAAGTCCACCGCTGTGGCCTCGAGGTAGCGTGCTGCCTTGTCACGCAGCGGGCCGTACGATCCCCGGTCGGGGCAGTTTTTCTGGGTGAGGTTTTTATCGGGGTTTTTCCTCACCTGTAAGACAAATGTAAGGAAAACATTAAGGCCCAAACGGTCCCCGAAATCATATGGCCATCATCATCATCATCATCATCAACACCCTTATCATCATCATCATCATCATCATCATCATCATCATCCTTCACAGGTGTGGAAAGGAACGGGAAGCTATCACACCTACACAATTCCCTAGTAAAGCTGCAAGCATAGCATGAAAATGCTATGATTGCAGTGAAGGACCTGCCTTCGGGCAGAATTACTATGGATGGATATAATCTAGAAATACATATATATATATATATATATATATGTATACATCGCGTAAGAAAATTAAAATAAGAATATATAGAACAATTACACTGGTCAATATGATTTTTGTCTCATGGGGACCAATAGTTGTACTTAAAGCAGTTTTTATCGTGTTTTCAAATATGTATGGAAACCACAGTGGTTGTTGTACAGAATATTCGTTAAAATCAATATGGCTGCCACGTCTTCATCCTACGTAAAGTGTAAAGTAAAGTGATCCCACTACAGACTTCGGGAGGCCCTTGGGGTAGTGGGATGTTAGGGCTCTCACTTTTTGTAGATGACAGGCACTTGATGTCAGTCGGGTTGTCAGCCCTGCATGACGGCCGCCTTTACCCCCAGAACAAGCATCTGGTATTCATTTCAGTTAGAGGCTGAGTAGACCCCAGGACTATGGTGCCACCAGAAGGTTTGGGTCAGTTTAAAAATCCTGACCCCACCGGGACTTGAACCCTCGATCTTCAGATTTGTAGCGCACTGCCTTAACCACTACGCTACATATAGTTAAATATCATAGAAAAATATTGAAATAAAAGTTAGAAAAATGTAACAATCATTGTAAATGATGGGAAATAATTTGAAAAATGAAATCCTAGGAATGCAATTTGACAGGAGTTTACGAAAAATTTAAAATGTCGCGTAACAGGTTGTAAAGTTTAGTCATTTTTTTAATTGTTAAAATGCATTAAAATGAAATTAGAGAAGTTGAGCTCAAAATAATTTAATGTAAAATGTGATTTAATTATTGCTCAGACAGTGTAGCCAACTTACGACAAAAACCCGCTAACAGACAAGTGAACGCTAAACTAATCTGGTGTATACTAATTCGCCCATTTTCTCACCCTAACTTGTCCACTAATGTAATTGGACTATTGGGATAGAATCCCCTTATATCTGAGTAAACATGTTGGCAATTGACTCTAGCGGGTACATGTGTCATCACATTGACAAAACGACGCTAAAAAGTCACTCATTCTCCGATCGAATGCTCACAGGTGGCACAATGGCATTACAATAGCCAGTACAATTGAATTATTTTTTTCTAGGACATAGGCCGATCCCAACAATCAACATTACTTAGCATTTCTTAACACAAGGAATCAAATTTACAATGATATGTTGCGAGGTCTCAATTAGACAACGCCGCGGGACATATAAATCAGGTCATTGGAAACTGCTTCTTCAACAGTCCCTCCTTACCTGCCATTAAATAATCCAATCACTTTACAAGCACAGTCTCATCGATTTTTAAATGTAGGAACACTCAAGGAGTATAAGAGCCTCATTGGATTTTGTTATCACCAAATAGGCCTACATAAGTAAAGTAAGAGCCTCATTGGATTTTGTTATCACCAAATAGGCCTACATAAGTAAAGTAAGAGCCTCATTGGATTTTGTTATCACCAAATAGGCCTACATAAGTAAAGTAAGAGCCTCATTGGATTTTGTTATCACCAAATAGGCCTACATAAGTAAAGTAAGAGCCTCATTGGATTTTGTTATCACCAAATAGGCCTACATAAGTAAAGTAAGAGCCTCATTGGATTTTGTTATCACCAAATAGGCCTACATAAGTAAAGTAAGAGCCTCATTGGATTTTGTTATCACCAAATAGGCCTACATAAGTAAAGTAAGAGCCTCATTGGATTTTGTTATCACCAAATAGGCCTACATAAGTAAAGTAAGAGCCTCATTGGATTTTGTTATCACCAAATAGGCCTACATAAGTAAAGTAAGAGCCTCATTGGATTTTGTTATCACCAAATAGGCCTACATAAGTAAAGTAAGAGCCTCATTGGATTTTGTTATCACCAAATAGGCCTACATAAGTAAAGTAAGAGCCTCATTGGATTTTGTTATCACCAAATAGGCCTACATAAGTAAAGTAAGAGCCTCATTGGATTTTGTTATCACCAAATAGGCCTACATAAGTAAAGTAAGAGCCTCATTGGATTTGTTATCACCAAATAGGCCTACATAAGTAAAGTAAGAGCCTCATGGATTTTGTTATCACCAAATAGGCCTACATAAGTAAAGTAAGAGCCTCATTGGATTTTGTTATCACCAAATAGGCCTACATAAGTAAAGTAAGAGCCTCATTGGATTTTGTTATCACCAAATAGGCCTACATAAGTAAAGTAAGAGCCTCATTGGATTTTGTTATCACCAAATAGGCCTACATAAGTAAAGTAAGAGCCTCATTGGATTTTGTTATCACCAAATAGGCCTACATAAGTAAAGTAAGAGCCTCATTGGATTTTGTTATCACCAAATAGGCCTACATAAGTAAAGTAAGAGCCTCATTGGATTTTGTTATCACCAAATAGGCCTACATAAGTAAAGTAAGAGCCTCATTGGATTTTGTTATCACCAAATAGGCCTACATAAGTAAAGTAAGAGCCTCATTGGATTTTGTTATCACCAAATAGGCCTACATAAGTAAAGTAAGAGCCTCATTGGATTTTGTTATCACCAAATAGGCCTACATAAGTAAAGTAAGAGCCTCATTGGATTTTGTTATCACCAAATAGGCCTACACAAGTAAAGTAAGAGCCCATTGGATTTTGTTATCACCAAATAGGCCTACATAAGTAAAGTAAGAGCCTCATTGGATTTTGTTATCACCAAATAGGCCTACATAAGTAAAGTAAGAGCCTCATTGGATTTTGTTATCACCAAATAGGCCTACATAAGTAAAGTATGAGCCTCATTGGATTTTGTTATCACCAAATAGGCCTACATAAGTAAAGTAAGAGCCACATTGGATTTTGTTATCACCAAATAGGCCTACATAAGTAAAGTAAGAGCCTCATTGGATTTTGTTATCACCAAATAGACCTACATAAGTAAAGTAAAGTGATGCCACTACAGGCCTCAGGAGGCCCTTGGGGTAGTAGGAGGTTAAGGCTCCCACTTTTTCTAGACAATCAGCACTTGATGTCAGCCGGATTGTCAGCCCTGCGTGACGGCCGCCTTTACCCCCAGAACAAGCGCCTGGTACTCATTTCCATTAGCGGCTGAGTCGACCCCAGGACCATAGTGCCACCAGAGGGTTTGGGTCAGTTTAAGAATTCTGACCCCACGGAGCTCGAACCATCGACCTTCCGTCTTGTAGCCCAGTGCCTTACCACAACGCTACGGCGCGTCATAAAAAAGCTGATTTAATTAAATAACTAGAAGATGTAGATAATTAACTGCAAGATTCAGAGTCAAGAAACGCGGACATGAGTTCTACTGGGGTAATATTTTCCGGAGGTAAATTAGTCCCCCATTCGATTCTCTGGGATCGATTCTCAGTGACAGCTGTTTCTTGTTATAATTTGTTAACATGTCTGAAGAAGGTACAGTGTACCGAAACAGCTGTCACTGAATTATATATATATATATATATATATATATATATGTATATATATATATATATATATATATGAAAATCAAATAAAACTAAGTTATTTTTATTTAATCTTCTTGTTTTATTCTCTAATGTTTTATGTAAGCTATAGTTCCACATATCATATGAAATTTTGACAGTTTCATATTTATGTCTCTTTCAGTTTTTGTGTTTATAGCAAAATTACAACCCAAATAATTAAAATCGTTACTTTTTCCAGAGGAACGTTAGAGATCTAGGAAGTAAAGAATCAGTAAGAGTTTAAATATAAATTAGATTTACGAGTCTTTCTTAATCGGCATTTTGATATATCATTACATGTTATCTTGTGTTATAATGTCCTAAAATAGAGTTATTGGGTTTATATTCAACGTCAATAATAATATATAAAATATAGGCTAATCTAGTTTTATAGTCCATTAATTTGACAAGTTGTAAGGAATTGATCAAGGTCATCAGAATGATAACCTATCTCTTAACATTACTAAACAAATTTTAAAATAAATAATAGTTTTAAAAAACTAAAACAACACGCTTTATTAGAAAACCGAACTCAAAAATGAAAAATAATTTCAATTTCCAACACGCTTGGGATAAATTTAAAGTGGTCAACAAAAAAATATTCTCCAACACATATAGAATAAAACTAGAATTATCATAAGTAATGCCACGAGTGATTTCCAAATTATCGATAAATTCACGACTCACGAAGTGAGGAGTGAATTTATCTAGAGAATTTGGAAATCAAGAGTGGCATTTGTTAGGACTATTTAACGAATAAAATTAAGCTGTTTACTCACAAATCATTATTTAACTATAGTCATTTTAAAATATTTATATATTTAATGTAAACAGCTATGTTTGAAAACAAATGAGAAACGATAGGTACGCTTCTACTGCTTCTTTTGTTTATCACTGCAACCAGATATACTATTTATTGCCAAAGGAACGCAATTGTAAGGAGGAGCTTTCTTTAATATCGTAATTATAACACTGATAAATATTTGGTGAAACACGACTCTGATTGGTTGTAAAACAGAAATCATTGAAACGTGATTGGTTATTGACTCCCATTTGGGGCATGAGTTAAATAGTCAACAAAAAGAAAATAATTTTACCATCAAAAGCGTGGGGTGCTCTATATCAATTAATATATTTGATAATAAACAGGTATTGGTAAAAGTAAAGTCTCTAAGAAGAACATGTAAAAATCATAAAAGGCACCCCACGCTTTTGATGGTAAAATTACTTTCTTCTTGTTGATAATTCTAGTTTTATTCTAGATGTGTTGGAGAAGATTTTTTTGTTGACCACTTTAAATTTACCCCAAGCGTGTTGGAAATTAAAATTATTTTTCCTTTTTGAGTTCGGTTTTCTAATAAAGCGTGCTGTTTTAGTTTTTTAAAACTATTATTTATTTTTTTATTTTTTAGTTTTAATATTTTACAGAATAAGATAAAAATGTAAATATCTTTAAATTCCTTACTATTGTAGTATGAGCTAAAAGTAATACTCTTCTAAAAAAATCCTCCCCAGCCGGACTCGAACCAGCGACCTATGGATTACTGAAATTATATACCACTAGTTCACCGCTCTACCAACTGAGTTCTAACAACGATTGACTAAAAAGTCGACAAGTCCGTAACCTATTTTACCAGTTTTAATGTTTTTGATTTTCTGATGATTCTGGCCAGGAATTTAGAAACAAAATATGAAATTATTGTAGTGTCACGGGTCCTTTACAAGTATTCAAAGTTTCAAGTCGGTCCGTTGTCTCTAAGTGGGTGAAAATCGTGTTCAAAAATTCCGTTACATAAATACAAAAACACTTTTTTTTATTTTATGATGATTCTGGCCAGGATTTTAGAAAATAAATATGAAATTATTGTATTGTCACGGGTCCTTTACAAGTATACAAAATTTCAAGTCGATCCAATTATTTTAAGTGGGTGAAAAACGCGATGAAAGATTCAGTTACATAGATAGATAGATAGATAGATACAGGTCAAGCAAATATAAAGCGTGTAAAATTAAGATCAATTTCTAAAGCATATTTCGGTCATCCCTGTGGCACTCATCTCTTTAAAAGAGATTTAAGAACAAGGACCTGTCAGATAGACAGTAACCGCCCATGTTCCAACTTAATGTCGTCATGTTCAAACAAATGACAGTTTACAAGTCTTTAAAATAATTTCGTAAAACAAATTAAAGCTGGAGGAACTAAGTGGCCGTGAGAAACGATCATAACGAGGTCAAAGCATTGATTCCCATAAATAGTAAATATAATTACCATTAGGAAAGGGAGCCAATTTCATAATACCTTTTCCTGGCAAGAAAAGAAAGTTGAGAAGACTTGGAACTCGTCCATCACTTACTCCACTTTTCCTTAATCTGGTTTCGCAGGCCTCAAGTCTGTCAGCCAAAATATCTAAAGCCTGTCCGTTCTTAAAGTGATCCTCATGAAAACAAAACCACGTGACCTGCTCGCTTTTCATTGGTTATGCACACCGACGTACGTTGTAGAAGCAATAAGTACGCGAAAAAGTAGTTCCCTTCATTAAATTAAAAATATGTCCTCTGAATATACTTGTTATTCTTCGTGAATGAAAATAATAGCATTCAAAACATAGAAAATATTCTAAAATATACCTAATCAATAATTACAACTTAAAATAGTTTATTACATATGGATGATGCTTCGGTCGATTCTCATGAAACAAAATGACGAAGTGTCCAGTCTTCTGTTGCTGTGTCGTCATCTCCCTGTCAAAAGTAACAGTAATTGTGGCGCGAATGGCGGAAGGATACAATTGGCGTTTGTTGATGTTAGGATCACTCTAAGAGCGGATAAGGTATAGCAATATACGAGATGCACAAAGAAATTAAACATAGGCTCAATTCTGGAAATGCGTGCTATTATGCATTGCAGAGACTCTTGATGTCCCAACTCCTTTCAAAAAACGTTAAACTGAAAATATATAAAACTATTATTCTACCAGTTATATTATATGGGTGCGAAACATGGACTCTTACTTTAAGGGAGGAAAGGAGATTACGAGTATTTGAGAATAAAGTTCTTAGGAACATTTTTGGACCAAAGAGAGATGAACAGACAGGTGAATGGAGAAGACTACATAACAATGAACTACATGGTCTTTATAGGAAGCCAGATATAATAAGAACAGTTAAGTCTCGTAGACTGCGATGGGCAGGGCATGTTGCGCGTATGGGGAGTGAAAGACGTGCATGGAAGCTTCTTGTAGGAAAACTGGAGGGAAAACGCCCAGTTGGTAGACCAAGAATGAGGTGGGAGAACAACATTAACTATGATTTGAGGGAAGTAGATTATACAGGGAATGATTGGAAAGCATTAGCTCAGGATAGGGATGTATGGAGAGCTTATGTCCGCGCGGCCATGAACCTTCGGGTTCGACAGCCAGTTAGAGTTAATAGAAATAATGAAATATAACTGATTTTAATTTAATAGAATGCTTTCGAAAACTGTGTCCTTCATGCGACAAAAATTCCTTTCTTACAAGGAATAATATTTATCGATAAAAATAATATTTGTGAAGGTGAAAACTCTAGACAATCGTGCATTTTATTGCTCAACTGTTATTCACGAATTGTGCATTTATTTATGCAGACATTTGAAGGTATGGGAATATGTACCACTTTACTATGATGCGAGGCGTTCACCTATACTATCAAATACCGGACGATCATATGAAACTATGACATCCCTCCATGACTGTAGAGCAGGTGACGTCATTTGACTAGCAGGGTGATCATTAAATACAACCCACTCCTCCCCGTCAACATAAACACGTAGGTAACAAAGTGATCAGTTTATTATCACACCGGTATTACATGAAACAACTTTTTAAAAGGAAACGAACTATTCATTATTATTATTATTATTATATTATTATTATTAATACTATTATTATTATTATTATTATTAAAATTGTGGCAAGAAGTAATAGACTAAGTACTAAAACATACGATTAACAGTAATAACTGGAAGGCGCACAAACGTGCACATGAGTCTATTACCAACATAGGAACCACAAACGAATGGTACCTACCCCTCTAAGGTGTAATGAATAACATGTGCATTTGGAGTGGGGATGGCGACTTTATGGGAAGTGTCATCACCCTTATAAGGGGAGGACGCGTGTGAAAACTCTCTCACGCTCATACGTTCTACAATAGTCAAGTTCTTCAGCAACCGTTCACGACCTATAGTAAAAGTGATATTAAAACACGTGGGCTTAAGTAAATTCATCAACTCCACTCCGAATTAGTGAGGTATAAAACATTGTAATTCTGTAATTGTATATGCAAAATTATTCAATAAACTGAAGTAATGAGTTTCTAATATAAGCATCCCTGTGAGTTATCATGATCTACCCTGGGCGAACCGGCACAAAATATGTTAAAAATTAGAAAAAAAATAAGAAATATCATACGAGAAAAAATTAATATTAGATATTCAATAGCAGAATATATAAGATATAAGCAATTAAATTGGTGTGAGCAGGTACGATGAATGCAAGAAGAGAGGTTACGCAGGAAAACATTGGAATGGTGTCCACCTGGAAGAAAAAGGGAAGGAAGACCTCGAAACTCGTGGATACAAGAAATAAGAACTGGAATGAGAACAGGACTGGAGGGTATGGAGTGGATGGATAGAGATGAGTGGAAAAGAAAAATAAAACTTTAGGCAAAGAAATATGTGTAAACATTGAAAATCTGTATATAAATAAATAGAAAATTAATAAATAATAATAATAGTTTTATTATTATTATTATTATTATTATTATTATTAGAAGTAGTAGTAGTAGTAGTAGTAGTAGTAGTAGTAGTAGTAGCAGTAGTAGTAGTAGTAGTAGCAGTAATGGTGGATGTGAAACATGGACTCTTAGTTTAAGGGAGGACAAAAATTACAAGTATTTGACAATAAAGTTCATAGGATTTTTTTTTTTGGATCAAAGAGAGATGAATAGAGAGGTGAATGGAGAAGACTAAATAACAGTGAGCTACATAGGAAACAAGATATAATAAGAATATTTAAGTCTCGTAGACTGCGATGAACAGGACATGTGGCACGAATGGAGGATGAAAGAAGGGCATGTAAATTGTTATAGGAAAGCCAGAGAAAAAATCGTCCAGCAGGTAGGCCAAGAAAGGAGTGGAAGAATAATATGATATGAGAGGTAAATTATAACTAACTCACTGGCACTATCGAAACCGTGGGTTCATGGCCGCTAGGACAAACTCTTTATACATCCCTGTTCTCACCCAATGTTTTTCTATCATACCCTGTATAATATACTTCCGCTTATATAATGACTAATGTTATTCTCTCGCCTCATTCTGGTGCTTTCCATGCCCCCCTTTCATTCCCAATTTGTGTCACACACCTTGCCCATCGAAGTCTACGAGACTTATCTATATCTGATTACCTATTAAGATCATGTAGCTCACTGTTATGTAGTCTTCTCCATTCGCCTATTCGTTTATCTTTCTTTGGTCCAAAAATTTAACTAAGACGTTTATTCTCAAAACACTCGTAATCTGTTTTCCTCCCTTAAGGCCAGAGTCCATGTTTCACATCCATATAACTGGGAGAATAGCAGTTTTATATATTTTCAGTTTAACGGGTTTTTTTTTAGTCCACCGCTGTGGTCCCGAGGTACCGTGCTGCCTTGTCACGCAGCGGGGTTCGACCCCGGTCGGGGCAGTTTTTCTGGGTGAGGTTTTTATCGGGGTTTTTCCTCACCTGTAAGACAAATGTGAGGAAAACTTTAAGGCCCAATCGGTCCCCGAAATCATATGGCCACGATCATCATTATCACCATCATCCTTCACCGGTGTGGAAAGCAACGGGAAGCTACCAGACCTACAAGTACCTAGTAAAGCTGCATAGGATAGCATGAAATTGCTATGATTGCAGTGAAAGACCTGCCCTCGGGCAGAATTACGATGGATGGATGGATGGATGGATGGAACGTTTATTTTAGAGAACCTTGGATGACATGAGTTATTGATTATTATAATTACGCCATAGCTTAGTGGTTAAGGCACTGCGCTACAAGCCGAAAGGTCGAGGGTTTAAGTCCCGGTGAGGTCAGGATTTTTAAACTGACCCAAACCTTCTGGCGGCACTATGGTCCTGGGGTCGACTAGCCTCTTACGGAAATCAGTACCAGACGCTTGTTCTAGGGGTAAAGGCGGCCGTCACGCAGGGCTGACAACCCGGCTGACATGAAGTGCCGATTGTCCAGAAAAAAGTGGGAGCCTTAACCTCCCACTACCCGAAGGGCTTCCTGAGGCCTGTAGTGGGATTACTTTACTATAATTAATTGATAAAATATAATTAGCTTCTGAAGCATGTCCGGATTAAGCCCTAGGTCTGTTACGACACTTCGATTCACTTGATCCCTCTTAACACTTCGGCGAAGTTTTATTTATGGCTTATGGCGTGTAGTTTTGGATCTTTTGCTGTATTCTATCTGGCCCACGTGCTCATGCCAAATCGAGGGTCATTGTAAAGCTTTTATGTGTAGTTTGTTGCAATGATTAATGCAATTAACTTTTATGAACACCCTTTATAATACCTATTGTTTAAATTAACACAACATGACTTGAAAAGAAAGAAAGAACCATTTGTTATTTATTACTCTAAGTGTCATGAGTGACATCACGAACCGTTCGTTGCTAAGTAACGCCTGCAATTGTTACATCACTGTGGAATTCGCAAACACTTACCTACCTCTAACCCATTCTTTTGTTTTCATATTTCGCACATGAGTACTTCCGCATATCAGTGACGTTTTAATATAATTGATATATAACTAGATAATACATAAACATTAATATATTTTTGTTTAATCGGATAAGTAAAAGGAAAATAATTGTAAATGTATATCATACTTAATGGGAAATATAATGTCTAATCCTATAAACACCTCAAAGGGATTGAAACAAGGGTGCAGTCTATCACCAATTTTATTTAATATTTATGTAGAATTTATATTAACGAAATGGAAACAAAGCTGCAAAGGTATGGGGATCCCAATAGGCAATAGATTTTTGCTGACATTACAATTTGTCGATGATCAACTGGTTTTAGCGCAAGACAATTTTGATATGGAATTCATGATAAAAAGGTTGAAAAACGCATATGAATCATGGGGTCTCACAGTAAATTTACAAAAAACAGAATATCTGGCAATAAATAGCAATGAAAGAGAAAATTTAGTATTGGAAGATGGAATCCAAATAAAGCAAGTGAAACAAACTAAATATTTAGGAATGATTATGGATAACATCGAAGGTATAGGCAAAGAGAACATAAAACATAGAATTGAATTGAGTAGCAAAATAATATCATCGTTAAATTCCATATGGTTTGATAAGCATATTTGGAAAGACACAAAAAAATATATTGGTAAAACATTGGTGGAATCTGTTGCAATGTACGGAAGTGAGGTATGGACAATCAATAAGTACTACAAGAATAGACTAATAGCTCTAGAAATGGATTATTTACGAAGAAGTGCCAGAAAGTCTAAATTAGAACGGGTCACAAATAAGGAAATTAGAAACATAATGGAAGCAGAAGAAAGCATAATTGAAAGAATTGAGGAAAAGGAATTAAAGTGGTTAGGACATGTTTTAAGAATGGAAGATGAGCGATGGCCGAAGCAACTATATGAATGGCATCCTAACAGAAAGAAGAAAAGAGGAAGACCAAGGTTAACATGGAAGGAAAACATGAAGACAGTAATGCAAGCTAGAGGGCTAAGCATCGAAGATGCCCAAGACCGTAGGCTTTGGAGGTTTGGCACGGGAAGACGGCAGCAGCTGTAAAAACCCGAAGATAGAGATATCATACTTATGTCCACCGCTGTGGTCTCGAGGTAGCGTGCTGCCTTGTCACGCAGCGGGCTCGGGTTCGATCCCCGGTCGGGGCAGTTTTTCTGGCTGAGGTTTTTATCGGGGTTTTTCCTCGCCTGTAAGACAAATGTCAGGAAAACTTTAAGGCCCAAACGGTCCCCGAAATCATATGGCCATCATCATCATCCTTATCATTATCATCATCATCCTTCACCGGTGTGGAAAGCAACGGGAAGATACCACACCTATAACTCCCTAGTAAAGCTGCAAGCATACCATGAAAACGCTATGATTGCAGTAAAGGACCTGCCCTCGGGCAGAATTACTATGGATGGATCATAATTATTTTTAGATACCCCGTGCTGATTACCCGCCGTTGCCCGAGAATCTACTTATCCCTATCTTCTTGGCATAAATGAACTGAAGGACAAAAATGGTTATTGTGTGTTATCCGTAAAAGATAAACATATGCTGTCGCGAACTTTTTTGTAGACGGTTTTGAGATATTCAATTCTGTGTACATTACTTTGGTGTATATGTTATGGTTTATGCAGCGTAAGCCATTTAAGCATCCAAGAAGTTCCGAAAAACACGTTTTTCTCAACAAATGGTGATTTTTAAAGGTGAAGGGCTTGGGTATTACAACTCTCTTATAGCCTAAAACCTTCCTGGGAAACTCCTGAACATTTTGCAAAAAGCCCCATCACAATCTGCCCGAAGGCAGGTATTTCACTGCAATCATAGCATTTTTATGCTATGCTTGCAGCTTTACTAGGGAATTGTAGGTGTGGTAGCTTCCCGTTGCTTTTCCACACCACAGAAGGGTGATGATGATGATGATGGCCATATTATTTCGGGGACCGTTTGGACCTTAAAGTTTTCCTGACATTTGTCTTACAGGTGAGTAAAAACCCCGATAAAAACCTCACCCAGAAAAACTGCCCCGACCGGGAATCGAACCCGGGCCCGCTGCGTGACAAGGCAGCACGCTACCTGGAGACCATAGCGGTGGACTTTATATATATATATATATATATATATATATATATATATATGTTGTAACATTCAGTGACCCTTTAGTTGGTAGTTACAAGGCAACAAACCTATACTCGATATTCTAGTAAAATATAAATATCCTCAACTCGTGTCCAACTAAGGGTCGGCTCGAGGAACGAGATGAGATGAAGCCCCTTATATAGAGGTCTGTGAATGACAAGGGTGCCGGCCGACCACGCTTTACACACATCACAGGGACAGATGAACGCAATGAAATGAATGAGATGAGAATAAAGGAATTGTAGAATGAAATTGTGGCATGGGAAAACAGCAGAAAAAAACCGAAAAAAACTTGTCCAATCTCTGTTTCGTCCACCACGAAACCCACATGGAGTGACCGAGACTCGATCTAAGGACCGCAGCGGTGAGAGTGAAGCGCCACGGAGCCGCAATGAAGATAAATACTGCATAGCAAATACATCAGGTTACACCGGTTATTGCATATCGCTTATTTCTAGATACGTGTATACATTATCCGCTTGCGTAGCATCAGCCACTGCGAATCAGGTAACAACGCATCCCAAGCTTCTTATATGATATAACATATCAGAAGATATTATATTCTACAGGAATTCTCAAACCAATCATATCAAAGGATAATTTCGAAACCAGAGCTACTATATACATCATTTAAGGGGGGTGATGCGTGAAAAACTGACCATTTGATATCAAAATTCGCATTTTTTGTTTTTTGTACTAAAAAATAGTCTGTACTCTAATGTATATGTTGGCAAAGTTACAGAGGCCTATGGCGCTTCTAAGTGCCCTAAATTACGTCAGAGTTAAAAGCTGCGCCAGTTAAATACCACCTGCATGCAAATCTTTAAACTTGTTTTTCCACACTTTTATTTTCACTGCATTTTTATACATTCAAAATTGAATGGAATTCAGAAATTTTGTCCTAGAAGGTTCAAATTTTTACTGCATGTACTAAAAACAATGGGTAACAAAGTAGTGCATGGGTTTCATGATTGAAGTAGTATTTTAAGAAATAAAAAATAAACTGTATGCAATTATTTTTTTTTGTTGTAATTCCACGCATGAAGTACAACATTTTTTTTTCTCCCTTTGTGTTCACAATATAAGAATTCTAATGCATGCTGTTTTTCTAAATATTTTAGGGGTCTTGTATAAAAACATACATTTTACTAAAAACATTGTGGAACCCATTTAATTATAATATTTGCAATTTTTAAAAAATATAATGTTTAATAACTCATAAAATAAATGTCTCACAAGAATGAAACTTAAACACATCATTATGTATCATGCAGTGAATGTTTGTACAAAACATCAAGTCTCTAGCTAAAAAAATGTAGAAAATAGAAATTTCACCCAACACCCCCCCCTTTAAAAAGATAGGAATTAGATTTCAGACTTTTTAATGGATTGCCAGAGAACCGAATGGGAACTACTTTATCTCCGAAAATTATTACCACAGTGGAACCCATGTATTCGTTTCTTGACGGTTGTATTTCTATGGAGAAAAAGTTACTTGATCTAAGGTACTTTTTTTCGTCTGGCTTATCACTTTTAATCTGTCGGCATGGGTAAACTTTCGGAAGCGTAGCTACCGCCGACATAGATCTCGAGGCCATTTATGCACGCAAGTTACTCCACCACGACAAGGTAAAGATACCAAAAAGAGATGAACAGGCGAATGGAGGAGACTCACTAATAGTGAGCTACGAGTAAATGATCTTTATAGAAAATCAGATATAATAATAGTTATGTCTCCCAAACTGCGATGGGCAGGACATGTGGCACGAATGGAGAATAAAAGAGTAGAATGGTAACTAACTGTAGGAAAACCGGAGGGAAAGCATCCAGTAAGGAGTATAAGAATGAGGTGAGAGAATAAATTAACCATGATTTGAGAGAAGAAGATTATACAGGGATAATTGGAAAACATTAGCTCAGGATAGGGAAGTATAGAGAGCTTATTTCCACGTAGCCATGAGTTAGACTGCGATGGTCAGGACGTCTTCTTTTCCTTCACGATTTAGGCTTTTTTACTAGCCTGTTCCGGCTCCAAATTGCTGCTGTTTCCATCTTTTCTTTGGTCTTCCCAAACTTCTTCTTCCTCATGGTGAAAAGCTGTATGCTGCTTTTGGTATTCTATTCTCAGTCATCCTTGCCAAGTGTTCTTTCCAGTTTGTTCTGTATTTATGGTAAGGACATGCGGCACGAATTATGAATGAAAAATGGGCATGAGAACTTCTTTTGGGAAAAGCAGAGGAAAAGGGCATGTGGGTAGACCAAGAATGAGATGGAAGAATAATATTAACCATGATACGAGGGCAGTGGATTATAAATGGAATGATTGGAAAATATTAGCTCAGAATTGGGATGTATGGAGAGTATATACGTCAAGAATCCATGGATTTGATAATGCCAGTGAGTGAGCAGCCCTAAGTAAGTTAGCCTTATCTGATTCTTCTTTAACCTCCTTCTATAAATGTTACTCACTGTCAGTATCGGACCCTTAGGTCCATGGCCGCGCGGACATAAGCTCTCCATACATCCCTATCCTGAGCTAATGCTTTCCAATCATTCCCTGTATAGTCTATTTCCTTCAAATCATAGTCACATTTTGTATTTTTTTTTCTGCGCTATTTGTTCGTTTTCTATAAATTATTACAATACCCGATATCTAATAAATTGTTCACTAGGCGACAAAATATTTATTACGGAAAATATAACAATATATTGCTTACATATACTAGAAGAGAATAACGCTGGAAAACATTACTGCAAAACTTATAAATCCAAGAAAACAATGCGAAGATTCGCCATTATGCGCTTAACATGAAAGGGAATGGACAAGAGAAAAAAAAATGATGAACGACTTCCGTCCAGTTGTAACAAATGAAGTTAGATGTATCATTGTTGTTAGTCCTGCGCGCGCGTCATTTGTTGAGAGTGACTGCGTTTCTTGTTCTGTTTCTGCGATGATTGGGAATCGATCACAGAGCCAATGTTGAATTGTCTTGCAAATTTACATGCAGCAAGCCAAGTTGGTCTTCCCGATGTTGTTGTCATTAGTTCCATCACGAGTCTACACGAATGCAATTCTTATCTTTGTTGGCAAAGTCAACAATGACATACAATATAGATTAGCATTTATCAGGGGGCACTGAAATATACTTACTTACTCACTGGCACTATCGAACCCGTAGGTTTATGGCCGCACGGACATAAGCTCTCCATACATCCCTATCCTGAGCTAATGCTTTCCAATCATTCCCTGTATAATCTACTTCCCTCAAACCATAGTTAATGTTATTCTCCCACCTCATTCTTGGTCTACCAAGTGGCCGTTTTCCCTCCGGCTTTCCTACAAGAAGCTTCCAAGGAAGTCTTTCATTTCCCATACGTGCAACATGTCCTGCCCAACGCAGTCTACGAGACTTAACTGTTCTTATTATATCTGGCTTCCTATAAAGACCATGTAGTTCATTGTTATGTAGTCTTCTCCATTCACCTGTCTGTTCATCTCTCTTTGGTCCAAACATTTTCCTAAGTACTTTATTCTCAAATACTTGTAATCTCCTTTCCTCCCTTAAAGTAAGAGTCCATGTTTCGCACACATATAATATAACTGGTAGAATAATAGTTTTATATATTTTCAGTTTAACGTTTTTTGAAAGGAGTTGGGACATCAAGAGTCTCTGCAATGCATAATAGCACGCATTTCCAGAATTGAGCCTATGTTTAATTTCTTTGACAGAAAGGAAATTAGGCCTAATATTTTTAAAAGTACATTCATGGTATCATAAATTTGCATATTTATGTTGTTTTGAATGTGACTATACTTTGAAAATGCCTGGAATATAATAAATAAAACGAAATAAGAATGAAATAAAATTTTGAGAAAGTGAGGCAATGTATTTGAAAACTGTGTCGCAGTAAAGAATGGGTTTAAATAGAAAGTAAATATAAAATTCTGAAGAATTTAGTTATCTGGCAGTTTTCAGGGAGGTCTACTGTGGGCGTAGGTGTAGTGGGACAGGTTAATGTCGTGGACACCTGAATTTATGAAGCGAACAATTGTTTGGCTTTATATTGAAGTAAGCAGTTAGAAACACCTCCACGCGACACCTCGTCCAACAAGTGGACAACACACACACATCCTGAAATATACACAATATAATGTCACAATAATCCTAAAATGTAAGAAAGGTTAAAACTTAGTATTAATGGGTCTAATTTTGGTCCCTAAAAGTGACAAGGAAATTACGTACTTCAATTTTTTTTTTCTCTGTTTCATTTCTTTGGAAACATGGCTCTGGAATTCCCAATTCTCTTACTCCTGCATCAAGGACTCCAGAACAATTAAACATTTTCTTACACACTGTATTATGTGAACAAGTTTTAAGGATGTATTTTATTATTCTTTTGATATTTATTTTATATATATATACTAGAAGTCCCGGCCACGCGTTGCTGTGGCTAAGGTATACGTTAAAAATTTAAATTAAGTTGCTGTCTTTCAGCCAGATTACTTAAAACTAATACTTACACACGAAATTAATAATATTGAAAATAAAATAAACACTGAACACACTTAAATTATGAAATAATCAATATTTGTAATTCAATTGAAATTCGCGGTTGCTACAAAAAGCACAGCCATCTGGATCTCTCTTTGTTAAATAATAAACCAATTACCTTAAATTACCTTACACCGCCATCTGTTAGATACGTATGGAACTCACAGATAATTACACCGCCATCTGTTAGAATCTATGAAACTCACAGATAATTACACCGCCATCTTTTAGAATCGTATGGAACTCACAGATAATTATAACACTTTGTTAAATAGTAATCAAATAATTTGCAATAAAATAATGCGACTATAAATTTAGTTATAAACTACCCTAAGTCTCAAGTTGGACCAAACTGCACACAGTGGGTAAAATTTTATTAAAATCGGTTCAGTAGTTTAGGATTCCATCGCGGACAAACAACGTGACACGAAATTTTTATATATTAAGATATTGCTAATAAAGTATATATTATATACTACCAAGTAAATATTCTCTTTAAATATGCTTAGTTGATATAGTAGCCACTAGATGGCAGTTGGAACGTATCCTGCTACCTCTCGTATAAATTGAGAATCCACCCATAGTAATTCTGCCGGAAGGCAGGTCCTTCACTGCAATCATAGCATTTTCATGCTAAGCTTGCAGCTTTACTAGGGAAAAATTGAGAATAATATATATAAATGTTTAGGATTTCTGAGTAGCTCAGATGGTTAGAGCGCTAAACGCACAGAGTTTAGAAACTCGAGTTCAAATCCCGACTCAAGCATTTATTTTTTACATCATACACACATGTGTATGGGGGCTCACCGTAGCGTAGTCGTTAAGGCACTGCGCTACAATCCGTACATATTATGTACCTCACTATTATGTAGTTTTCTCCATCCACATGTCTGTTCAAACTACTTTTGGCCCAAAAATTTTCCTAAGAACTTTATTCTCAAATACTCGTAATCTTCTTTCCTCCTATAAAGTAAGAGTCCATGTTTCGCATCCATATACTCGTATACTGTTTTATATATTTTCAGTTTAACGTTTTTTAATGAGCTGGGAAGGTAAGTGTCCCTATAATGCATAATAGCATGCATTTCCAGAATTGAAAAATGAAACACCAAGAATGAAATTTGACAGGAATGAATTTTAAAAAAAGTCGCGTCGCTGGTTGTAAAGTTTAGCTTAACAACCATAAGATTTTCCCGCACCCATACCTGGGAGATGTCTTGGGAATATGACGACATAACAAATTTGAAATGCCTAGGAAATGGCACAAAAGTCTTAACCGCTGGGAAGAAACGTTGTAAAGTAGTTGTATGACCTTTATAATCTGCAAGACCTCAGTAACTGTGGGAACAAAATCCAGGGTATCAGAAAGTGCATCGAGGAACTTGCAGATGTATCCGCATCATCTCGACATCCCAATTATCAACAATGACCAGTGAACTCTGCCCCTACCACATATGCAACGAGCCGGTGACTAAGTGATATGCAAATTGCAAACTTGCAACCGTGCTACAATCTATCCACAGAGAAGAAAGCGGACAAGTTTCGCGCACATGCCATAAGTGGCGCTAGTGTACAACAACTAACGTCATCTAAATTTTTTCGATTTTTTTCTGGTACTAATATGAAATTCTGTACCGCCTGGTGGTAAAATTATGAATTATAATTATATAACGCCATCTGGTGAATAATCATGAAATTGAGCTTTTATAGGAATAAATAACGTATTAATTAATCTTAAATTATGGAATTATTTGTACCCAGCCTCTCAGACCTAAAGATTTTCTTTAATTTTAACAGAAGGGAAGGATGGAAATAAATAAAACATGTTAATTTATTTTCGTTTATTAAAATTTGAAAACGTGCAATTCTATCTCTGTGATTGACACATGTGGTTATGAAGGGCCAGGAGCCGGCTGGTAAAAGGGCAACCGCTGAAAAGTGGAAAGACCCTCAATCGGATCGGAAAACGTGCATTATGAGCTCTTTTAATAAATATGTACAATTGACCTACACCCTTATTCTCACATACATATTTTATACACTATTTATTAAAGAACCTTAGCCATGTCCTACATCTGAAATCCATTATAAAGTCACATTTTTAAAAATGTTTATTAGAAATGGCTGTGCACTAACATCAGTCTTAGATAGATAGATAGATAGATGGAAAGCTCTGCGGCCATCACTTAAGTGTTGGCGGTGAGCGATCCATTTTGGTCCTCCTTAATAGGTAGAACCCCGGGTTCCTGTAAAATACATTAGCCCCGGTTAACATCAGTCTTCCTAACCTAACAAATCTTAGAATTTTATCACTTCTAGTAGGTTTATCTTTGAAAATAGATTCACATTAAAAACGTAAACAAGCTTGAATTTACTTACAAATTAGAGTAAAATAAAATCTAACTAATGATTTTTAACTATCGATAATACATAATTCTTCCAGCACCGTCTACATAGAACGAAAGGATAGCAGTTAAAAAATTTTAATTTACAAAATGGCTAATTTCCCATAATCCCGAGTGAACACGCTGTGCACGACGCCGTGTGCCTTGCATTTGTTTTATTTAGTTACAAATTATGTTACTACGAAACAGCGCTACCATTGTAGTTTGCTCATTGTATTTCATCGTAACGACCGAAATTTTTTAGATGTCACTGTACTCAGTTTCTCTATGCAATCTATCTACCTCACTTACAATCAGCACAGGGTAGCCAACAATGTTTTTCTTTCTATTAATTTACCTTCTATTTTTTATCATCTTATATAATATTTATATTTGAAGAGAAAAATTTTCGCGTAGACCGGGACTCGAACCCGGGACCCTTGGCTTTCCGGGCCAAGTGCTCTACCAACTGAGCTACCGAGGCGAGTTACGATCTAGACGCAAATTTTTCTCTTATGTACGTTGTAATTCCCTCGCGCCAAATGCTTGAAACCATAGCTTCTATCTTTGCAAATGGCGGCTTCTTAGTTAAGAAGACATTTATTGGGAATTTAACACTACTTTATAGCCAGTAGGGCTTCTATTGACGATTTTTATTATTAATTTAACACTTCTCATAGAAGGATAAATTATATTTGAAGAGAAAAATTTTCGCCTAGACCGGGACTCGAAATCGGGACCCTTGGCTTTCTTATATAATGTTATGTTCAACACAAGGTCAAATCAGTCCTCCTCAATGGATTTTTTTAGAGAAGTTGGAACTACAAGAATCTCTTTAGTCCATAATAGCAAGTAGGCTATTTACAATCAAGATTGTTGTCTATTACCGACTCTGTTTAAAATATATGTACATGAAATATTAAAGAATTGGAGGAGAAAATGTTCAAGCGTGGGAATTCCTATTCCAAACAACAAAACTTTATACAGCTTACATTTTGCAGATGATCAATTGTTAATTGCACAAGATTATGAAGATTTAGAATATATGACTAGAAAATTAATAGAAGAATATGAAAAATGGGGATTCAATTTGAACATGAAAAAAAAAATTATAAATTGGTGAACCAGAACAAAATTTAATTTCGGAGACTGGAGAATCAATAAAATCTTGTAGTGAGATTACATATTTAGGAATTAAAATAAATAAAAATGGGAGTTATGAAGAGCAAATATGAAATAGAAATAATAAAGGAAAATTTGCAATTGCTTGCCTCAATGGAATATTGTGGGATAAAAATATAAGTAATAAAAATAAAATGAATATATATCATACAATTGTTAAAAGCATCATTACTTATGGAGCAGAACTTTGGCCATTAACAACAAAAACAAATAAGTATCTTTTGGCAACGGAAATTGATTTTATACGAAGGACCACAAGAATTTCAAGAAGAGAAAAAAATAGGAACTCAGTTATAAGGGAGAAAATGAAGATTGAAGACACTATTTTAGATTATATTAAAACTCAGCAATTAAGATGGTACGGACATGTCCAGCGAATGGAAGAGGTTCGACTACCAAAATCTGTTTTGGAATGGAAACCTGAGGGAAGACGAGGCAGAGGAAGACCTAAAACCTCCTGGAGTCAGGGAATATGTTTATATATCAAGGAGGAACAACTACAACCAGGAGATTGGATGGACCGACAAAATTGGCTATTAGGAATCGGACGATGTCAAAGACATTAATCAACCGATGATCTATCTATCTACAGACTTGAGTCTATGTTTAATTTATGTGTGCACCTCATTAGTTTTGTAATTATTATTTCTAGGTGTTTGAATTCAGCCACTTCATCAAAATTCCTCTCATTTGTAATTAACTGTTCACTTTTTCTGGACAATTGGCACTTGATGTCAGCAGAGTTGTCGGCCCTGGGTGACGGCCGCCTTTACCCCCAGAACAAGCATCTGGTACTCATTTCCGTTAGAGGCCGAGTCGACCCCAGGGCCATAGTGTCGCCAGAACGTTTGGGTCAGTTTCAAAATCCTGACCACACCGGGACTTGAACCCTCGACCTTCCGGCTTATAGCACAGTTCCTTAACCACTACGCTACGATATGTATATAAATAAGAATATAAACAAATAAATAAAATTCACTACCACTACTTCATAAAATTTAGTTTTGTTTCTTTTCTTGTGCTTTTAGATATCCTTTTGATTGTTCCACATATATATTTAAATGTATTAAGTTTGAAGAAGTGAAGATATTAGAAATGAGCTAAGTACCTTTAAACTCTTAGATAGAATAAAAGAATCTAGAAAAAATGGAAAGAACACGTTCAAAGAATGGAAGATGATCGCATTCCCAAAATTATACTTAAATACAAACCAAAAGGACGCAGGAATGTTGGTAGACCGAAGAAGAGATGGATCCAACTTTTGAATGAGAATCTATGAGACCGGAACAAGCCACATGGGCTTAATCCGTGATTGTTGATGATGATGATGAACAAATAAATAAAATAATATTTAATAAATTAGACCAAAGTATCCCACAGGGCACATGGCCAATTTAACGTTAACTACGTATTTCCGTCAGTAATCGGCAGTAATAATTTAATAAATCACTGGAAATTAGCTGTCATCTCGTATTCTCGCAATATGAGAAAGTTGCATGAAAACCGGCGACAGTAAATTGGTGATTGATTGGTTACGTAAGATGGATCAAGCCACACGCAACATCAAATCGTTTAGTCGATTTTAATTAGCAGCAAGTGAAGTGGGACACCTTGATATCACTCTTAATGTTCTAATTGATCTCAACCAGCGGCAGCACTGACAACATACTGTCGTAACACATGCTATATACAGAGTGAGTCAGGAGGAAAGGTATAGTTCGGCGATGAAGTGAATGAAAGCGAGGGACGAAGGGAGAGAGGGAATTCCAAGCGATAAAATACCAACCCGCCTACTGATAATAGGCACAGTCATTATATGTCACGTATCTGTGTGGTTTATTTCGGGCGCATTCTACATATTTATATTTTTCTTCTTCTTCTTCCTTCCAAGTATTAGGCCAAGGCCTGTTACGATCCTATAGAAAATTTTCCCTCCAGCGTTTCATAGGACGGCCCAGTGATCTTCGTCCTCTTGGTATATAATTATAAACAGCTTTGGGGATCCGATTTGAACTCATTCTTTCAAGATGGTGTTTCCAATTTAGTTGGTACTGTTTAATATATTCCAAAATTGGCGTAGTCTTCAATTCTTTTAAGATATCGGTGTTCCTTTTCCGATCCCATCTGGTGTAATCCGCTGTTCTGCGCATGAATCTCATTTCACAAGCCGTTATTCTGCTTTCATGTTGTTTTCTTAGTGTCCATGCTTCACTACCATAGGTCAACACTGGTCTAGCCAAAGTGTTATATAAACGTAATCTGGTGTTTTTTTGTACAAGGGATGGTTTCATAACTTGATTAATATTCCTAAACTTTTATTATAACTAGTAACTTTTTCAGGGATATCCTTTTCATCCCAGATAGAGAGATAATATCCAAGATATTTAAATTGATTAGATCTCTCTAAAATGTTATTCTGGAGACAGATTTTACTTTGTATGGGGTCCTTCCCATGAAATGCCATAATTTTAGTTTTGTTAATTGATATTTCCATATTAAATTTGGCACCTATTTTTTGTAAATTATAAATTGATCGTTGCAAATTACTTATATTTTTATGTATACTTTGTATAGTTAAATTTCTTTTTAAGTTTAGTTACAGAGCCTAATATTTACTTTAGTTTTAATAATGTCTCGTAAGAAAGGACAAACTATTCACAGCGAGGCGAGGGAGATGTTTAAAAATGTTATTAAAGTGTGTGACGAAGAATCGAGATCAGGAGAACTGAAATATTTAATTTCCCAAAAAATAAACGTGTTGCTAAATATTGTGGCACATCAGAACACAGCGTATCCAATGTAAGGAAGGAGGGTGTTGTAGCTGGTGATATTTCATTATGTACTCCAGGAAAAAAGAGACCTCGGGCTGAGGAACATAAAGCTCATTGTGACGATTTTGATAAAAGACCGATTCGAGATATAATTAGGGACTTTTATCAGAACAATAAGATAGTTCCGACAGCTCCCAAACTCCTTGAAGAAATTATAAAAACAATAGACTTCCCCTGGCAAGTAGACGCTTTAAGGAAGTTGCTACATTACATGGGTTTCAGATGGAAAAACTGCGGCACTAAGAGAAAAGTTTTAATAGAGCGTCCAGACATAATTTATTGGCGGGCCAGATACTTGAGAACTATTAAAAAGTACAGAGATGAGGGAAAAAACATTATTTATATCGATAAATCTATAGGAATGCAAGGACACATAGCTCTTCGATTGCCTCCCTATATGTGCGAACTCAATGCAATAGAACTGGCATGGGCTGCAATAAAGAGATATGTTACTGGTGACTAACAAGACTACAGGAATTGACTCAAAGTGCGGTGAACTCAATCACACCGACAGATTGGGAAGGCTGCGTCAGTCACGTTAGGTCTCTGGAAGGTGGATTCTGGAAAAAGGATGGATTAATGGAAGATGTGATGGAGAGTTTCATCATATCATTAGGAGGAATGGATTCGAGCGGAGAGGAAGACAATAGTGAAAATAGTAGTGAGGATTGTTCATCAGACTCGGAACTGGCGCCCGCTAAGCTTCTAATGATAAGGTAAGTTATAGTACAATCCCTCGTGATATGATGTGCTGACTAATGAATTCCTATCCCTTTCATACACTTCGTCTGCGAACTTTACGTGCTTTGAGGAGTGATTCTCAACAAAAAACTTCTAATATACATATGACGCGGTGGTCGCAAGTTCAAACCCGGCCGGGGTCGATGGATTTTTAGGATGGAAAAAATCCAAGGAGCAAGTCCTCCGGGAGGGACTTTAAGCCGTGGGTCCCTAATCTGAAGATTTTCAGGCTCGTAAAAGATCCTTAAACCTGAATGAAAAGGCCTCTAAGCAAAATTTGCCGAATTTTCTCGTCCTAGTACTACCTTGGTTTCCTTAGATGTCAGTATGAGGCGGAACGTTGACCACGGACCACTCAAATGACATCTGTACGAAAACAAGTGTAACTAAATTAGTATGGTTCAAGTTCTTCCCTGTAGGGGGAGAGCGCCTAAATCTCTGTTAAGGGAAACATGGGCTTACAAGATACAAGATATACATATCACATTTTCTTAACCGTTTCAGGGTAATTTAATGAAAACATGGAGGATACTGTTATCTTAAGTTTTGTTTAATTGTGTACGTTTCCTAACAAAAGATGTTCACACAGTCCACCACCAAATTTAATTCATTTTGCCTATGTTGATTTACTGTCACCTGCACTTTTCCGGTCCCTGGTTGTTTTCATTAAATTATACTGAAACGATCACTGTAATCATAGCATTTTCATGCTATACTTTGCAGCATTATTAGGGATTTATAGGTGTGGTAGCTTCCCGTTGCTTTCTACGCCGGTAAAGGATGATAATGATAAGACTGATGATGATAGCCGGATGGTTTTCGGGAACCGTTGGCCCCTAAGCTTCCTGACATTTGTCTTACAGGTACGGAAAACCCACAAAAAAACCCCACCCAGGAGCCTGTCCTACCGGGAATAAGTTTTTTGTTCAGAATCATCTATACTATCACCCCTCAAATCACGTATCTTTCCTCCTGACTCACCCTGTATGTACCTAAACTTAATATTCCTTGGATATTTACGCCTATAACTGATACAGAAGTCATACACTGCATTTTAACAAAATAGGTACAATGTGCGTCGGGCTGGAAACCCACTAAGTAAAAAAAAATATTTCTCAAAAGTTTCACAGAATTAAGCCAGACGGAATTATTTAACAATATAAAACAATACATTCGTACTTGCAGCCATTTTATGTCTGATTGGTGTTACGGCCTGCTGTAGTCTCAACTAAATTATTTTCGGCTAACGCCAGTCAGTTGTTTATAATGAACGCAAATATTTCCAAAAGATATTATTTCATTATTATCTATTATTTTGAAAACAATATCGTTAAAAAAAACAATGTAGAACACACGAATGTGAAGTGTTTAACAGATTCTCGGAAATTAATCGTTTCCTCGCTTCTGTAAAAAGCACTTTGCAACCTCGTCCTGTAATATATTATTTCCATAGTCCTTAAATTCTGTTTTTATTTAATGTCTTGACTTCAATCTAATAAAATTTTAATTTAGTGACCCATGATCAACAACAACAACAACTGGCTTGTTCTGGTCTCATAGATTCTCATTAAAAAAGTTGAATCCATCTCTTTTTCGGTCTACCAATATTTCTGTCTCCTCTTGGTTTGTAATTAAGTATAATTTTTGGAATCCGATTAACTTCCATTCTTTGAACATATTCTTTCCAGTTTTTTCTAGATTATTTTATTGCATCTAAAAGTTTAAAAATATTTAGCTCATTTCTAATATCTTCACTTCTTCTTTTGTCTAGAAGTTTGTAACCAGCCAGACTTCTCAGAAATTTCATTTCAGCTGCTTCTATGATCTTCTCTTCTCTTTTAGTTAAAACCCAAAATTCACTACCATACAATAGTAAGGGGACTGCCACTACTTTATAAAATTTGTTTTGTTTCCATTCTTGTGTTCTTAAATATTCTTTTAATTGTGCCACATATATAATTACATTTATAAAGTTTGCTAAAGAGATCGGGGCACGCCGTAGCGTAGTGGTTAAGGCACTGAGCTACAAGCTGAGGGTTCAAGTCCCGTTGGGGTCAGGATTTTTAAACTGACCCAAACCCTCTGGCGGCACTATGGCCCTGGGGTCGACTCAGCCTCTAACGGAAATGAGTACCAGACGCTTGTTCTGGGGGTTAAGGCGGCCGTCACGCAGGGCTGACAACCCGGCTGATGTAAAGTGCCGATTGTCTAGAAAAAAGTGGGAGCCTTAACCTCCTACTACCCCAAGGGCCTCCGGGCCTGTTGTGGGATCACTTTACTTTACTTTTTTGTTAAACAGATCTTCATTTTTAAAATAGGAAACTCCATAACTCAGGTACCTTTAAAATGGTTCACATGTTTAATGGGTTTCCCCTCCAGAATTATTTTAGTTCTACAATAAATACAAGCTTGTCATGGCCTGAAGGGGTACTTTCCCTTATTTGATTCAACTAACCTTCTTTTCACCGTTAAGCGAAAGCAGCTAAGAATTTTCGAAACAAAAAATGTAAATTTTAACGAAAATTGAATATTACACGAGGAATTAAAATCTTGTGAAAGTTAGACGCAGGGATATGGGGAAAATAAATGAATTTTGTTGTCATGGGGTTGGCTATTGCACGTGCGTAAGAAAATGCAGGGCACATAGTCGCCAGAACAACCAGCTCTTTGTGTCCGTCTGAGGTACACTCACTGCAACTACATTATAGCACACCTCTTCAATCTATCAAGTCTAACTTTTATTTCCGAGTTTGAAATACAGTAAATCTGAAATAGGCTTTAATATACTTACTTACCCACTGACACTATCGAACCCGTAGGTTCATGGCAGCGCGGACATAAGCTCTCCATATATCCCTATCCTGAGCTAATCCTTTCCAATCATTCCCTGTATAATCTACTTCCCTCAAATCATAGTTAATGTTACACTCCCACCTCATTCTTGGTCTACCAACTGGGCGTTTTCCCTCTGGCTTTCCTATAAGAAGCTTCCATGCACGTTTCAATGATTTCTGTTTTACAACCAATCACAGTCGTGTTTCACCAAATATTTATCTATATTAAATTTGCCATATTAAAGAAAGCTCCTCCTTTTTAATATTATGCAGTAACTGACTCTGTAAGAAATACCGCTACCAGATTGTGTATATAGTGCATGGATGTCAACACATAGCGCTTGCAGGAGTTAATATAAAAAACATTTGTAGCAATTTATTATACCACCAAAAAAAGAAACCACTGTTTGCACTTTCTTAAATGTATTTTTTCCGTAACAATCCAGAAAAATATAATTGTCATATTTACATCATACGACATCAGAAATGAATTACTATACAGTTTGATGTGTTTCATTTTTTCTCCACTGGAGAGCATTCTTACAATATTGCGTTCCTTTGGCAATAAATAATATGATCTGGTTGCAGTGATAAACAAAAGAAGCGGATGAAGCGTACCAATCGTTTCTCATTTGTTTTCAAACATCGCCATTTACATTAAATATATAAATATTTTAAAATAACTATAGTTAAATAATGATTTGTGTGTAAACAGCTTAATTTTATTCGTTAAATAGTCCTAACAAATGCCACTCTTGATTTCCAAATTCTGTAGATAAATTGGAAATCGCTCGTGGCATTACTTATGAACGATAATTACAAATAGGAATGAGATGCATAATAAATTAAACATAGGTGCAGTAATAGAAATTGTGTGCTATTATGCATTGGAGGAACACTTCTCGTCCCAAGTTCTATAAAAAAACATTAAAATGAAAATGAATAAAACTGTTATCCCCTCATACGGATACAAAACATGGACTCTTATTTTAAGGCAGCAGGAAAGATTACGAGTTTATGAGAATGAAGTTTTTAGGAAAATGTTTGTACTAAAGAGAAATGAAGAGAAGTGAATGGACAGTGAGCTAAATTATATTTGCGCTTTCATATAGAGAACATGTAGCTCACAGTTATATAGTCTTCTCCATTCGCGTCTGTTCATCTCTTTTTGGTCCAAAAAAAATCCCAATAACTTTACTCTCAAATACTCGTAATTTTTCTCCTATAAAGTACGAGTTCATGTTTCGCATCCATGCAATAGAACTGCGAGAATAACGGTTTTATATTTTTCTAGAAAAGTTGGGACCACAAGAATCCCTGTAATGCATATTAGCGTGTTTTGTTTGCAGAATTGAGCCTATATTTAATTTTCTTGTGCATCTCATTCCTGTTTGTAATTATTGTTCCTAGGTATTTTAATGCAAAAGAATTACGGAAGAGGCTAGTGAAGTGCTCTGTGCGGAGTATAGCATTGTATGGTGCAGAGACCTTGGACATTACGACGGAATGAGGAGAAGCGACTGGAAAGCTTTTGAGATGTGGATATGGAGAAGGATGGAACGTATAAAATGAACAGACAACATTAAAAATAAACATGTGCTAGACAGAGTAGGTGAAGGAAGAATAATGCTGGAACTCATAAAAAAGAGGAAAATATATTGGATTGGCCACTGGTTAAGAAGAAACTGCCTGCTGACGGATGTCCAGGAAGGAATGGTCAACGGAAAGAAAGCTAGAGACAGAAAAATACATCAGATGACAGACAATATTAAAATAAATGGTTTGTTTGCAAATACAAAAAGAAAGGCTGAGTTCAGGAAAAAGGGGAGAATGCTGAGTTTGCAGTGAAAGACCTGCTCTTGGGCAGAACACTATGAGTGAAATGATGTGCAGTCCATTATATTGACTTTGCTCTTCTAAAATATGTCTTATACTAAAAATTTGATCTGTTCTACACCTGATTCTTTTGAATCCATGTTGATAAATATTATTATGATAATTAAGAGGTACAAAAGCTAATTGTATACGTTTCTATTGATAGATAATTATGTGAAAAATGTAAGAAAGATGTGTTAAAAGTATAATTATAATTCAAGAAGATCTGGATAAAGTGAAACAGCAAGTAGAATAGTTTAACAGATATAGGAGTTGTCCTGTAACAAGTTTGTTGTCGAATCACTGTGACCATTAACTGCTAGTAAATGTCTTGCATAAGATTTATATGGTGATCTTATCGAAGCAGTGGGTGAGTTTTAATAGCTGTTGATTTTGGTGAGACCTGCTATTGGTATACACCTCTACCGTCACGAGTCGTCATGCAAAGGTCACACTACCTTGACACCATGCAAAAACAATAAATTTTTGGCCTACTTTCAACTATTTTTAGAAAACAAAAGAACGTTTGCTATCACCTGTTCCCATACATATCGTTTGTATCTAATTTCCATATATTCTTCTTCTTATTCGTAATTTTCCAAATCACTCCTCGGAGGAAGACATATTGGAATTGCATCCACTGTCTCTCCATACATCCCTATCCTGAGCTAATGCTTTCAATCATTCCCTGTATAATCTACTTCCCTCAAATCATAGTTAATGTTATTCTCCCACCTCATTCTTGGTCTACCAACTGGGCGTTTTCCCTCTGGCTTTCCTACAAGAACCTTCCATGTAAGTCTTTCATTCCCCATACGTGCAACATGTCCTGCCCAACGCAGTCTACGAGACTTACCTGTTCTTATTATATCTGGCTTCCTATAAAGACCATGTAGTTCATTGTAATGTTGTCTTCTCCATTCGCCTGTTCATCTCTCTTTGGTCCAAAATTTTTTCTAAGTAAATCATGAGCAATTACAGGAGCTCCATACATCCCTATGCTGAGCTAATACTTTCCAATCAATCCCTGTATAATCTAATCATAGTTAATGTTATTCTCCCACCTCATTCTTGGTCTACCAACTGAGCGTTTTCCCTCTGGCTTTCCAAAAGAAACTTCCATCCACGTCTTTCATTCCCCATACGTGCAACATGCCCTGCCCATCGCAGTCTACGAGACTTAACTGTTCTTATTATATCTGGCTTCCTATAAAGACCATGTAGTCATTGTTATGTAGTCTTCTCCATTCACCTGTCTGTTCATCTCTCTTTGGTCCAAAATTTTTCCTAAGTAAATCATGAGCAATTATAGGAATAATTCCCTTTAAGGGAAAAATTCTAGGGTCTGACCGGATACCTCATGAACTGTAGTCAGAAGCTGTGACCACAAGATTCCTCTAAATGGGCTAAGATACCGGCAAATTCTTTTAAGTTTCAAGACTATAACTGCTATTACTGACCACGAGGATGGTCCAACTGTGAACTGCAGGCTACACACAGTAAGAAGTTGGGAAACTCAGATTAACATCCGAGATAAAAACATGATGGTTGAATTCAAATACCTAGGAACAATAATCACAAATAGGAATGAGATGCACAAAGAAATTAAACATAGGCTCAATTCTGGAAATGCATGCTATTATGCATTGCAGAAACTTCTGACGTCCCAACTCCTTTCAAAAAACGTTAAGCTGAAAATATATAAAACTATTATTCTACCAGTTATATTATATGGATGCGAAACATGGTCTCTTACTTTAAGGGAGGAAAGGAGATTACAAGTATTTGAGAATAAAGTTCTTAGGAAAAATTTTGGACCAAAGAGGCATGAACAGACAGGTGAATGGAGAAGACTACATAACAATGAACTACATGGTCTTTATAGGAAGCTAGATATAAATAAGAACAGTCAAGTCTCGTAGACTGCGATGGGCAGGACATGTTGCACGTATGGGGAATGAAAGACTTGCATGGAAGCTTCTTGTAGGAAAGCCAGAAGGAAAACGCCCAGTTGGTAGACCAAGAATGAGGTGGGAGAATAACATTAACTATGATTTGAGAGAAGTAATACAGGGAATGATTGGAAAGCATTAACTCAGGATATAGATGTATGGAGAGCGTATGTCTGCGCGGCCATGAACCTACGGGTTCGATAGTGCCAGTGAGTAAGTAAGTAAGTGAGTTAAGAACATGTCATGTCATTACTTGCCAAACACACTGTAACTGCAGGTATTGGTCTGACAAGGGATTTAAATTCAAAATTACTTGGAACAATGAAACCTGTCAGTTTTCTCTTTAAATATGTTTGTAGCAGATAGCATATGGGCTAATTTATTTTGCTCAGTTCATATAAGTCATTATCCCATCTGAAATAACATCCTTCAGAATTTCGACATAAAAAAATAAAGATTGACAAAGTGTTATTGAAGAAGAGAGTGATACGCAAAGTGGGAGGTCCGACACCTGAATTAAAAGTAATGTACAGATTCATCTTGATTTCTCCAGTTGGCAAACACAAATATCCAGCTTTGCCAACAAACTGAAGGACGCTAGCTCTGATGTCATCGAACTCTACCTATTGTTATGTAACATTATCAGTAGGGCTTTGACATTTGTAATGTTAGTTCGCAAACCGTGTTCCGCACACCCAACGTGTTGGTGCAGCTGTAATCATTTTTAGCAGTATTTTCCATGTTTAGATGAAATATTCTGTCAAACCTGCAGGTCCCTCCCTAGCTCAAGAAATACAAAATACAGTATGTATTAATTAAAGGTGATCCGAACAGTTAAGGGAGGGACAGCATGAGGTTGATTACAGAGAGGAGAGGAGAAATCAAGATGGATTACAAACATCATCCAGAGGGATTCTGTAAGAATTAAGCAGAGCATGGGGGATGCTCAACTGAACAATTCGTGATTATCATCATTTTCCTTCCATGTTTGTGTGTAATAAAGTTGTTTTGTATTGCCGTGCAAACTGCACTGTGTTACATACACTATTTTGTCTGTATTTCAGTCAATACGTTATGTCTTTAAAGCGTGCATGTAAAACCCTTACACTGCCTGACAAAATTCAAGCTTGTAATTTGGGAACCCTTTATAAGAAGGAAAACTGACAACACGGAAATATATTTAAGGAACCATCATGTTCCTTCATAGACAGGTTTTACTGTATATAACAAAATAAAAATGTATGTAAGAAAACTATAGATATAAAACTAGCATGGTCAATGCTACCCTAAGACAAAGTAGTGTTTCATAAACCATAAACAATTTTTAAATTTTATTTGAAGAGAAAAATTATACGCACAGACCGGGACTTGAACCCGGGACCCTTGGTTCTCTAGACCAAGTGCTCTACCAACTGAGCTACCTGAGCAAGTACCGATCTAAACGCAAATCTTTCTCTATATACGTTGTAATTCCCGTCCATCAAATGCTATGAAGCTATGCTTCTATCTTGCAAATGGCGGCTCCTTTATTAACCCTTAAATTAAAAATGTATGTTATTGGACACATTGACTTAATGTATTTAATGTTGTTTTTAGATCCATAGAAAAACAAACGAGTAAAAATTACTTAAATTTATGTCAAATTACGCAATAATGTATAATAATAACACAGTTTAACATGAATTTATTTTCCGTGCGGTCCGGAATACTTAAATAACTGGCACGACAAAATATTGTACTGACAATTTAAGGGTTAAGAAGACATATTTGGGAATTATACATTACAGCCAGTACGGCTTTTTCCATGTTTTATTATTGATTTCGTATTATTGATTTATCCATCATTGAGATGTACGAAATCAATAATAATTTTTTTAAATTTGTTTATTGATGGTTAGGTTTGTACGAGTACCATGTAATGTGTGTATTAGTCAGAATGTACACCCCCTTGGGTGTCTCTTGCATTAATGTGAAATTTAGCACCCTCTGGTATCATTATGGACGGTCGTCTTGTCGACCAGCACACGCGACAAACTCTGAATTTCCAAATAACCATGTTTAATTACCGACTGCATTATTCGTATGCAAAACATCCAGTTGCTATGGCAACTCTAGTTTTTTTATTTAAAAAAGTGAATTTGCTTCATGAGCGAGAAAAACATTGCATAACCAATTAACTCACTGGCACTATCGAACCCGTAGGTTCATGGCCGTATAATCTATTTCCCTCAAATCTTGGTTAATGTTATTCTCCCACCTCATTGTTGTTCTACAAACTGGATGTTTTTCCTCCGGTTTCCTACAAGTAGCTTCCATCCACAATTCGTGCCACATGTCCTGCTCATCGCAGTCTACGATACTTAACTTGTTCTTATTATATGTAGTTTCCTATAAACATCATGTAGCTAAATGTTATATAGTTTTCTCCATTCACCTGTCTTTGATCCAAAGATTTTCCTAAGAACTTTATTTTCAAATACTCTCAATCTTCTATCCTCCCTCAAACTAACAGTCCATGTTTCGCATCCATTTAACTGGGAGAATATATATTTTCAGTTTAACGTTTTTTGAAAGGAGTTGGGACATCAAAAGTCTCTGCAATGCATAATAGCACTCATTTCCAGAATTGAACCTATGTTTAATTTGTTTGTGCATCTCATTCCTATTTGTGATTATTGTTCCTAGGTATTTGAATTCAGCCACTTCCTCAAAATTTCCCTCATTTGTCATCAGCTGTCCAGTTCCATTATATAATGAATTTCTACGTCTGACCATATATTTAGTTTTATTGAAGTTTATTTCCAGTCCCAATTTCTTGGCGTTTCTCAATAGAGTGTGCGTGTTGGCATATTAATTATTTATATACCCTGTATTAAAATGTACATAATTCTAAACTGTTAATATTATTATTACTTAATGCATTTAATTACTTCCTTTAATTTGGTATTAATATAGGCCTATTCTATGTCTTGTTTGTGTCTTTCTCCTTTGCATTAATTATTTTAATGTAAGAGTGAGTTTTATATTTCGAAATTTTCTCCTAAATTTGTTTTATTTTATATCAATGCATTTTTTTTTATTTCAGGATTGTTTCTGTTATTTACACAGGTATCCTCAACCAAAATATACAATTTTTTCTTCCACACTTCCCCGTCTTGCGTGTCTGCTTCTGTCATATTTCTCTTCTTTATGTTGTCTTGAATTCCCTTTATCCACGTTGGCTTTGGTCTACCAAGTTTCCCTTTTCCAGGAGGTATCCATTTCAATACTTCTTTGTTTGTCTCTGTGTCCCTTCTCATTATATGTCCATTAGGGTTATAACTTTTCTGACTTTTGTGAAATAAAATATTTCCTGTGCAATGGATGGATGAACTTTTACTTAAAACCATTGAAAAAAGGCCTTCATTTCACTGAGCTTCAAGAAAAGGTCACCCCCAAATCAATATTAAATATTTATATATAAATATATTTCGGGGTGACCTCTTCTTGAAGCTCAGTGAAATGAAGACCTTTTTCAATGGCAAAAGTTCAGCATTCATTGCACAGGAAATATTTTATTTCACAAAAGTCCAAAATGTTATAACCCTAATGTCCATACCATCTCAGTTGGATTTCTTCACCCTCTTGTACAATATTCTTTTCTACATTCATTATTTCTCTTATTGTATTATTACTTAATTTATTTAATTACCTTCTTCAATTGGTATTAATCTATTCTACATTATTTATTTTATTTCCTCTTGCATTGGTTTTTTAAAATTTTTTATGTTACAGATTTTATTTTATATCTTTAAACTGGCTCCTAAATTTATATATTTTGTTTCCCCCCTCCATTTAACTAAAACTTTGTAATGTATATCTTAATATATAAAAAATACGTGTCACGTTGTTTGTCCGCGATGGAACCCTAAACTACTGAATTTGCACACTGTGTGCAGTTTGATCCAACTTGAGACTTAGGGTAGTTTATAACTGAATTTATAGTCGCATTATTTTTATTGCAAATTATGTTTATTATTTAACAAAGAGTTACAATTATATGTGAGTTCCATACGATTCTAACAGAAGGTAATTTGGTAAGGCAATTTGTTTATTATTTAACATAGAGAGATCCAGATAGCTGTGCTTTTGTTGCAACCGCGAATTTCAATTGAATTACAAATATTGATTATTTCATAATTTAAGTGTGTTCAGTGTTTATTTTATTTTCAATATTATTAATTTCGTGTGTAAGTATTAGTTTTAAGTAATATGGCTGAAAGACAGCAACTTTATTTAAATTTTTAACGTATACCTTAGCCACAGCAACGCGTGGCCGGGACTTCTAGTATTGTGTATGTATTATTTGTGTAACTGAGATGCACCCGAGCACCAGCACTTGCTCATTCCGGTGTCAATACTGAACATTTCTGAAAAAAAAGTTTTTATTCTAACATTCGCAATAAAAAAGAAACAATGAAATGTTATCTAGGTGGCCGTGGTTTAACTGTTGTTGAAGAGTGTCGAAAGTAGGTCTAATTCTTTTGTTACAATACATCTTAAATGAGCTAATGGCCATTGTTGGCACGGAATCAAAACTTTATACAATCTTTCTCTCTCCAACAAAGAAAAATAAAAAAAGGAACAGGATAAAGAATAATCCAAATAAAGAATTAAAACTAGTTATAAAGAAAACCCGAGACAGTATGTTTATAATTGAAGAGACAGTAATCTTCATTCCAGGCAGACTTGTCCACAGACTGGAATGTTAAGGGTTCGATTCTCAACAGCAACTTATCTCTCTCGCACTCTAGAAAAATCCAGTCAGTTTAATTTTGTTTTGTTTGTTACCGTGATTTACACTTCCAGTTATTCATACGGTTTTATTCCTGCCCGCCTGACCAGACAATGGATTCTCACGTACTAACTAACTTACGCAATCAATTTTAATTAAAACCCACGATATGGATCTACAAATAAAATATCTGCTTCTAACAATTAGCTAAGTCGGTAGATGTTTGAGACTTGTACAGTACAGACACTGTATTCAAATCCTGGGACAAATCAACTTTATTGTTTTTCTATATTTTCTTCAGATGTCGCGCCGAGACAAATTTTGAGCGAATTTACACTTCTAAAGTATTTTTCAATATTAATCACACGATACTGTAATGTTCACTCGTCTATTATTTTATAATCCTGCTAAGTACTGAAATGTTACATATAATTAAACTCTAGATCCTCGTCTTGGCGCAAATTGCAGGAGGGAATCACCCAGGGCAATGTTCTAGGACCTATTCTTTTCTCAATCTAAATAAATGATTTATTAACTGTACTTTTCTCAATCTAAATAAATGATTTATTAACTGTACTAGTCCCGCGCCGTAGCCGAGCGGTTAAGGTAGGAAGCCTTGGCGCAGAGCTACGGGACTTGCGCTGGTTCGAGTCTCCATGGGGAAGAAATTTTCTCATGGTATTTCCGCCAGTATGGGACCGGTGCCCACCCAGCATCGTGAGGCAATTGGGTAGCTACAATAAGTAGCGGCTCCAGGTTGAGGAACCAGCTATAACGGCTGGGGGACTCGACATGCTAACCACATGTCACCCCTACACTGGCTGTTGATCATCTACCTCTGTGATTGACACATGTGGATGTGAAGGGCCAGCAGCCGGCTGGTAAAAGGGCAACCGCTGAAAAGTGGAAAGACCCTCAATCGGATTAACTGTACTAAAGTACTACCGTTACCATCTCTATGCCGACGATCTTCAAATTTACCTACATTCGCCTCCAGATTCCCTCTATAACAGCTTGACAAAAATAAATGACGATCTCATGTCTATCTTTAACTGGTCTTCAAGTATCAGTCTAAATCCGAATTTTAACAAGTCACAAGTCATTCCAATGCGACAACAAAGACCCCTCACAAACGTTGATATATCTACACTTAAAAACATTGGTATAAATAATATCATTGTCTCGTATTTTTCTTCAATAATAGATATTGGAATACATCTAGACGCAAATTTAACCTGGTAAACACAAGTGAAACACATATGTAAAAAGAGTTACTCAATCTTACATTGTCTTAGTTTAAATAAATTTCTCGCAGATTTATTAAATCAAACCTTTGAGTAGAATATTATGTTATATTATTTTTAGTCTGATCATCTTACCTCAATATTAATGTTGATTTGTTTTTAAACATGTTCAAGAACAAATCAATATTAATATTGAGGTCAGATGATCAGACTAAAAATGATATAATTAAATTAACCTCAAAATATAACTTCCTAAAATTAAATATTAAGAATATTATGTTCTCACACTTCGATTGTTGTGACGTTATATATAAAGACCTAAACTATGACTTGTGACTGCAGCATGTTCATAATACTTGCGTTCGTTTAATTTTCAACATACGCCGATATGATTGCATTCCTGAGCACTTCAATAATCTCTCTTTGCTCCGTCTTATCGAAAAACATAAATTGCACTCTCTTTCACTTATTTTCCGAGCTTCTGAATTCCTACACTCATAGTTACCTGACGTCCAGATTTGGGAAATTATCCTCTTACCACAATATTGACACTAGGTCACAAAATAACAGTCTGCTAACAATTCCTCTTCATAGCACTTCCTCTTATTCTACTTCTTTCACAGTAGCCTCTGCCCGCTCCTGGAATTTTCTCCCTCAAGATATCAGGAGTTGCCTCACACTTGACACTTTTAAGTCACGTTTATACAATTACTTGTTAAAATAATCAATTTCTCTCTCAAACTAATTTATTTTCTGTCATCAGTAGTATTTTTTCTGATTTTTTCTACATTGCACATTTTATATTTCATTCGTTTAATCTGAGTAAATTAAAATGTATAACTCACTGGCTCTATCGAATCCATATATTCATGGTCGCGCCGACATAAGCTATCCATGCATCCTGAACTTATCTTTTCCAAATCATCCCCTGTATAAGCTAATAATAATAATAATAATAATAATAATAATAATAATAATAATGATTTATTTTAGCTGGCAGAGTTAAGACCATAAGGCCTTCTCTTCCACTCAACCAGCGAATAGTAGAATTATACAAAAATTACGTACATATTACAATTTTAAGATATTAAAATACAGACTAAACAAAATACAATGATGATGGATCTAATACTAGCTAATGCTAACAAAAACATAGAATATAATAAAATTAAAATGATATAAAATAAAGTAAGTAGCTTCCTACATGATTATTAATGGAATGCTGTATGTAGTTGTTATGTAGTTATTGTTTTCATTGTGTCGAACTTAAGATATCAGTTAATTTGGATTTAAATAATGATAGCGATTGACAGTCCCTGACATGACTGGGAAGTGAGTTCCATGCTCTAGCCATAGATATTGTGTAAGATTCAGAGTACCTTCCTCAAATATTTTTGATTATTTTCCCACGTCATTCTTGGTCTACCAACTTGGCGCTTTCCCTCTGGTTTTCGATTTAAAATGTATTGTAAATATAAATTGTAATGTATATATATATATATATATATATATATATATATATATAGGCCCTACCATGTAATTATTTGTGTTTATTGTAAATTAGATAGGAAATATTATTTGTATAACCTGATTGGTTGTTAGAAAAGGCCTTCAGGTTAAATAAAGTTATTACTATTATTAAAAGGTTTAAAAATGATAGATTACTCTGTGTTTTAATTTTGTGCACCCCTTTAACAAGACATGATAGTTATTATTATGAATTGTCCATTCAAATTGAACACAATGAAGTACTTAGGATCGCAGTGATACGACAAAACCTAGCCAACAAGTCTATACTCTCTGATTACAATAGAAGTTTATTCACTAATTTACTGGCTCTTGTAACAAGGTCAATGCTGATGTATTTGTACAAGTTATGGTCAATTACAAGAAAATTGAACACAAAATTCGAATTACAAACCACACGAGGGGGCAAAATTCACAGAATTCTTTAATTTCAATCACGATCATCTTCTTCTTCTTCTCCTCGGGTTGGTCTGCAGCTCATTGTACCTCTGGTACAACTATTGTGAAGAATGCTGACTTTGCAGTGAAGAACTTGCCCTTGGGCACAGAATTAAGAATGGATATTGGAGACATTTTTTTCGTACCATGCACGAATTTTGCATACAGCCAAGTAAGTAAATATTTACAAAAAATCGATATCTATCTATCTATCTATCTATTTGCTCGTACATGTCATGGATGGCATGCGGTCAACACAATAGCATACTTAATTATAACAAAGAGTATCGTAAGTAATCAAGTCGAGAAATAAATTGTATAAAGAACATGACATTCAACCAGTAATTAAATAATAATAATAATAATAATAATAATAATAATAATAATAATAATAATAATAATAATAATAATAATAATAATATCATCATCATCATCATCATCATCATAGTACATTCACGAATTTAGGCCATTTGTTGACCTGTTTCGGCCTCAAGAGAAACACCATCCAGAAGTCTTTTGAGTGGACGTCCTGGTCTTCTTCTTCCTGCGGGTTGATATCTTAACATTAGTTTGGGTATTCTGTGATCTTCCATTCGATGAACATGTTGCATCCATCTTGACTTATAATCAGAAATTTTGTTTTCTAAAGATTCCATGTGTAATTCTTCTAAGATGTCTTCATTTTTTTTGTGATCTAGTAGTGTGTATCCTGCAGTCCTCCGAAGATATCTCATTTCAGCAGATCTAAGTCTCTGTATATCCTTCTGTTTCAACGTCCATACTTCGCTACCATACAAAAGAGTTGGAAGAGCCAGTGTTTTATACACTTTCAGTCTTGAATGCTTTTGGACTAACTGTGGCTTGAAGATAGAATTTATTAACCCTAAAATTCTTAAAAATTTAGATATTTTGCATTTACCATCCTTTTCTTCTTCATATGAGATATTGCATCCTAGATATGTAAAATTATTCACCTGCTCCAAAATTTTATTGTCCAGTACAATTTTACTTCTGACAGGATCTACACCTTGAAATGCCATAATTTTTGTTTTTTCTGTAGATATCTTTAATCCATATTCTTCTGTAATTTTGTTAAGTTCATACAGACCTTTCTGTAGATTATCTTCGGAATTTGCTATTATTATTTGGTCATCTGCAAACAATAGGGTGTTTAATTTTCTATTTTCTGATATTCTTATTCCAAATTTATATGTTTTGTTCCAGCAACATATTACTTCATTGATATAAATTGCAAAGAGTGTTGGGGATAGGGGCAGCCTTGTCTCACACCACGATTTATAATTCCTTCTTCAGAAAATCTGTTATTTAATTTAATCTTTATGGTGTTGTCTTTGTAAATATTTGTATGTTCTGCCGAAGTAAATTTGGTATATTTCTGTCTTCCAATATATTTAAGAGTTTTGATCTCTTGACTGTGTCGAATGCTTTTTCAAAATCTATGAAAGCAAAATGTGTTTCTAAGTTGAATTCTCTTCTTTTTTCAAGCAATAGTTTAACAGAAAATGCTGAATCAATACAAGATCGTCCTTTCCTAAATCCATTTTGACATTCCATAAGGAATTTTTCACTGAAACTTTACAATTTTCCATTTAAAATGTCTGCATAAATTTTGTAGCATGTGTTTAACAAACTGATTCCCCTATAGTTGTCCATTTTTCTCTTGTCTCCTTTCTTGAACAGGGGTATAACAATGCTTGTCTTCCATTCTTGTGGTATATCTGCATTTTTGAATACATTATTAAAGAAGGACAACAGTCTTTCATGGAACTGTTTGCCTGCATATTTGTACAATTCTGAATTCTAGCCATCTGTGCCAGTTGCCTTCCCATTTTTTAATTTCTTTAAACTATTGTTCAATTCTTCCAATGATATTATGGAATCTGTTTCATTATTATTTCGCAAAATTGTATCTTCATAGCTATTGTCAGTCCAAAGACTTTTATAATAATTGAAAAAATCTTCTTTTGTTACTCCGCAATTAATTTTGGTAGATTCTTTAATATCTTTATTCAAATGTTTTAATATTTTGAAAGCATTAGGTTGGAGCTTATGCAAATCTGATTCTAAATGTGTAACAAAATTTAACCATGTTTTCCTATGTCTCTTTCTTATTTCCCTCTTAACAATAGCTCTACAGCGTTTGAATTCTATTTCATTTTCTACTTTCTTTGTGTTCAAATATTTTTTATAAGCTGCATTTTTTTCTTCAATCAATTGTTTTATTTGATCATCCCAGATTTTTAGAGTTCTATTTCTTCTTTGTCGTATATTTACTTTTCCTAAAGTTTCAAATAATAATAATAATAATAATAATAATAATAATAATAATAATAATAATAATAATAATAATAAGATAGGAACAAACTTAGAAGGCAGCTAATACTAATATTTGTCACGTTGTAAGGACATTTTTGAGTGCGAGAAAATACGAAAAGGGCACCGTGCAACCACATAAATTGAAATAAAATAAAATGGGAAAAAACACAATTTATTCTTGCAGAATGTGAATAATTACCTAAGAGAAATATTATGTTGAATATTCCCAAAAATGTGAAAAATGCCTTGAAATGAAGTGAGAAGTAGAGCTCAAAGTAAACTAAAATCACCATATTTGCAATGTAAAATGTGCATTAGTCACTGTTCAGGCAGTGCAGCCAACTTATAACAAAAGTCGGTCACCAAAAAAGAGGACGCTAAACTAATCTGGAGTACTAACACGCCCATTTTATAACCATAACTTGCCCAAACTAACTCTAATTTGACCATATTCTCACCTTAACTTACCCAAATTAACACTAACTTGCCCAAACTAACTCTAATTTGACCATATTCTCACCCTAACTTACCCAAATTAACACTAACTTGCCCAAAGTAACTCTAATTTGACCATATTCTCACCCTAACTTACCCAAATTAACACTAACTTGTCCATATAACATTAACTTGCTCATTTTCTCACTCTAACTTGCCCAAACTAACACTAACTTGCCCATTTTCTCGCCCACACAAATACTAACTTGGCATTTTCTCACACTAACTTGCCCAAACAAATACTAACTTGCCATTTTCTCACACTAACTTGCCCAAACTAACACTAACTTGCCCATTTTTCACACAACTTGCCCAAACTAACACTAACTTGCCCATTTTCTCGCCCAAAAAATACTAACTTGCCATTTTCTCACACTAAGTTGCCCATAGTAACACTAACTTGCCCATCTTTCACACAACTTGCCCATTTTCTCGCCCAAACAAATACTAACTTGTCATTTTCCCACTAATTCTCGCCCAAACAAATACTAACTTGTCATTTTCTCACACTAACTTGCCCAAACTAACACTAACTCGCCCATTTTTCACACAACTTGCCCAAACTAAGACTAACTTGCCCATTTTCTCACTCTAACTTACGCAAACTAACACTAACTTGCCCATTTTCTAGCCCAAACTAACAATAACTATTTATTTTCTCACACATAACACTTTTGCCCATTTTCTCACCCTAAACTGCCCACTAATTTAGGTGGACTCTTGGGATAGAATCGCCATATATGTGAACAAACTTGTTGGATTTGGGTCCAGGGGAAAATGTGTTATCACATTGGTAAACAAGACGCTAACAGTTACTTGTTTTTCGATCGAATATTCACAGGTGGCACAGAATATCCTACGAAACACTGTAGCTCAGTGGTATAATCCGATAATTTCACGTGATGTTAAATTCGAGGTAACCAAAATGTTACTTGATTTCATCCATACAGCTTTTTCTGGGGTTTTAACAAGTGATTTGATTCTTATAAAGTAATTATTATTATTATTATTATTATTATTATTATTATTATTATTATTATTATTATTATTATTATTATTATTATTAATTTAATATTGATGCCTACTCACCTTGCTCCGACGACAACTTGATCCCTGGAGACGTCGAATAATAATTGAGAAAATGATGTGACCCCAGTATCGCTAAATCGGTCTGCAGTGGGAAGCAGATCTGAAATAAATAATTAAATAAATAAACATTTCATATATATATATATATATATATATATATATATATATATATATATACACACACACACACTACATTTAGATAAAAATAGTGTCAATTATAATTTAAAAAAATCAAACAATAAAACTAAAATGGAGGACATTATACCTTAAGAGCAAAAATGTAAACTGATGATACAATTTTTGAGTAAGTGCATACTTTTAAATATCTAGGTTTCAATTTATCATATGTGAAAATTGATAATATCGTCATCCTTCACGGATTAAGTCTTTGCCTGTTCCGATCTCACATCTGTTCAGTCCAGCGCTTTCTTGGTCTTCCTACCGATCTTCATCCTCCAGGATTACACATCAGTGCCATCTTCGGTATGCTATCCTCTGCCATTCTCTGTAGATGCTCTAACCAGTTATTCCCGTGTTCTCCTATTTGTTGAAGAAGTGGTTGTACTTTTAGTTCCTCTCTAATATTCTCATTTCTAATATGTTCTTCTCTTGTACAACCTTTCACAGCCCTTAGGAATCTCATTTCCGCTGCCTGAATTTTACTTTTGTTCTAACTTCAGGACCCAGGCCTCACTTCCATACATCTCCACTGGTAGTGCCATCGTTGAGTAAAATCTTAACTGCGTATCATTTTTTCTTTGGTCCCCAGTGTTCGTCTGATTGCTCCACAAATACGTTGAAATTTCAGCATTTTCTTATTTATATCTTGTTCTTCTTCATAAGTTATATCGCAGCCCAAATACTGGAAGTGTGAAACCTGTTCCAACACTTTATCTTCTATTAGGCTACTATTTTACTCTTAGATGAGATTTGTAAGGGGTAGTGACGTGTGTATAACCTCTCCTACCCAATTCTCATCCTCACCTTCTCGTGGTACAACCCGTTTTCACAAACGAGGCTCTGAGGACCGAGTCACGGCGGTATAACCGTTCCATCGGGTACTGAGTAAATGCAGTATCCTGATGTCTGTCCAGAGACTAAAAGGTAGCAGCCCTGCCACTGGACTACTTAGCGTCGGGCCAGTAACCTGTCCTAAGCAACTTCAAAACTACTTTCAAGTCTCAACACGAAAAAATAAAATTTCTGATTATAATGTTGAGTGATTCCGGGTTCTGTGGCCGTGGTCCATAGTTGGTGTTGATACCAGACGTTTCGCCCTCAACTGCGGAGGGCATCTTCAGTGGCGAGTGCTTCTAGGCGTGTTTCCTGGTCGGAAGCTCTACTTAGAGTGAACGCTGCGGGTGTTGTATTGATACTAGTGGTGGGAGCAGGGTGAGCGGGCGTGGCTCTTGTTGATTGGCTAATGGTCGTCTCCTTGTTGTCCCTAGTGTTGATGCATTTATTTTCTAGTGTACGGTACCAGGCCTTAGACAGTTTTGATACCTTCCTCTTTTTCTGTTAATATTTTCCTTATGCTTGTGTATTTCTATAAGCCTCCTTCGATATAATCTAGGGAAATAATAGGAAGTTGTGGCTAAAACTTGTGTATCATCGAATAGAATCTGGTGTCCATTCATAATGGCATGTTCTGCTACAGCCGATTTATCCATTTTTCCTTGTCTGCAGTTTCTTTTGTGTTCTGATAAACGGGTGGCTATACTTCTTTTTGTGGTCCCTATGTATGGTTTACCACACGAACAAGGAAGTCGATATACGCCGCAAGTGGAGAGAGGTGGCCGAGGATCCTTAGCTGAGGATCTGATTATAAGTCAAGATGGATGCAACATGTTCATCGAATGGAAGATCACAGAATACCCAAACAAATGTTAAGATAGGCCTATCAGCCTGCAGGAAGAAGAAGACCAGAACGTCCACTCAAAAGACTTTTGGATAGTGTTATTCGTGAATGTACTATGATGATGATGATGAATTGGTCGCCCGTTTGAAAGACTACATGTCGCCCATATGAAATAGCACTTTAAGTAGAATTAGCGCAGTTAGAAGTGAGAACGCAATTGAGAAGTTGGAGCAACAGGATAATGAGTGTCAACAAGTTGTGTTGGTGTATCATAACCATTTAATTCTAAGAATAATCACATCTACCCACTGCACCACCGAGTCGCTGACCAGACAATTTGTATCATTACATTTCAAAGAAGTAACATTATATCCTCATCACTAAGACAACTCTGCTGTTGACAATATATTTCAATGTTTTTTAATATGTCCACCGCTGTGGTCTCGAGGTAGCGTGCTGCCTTGTCACGCAGCGAGCCCGGAAGCTTGTTGTAGGAAAACCAGAGGGAAAACGCCCTGTTGGTAGATCAAGAATGAGGTGGGTGAATAACACTAACTATGATTTGAGGGAAGTAGATTATACAGGGAATGATTGGAAAACATAGGCTCAAGATAGGGATGTATGGAGAGCTTATATTCTCGCTCCTTTGAACCTAAAGTTTCGATAGTTCCAGTGAGTTAGTACAACACTGGCGAATCAGGTCAGACTGAAGCGGTTGCTTTCAGTGGGTACAAGAAATCACGATAGAATAGTTGCACAGATTTACTGAAGAAACATTTTGTGGCGGTCAAAGAAGTAAGATCTTTAACGCCCCATGGAAATGAGGTGGGGAACTAATGAAATAAAAGATGCAGTTCTCATAAAACAAGCTTTTAAAAAGGAAACTCAACATTTTTTTGTTATGTTTTTACGACAAGTTCGGCCTCCTGTGGTAACATCTTAATAAACTCCAAGCCTGCACTATACAACAGTCCTTTCATTCAGAATCCAAGGCCACCTGTATTATTTCAAGACCACGGCCATATAACAGGATAACACTCAAATTCACACAAAAAAATGAACCAAACTACAACCAAATTTATGTTCAACATCAACATGAACTTGTTTAGATTTACGTCGAATGAACCTGTTCTTATGAGATCTCCAGACATGGTTAGTCAGTCCATCTTAATTTTGGTCTTCCTTTATTTCGACGTCCTCTAGATTAATACTTACTTACTTACTCACTGGCGCTATCGAACCCGTAGGTACATGACCGGGCGGACATAAGCTCTCCATACATCCCTATCCTGAGCTAATGCTTTCCAATCATTCCCTGTATAATCTACTTCCCTCAAATCATAGTTAATGTTATTCTCCCACCTCATTCTTGGTCTACCAACTGGGCGTTTTCCCTCTGGCTTTCCTACAAGAAGCTTCCATGCAAGTCTTTCATTCCCCATATGTGCAACATGTCCTGCCCATCGCAGTCTACGAGACTTAACTGTTCTTATTATATCTGGCTTCCTATAAAGACCATGTAGTTCATTGTCATGTAGTCTTCTCCATTCACCTGTCTGTTCATCTCTCTTTGGTCCAAAAATTTTCCTAAGTCTTTATTCTCAAAATACTTGTAATCTCCTTTCCTCCCCTTAAAGTAAGAGTCCATGTTTCGCACCCATATAATATAACTGGTAGAATAATAGTTTTATATATTTTCAGTTTAACGTTTTTTGAAAGGAGTCTCTGCAATGCATAATAGCATGCATTTCCAGAATTGAGCCTATGTTTAATTTCTTTGTGCATCTCATTCCTATTTGTGAGTATTGTTCCTTTACGTGACACAATTCTCTGAGTGTCTGTATTGTCTACATAAAATGCACATTTGTGAATAAATCAGGTGAAAGGTGCTGCAGAGTATTTATGTGAGGTTGAATGTGGGACGACGTACGTCCTTGTGCAAGTGGCGCCAGATGACTCTGCAGTCAATCCACGTGAAATTAAAACTCCAGCCTCTCACCATTATCAACACTTCATTTTATAGGAGAATCTCTAGTTCCGGCTTATATTACATTTCAATTGACTCTTTCCAACGCTTCCTTGATCGTATTTCTTGGAATTCATATTGGCCATAGAACTTAAAATCTATGGAGAGAGCATATGTGAGCATGACCTCTCTTGGCACATAATTACTATCTTCATCACCTATCAATCCATCCTCAAACCATAACTTAAACACAAGGTCACAACATAGTCTCTTGCTTAATATACCGCAACATAGGACATCACATCACTCCATGTCATATACCATCTTCACTTCTCGCAACTGGAATTCCCTACCACAAGAAATAAGAGGCTGCCGAACATTGGCATATTTTAAAAGAAATCTAAATTTATATTTGCTCTAAACTCGACTTCATTATTACCCAGTGTAAGGTATATATATTAATTAGTGTTTCTCGTATAATGTATCATATTTATATAATAATAATAATAATAATAATTAACAGAATATCTGGCAATAAATAGCAATGAAAGAGAAAATTTAATATTGGAAGAAGGAATCCAAATAAAGCAAGTGAAACAAACTAAATATTTGGCAATGATTGTGGATAACATCGAAGGTATAGGAAAAGAGAACATAAAACATAGAATTGAATTGAGTAGCAAAATAATATCATCGTTAAAATCCATATGGTGGGATAAGCATATTTGGAAAGATACAAAAAAATATATTGGTAAAACATTGGTGGAACCTGTTGCAATGTACGGAAGTGAGGTATGGACAATCAATAAGTACTACACGAATAGACTAATAGCTCTAGAAATTGATTATTTACGGAGAAGTGCCAGAAAGTCTAGATTGGAACATGTCACAAATAAGGAAATTAGAAACATAATGGAAGCAGAAGAAAGCATAATTGAAAGAATTGAGGAGAAGGAATTAAAGTGGTTGGGACATGTTTTAAGAATGGAAGATGAGCGATGGCCGAAGCAACTACATGAATGGCATCCAAACAGAAAGAAGAAAAGAGGAAGACCAAGGTTAACATGGAAGGAAAACATGAAAACAGTAATGCAAGCTAGAGGGCTAAGCATCGAAGATGCCCAAGACCGTAGGCTTTGGAGGTTTGGCACGGGAAGACGGCAGTAGCTGTAAAAACCCGAAGATAGAGAGATAGATTATTATTATTATTATTATTATCGTATCATTATTGTTATTATCCTATAAAATGTTGTTTGTACATGACATTTACATTGCTACATTTATTGTATATTTAACTGTTTATAATTAGTATAGTGTATATCTATATTTGTCAAATATTTATTTGTATTTGTGCTGGTTGAGTGGAAGAGAAGGCCTTATGGCCTTAACTCTGCCAGAATAAATAAAGTATTATTATTATATTATTGTCCACCGCTGTGGTCTCGAGGTAGCGTGCTGCCTTGTCACGCAGCGGGCCCGGGTTCGATCCCCGGTCGGGGCAGTTTTTCTGAGTAGGGTTTTTATAGGGGTTTTTCCTCACCTGTAAGACAAATGTCAGGAAAACTTTAAGGCCCAAACGGTCCCAGAATTTCATATGGCCATCATCATCATCATCATCCTTCACCGGTGTGGAAAGCAACGGGAAGCTACCACACCTACAAATTCCCTAGTAAAGCTACAAGCATAGCATGAAAATGCTATGATTGCAGTGAAGGACCTGCCTTCGGGCAGAATTACTATGGATGGATTATATTATATATATATATATATATATATCATCGGGGCAGCGTAACTCCGCCTTCCGGGCGGCCCAACCTCAGAAGTGGGTTACAATATGCCAGGAGAGAATGACAACGTGGTGGCATTGAACAAAAAAAATAGGTTTGTTAAATATCGTGTATATTTTGGCTGCATCCCGTGATTTCATAGTTTAAACCGCTTCGCGTTTGTAGGCGCATGCGGAAGGTGTTTGATTTGAACTTAGATTTTTTTTTCGCGTCACATGTTGTAAAGAATCCCGGAGAATATTTAATGACAATCAAAAATAGTTACAATATGCATGGTGAGTTTGGATACTATTCCACTACATAAATACTGGTAATGAATTGTACAATGTATTTTCTAAATCGTGAATTCTGAAACACTTAATAGCAGCTATAAAGAGTTTGTACTGGAACACAAATTTTGTTATAAAAACTAGAAATGAAGTAAGTAAAAATAAAATTCATACTAATCAAGGAGTTAAACAAGGATGCAGTATCTCTCCAGTTTTGTTTAACCTATACATCAATGATATAATAAAAAAATGGAACGAAGAAACAAATAAAGGAATAAAATTAGATAAAACACACTACTTGAAAACATTATTATACGCTGATGACCAGGTAATAATAGCAAATACAGAAGACGAACTTCAAAGGAATATTTTTAAACTACATAATATATGTGAACAATATAATCTCAAAATATCCATAGAAAAAACTAAGGTAATGGCATTCCAAGGGAAAAATCAAATCAGATCGAAAATAATAATAGGAAACAAAAACATAGAACAGGTGAACCATCTCAATTATCTAGGATGTAACATTTCATTTAATTATGATAATGATATAAATAATAAAATAGCAAAATTCCAGGGAATATGTGGTACGATAAAACGATCACTAAATAACAAAACAACAAGAGAGACCCAATTGAAATTTTATAAAATGTTGGCAGTACCGGTACTGCTCTATGGTTCAGAAGCTTGGATACATAAAAAACAAGATCTAAGTAGGATAACGGCGGCAGAAATGAATTTTTTGAGATCTGTTAAAGGGTGCACTAAGGAAGACAGAATCAAGAACACAGAAATAAGACAGGAACTTGAAATATTTGCAATAACTGATAAAATAGATACATATAGACAAAAATGGAAGCACCACATAGACAGAATGAATGAAGATAGATATCCAAAACAAATAACAAAATACAAACCTAAAGGCACCCGAGATGTGGGCAGACCTAGAACGAGATGGGCTGAAGTCGGAACGGGTCAACAGACCTAATCCATGAATGAAGATGATGATGATGATTTTCTAAATCGTTCAGAATGCGTGTTGAACTAGCAATAAAACACAATTACATTCCCGGGTGAACAATGCAGGTATTTCTATGTAGATGAAGGGACATAAAGGTTTGGAGTTGGGATAATTCGTTGTGCATGTGCAGGCATATGATGAATGGACCTTACAAGTTTATGATACACTGCATCGGTAAGTCACGTAAATTTCTTGACACGCGATGTTTTCAAACCCCCTCGGGTCCACGAACCGATCCGTCCTTCGATAGGTGTGTGAAAGCGAAATAATTACTACTTCTCCAACATTTACAAGTGTAATTCACTGCTAAATTAAGTGTTTTGCAGCTGTTCGTGATATAATATTTCTAATTAACACGAAAAATAAATATTTCAAAATATACATATATTATTGCGCTTTGGCTGTGGCCGCGGATTTTTCCCCGCGAACTATGCCAGTTCCACCTCCATAATCTGGAAAAATGCTATTCACAATTAAACATACTTCTGCATCCTCCTCCTCCTCCAAGGTTTAGGCTATGCAGCCTGTTCCGGCGAAGTTAAAAGTGGAGTCCATCTTCTATGTGGTCGGCCAACATCTCTTGTTCCTCTGGGATTATACAGGAAGTAAAGTGATCCAACAACAGGCCTCAGGAGACCCTTGAGGTAATGGGAGGTTAAGGCTCCCACTTTTTCTAGACAATCGGCACTTTATGTCAGCCGGATTGTCAGCCCTGCGTGACGGCCGCTTTTACCCCCAGAACAAGCGTCGGGTACTCATTTCCGATGGAGGCTGAGTCGACCCCAGGGCCATAGTGTCGCCAGAGGGTTTGGGTCAGTTTAAAAATCCTGACCCCAACGGAACTTGAACCCTCGACCCTCCGGCTTGTAGCTCAGTGCCGTAACCACTACGCTACGGATACAGGAAGGTTCTTTTTGGTATTCTTTCATTGTTCATTCTCATTAAGTGTTCTGTCCATTTCTTATTATTTTCACTGATTTTATCTCTTCAATTTTATATATATTTAATTCTTCTCGTATAGTTTCATTCCTTATTCTATCCGCTCTTGTGCATCCTTTCACATTACGTAAAAATAGCATTTCCGCAGTCTGTATCCTGCTTTTATCCCTTGATTTCATTATCCAATCTTCACTTCCATACAACAACAAAGGAACAGCCATTGTTTTATATAATTTAAGTTTCGTATCTTTCCTTGTTTTCCGACCTAAGGTTCTTTTTATGGTTCCACAAATAGCCTGAAATTTATTTACTTTATTTTCTATATCTTTATTTTCTCTATAAGTTATATCACATCCTAAATATTGGAAATACTTCTACATCAAGCTATATATTCTCTTGTTTCCATCTGCTATTCTCCAATCACAATTTCAGTACACGATCACACCAGAAACTCCCACTTCACATGGCAGAACACTGAACCTATCATTATTCTAATTCCTGCACTGTATCTACTGCTAGACTCGGCAACTCTATATCACAAGAAATCAGGAACTACTGGGAATTAGATGGCTTTAAAAACCTTTAAAATTATTTTATATTGACTTAGGCTTTCACGGCCGGAATTACTTACTTACTTACTCACTTGCACTATCGAACCCGTAGGTTCATGGCCGCGCGGACATAAGCTCCCCATACATCCCTATCCTGAGATAATGCTTTCCAATCATTCCCTGTATAATCTACTTCCCTCAAATCATAGTTAATGTTATTCTCCCAACTCATTCTTGGTCTACCTTCCCTCTGGCATTCCTACAAGAAGCTTCTATGCCAATCTATCATTCCCCATAGTGCAACATGCCCTCCCCATCGCAGTCTACGAGACTTAATTGTTCTTATTATATCTGGCTTCCTATAAAGACCATGTAGTTCATTGTAAAGTAGTCTTCTCCATTCACCTGTCTGTTCATCTCTCTTTGGTCCAAAAATTTTCCTAAGTACTTTATTCTCAAATATTCGTAATCTCCTTTCCTCCCTTAAAGTAAGAGTCCGTGTTTCGCATCCATATAATATAACTGGTAGAATAACACTTTTATATATTTTCAGTTCAACGATTATTATTATTATTATTATTATTATTATTATTATTATTATTATTATTATTATATTATTATTATTATTATTATTATCCGGAATTAGGATGATCTTCAAGATAATCGTATTAAAACTCTTTCTTTGAAATTTGTTTTTCTGTACATTAATTGATGGTTTCTAATTTTTTCTTCTCTAATAATATTGACTTGATTCGTTATAATTTTAGTTTATTTGAATAATATTTACTTCAAGAATGTTTTAGCCAATTATTAGAAATTTTATTTCTAAAAAATTGTACGTTGAAAAATCATCATCATCATCTGCATTCATGGATTAGGTCTGTTGACCCGTTCCGACTTCAGCCCATCTCTTTCTAGGTCTGCCCACATCTCGGTTGCCTTTAGGTTTGTATTTTGTTATTTGTTTTGGATATCTATCTTCATTCATTCTGTCTATGTGTTGCTTCCATTTTTGTCTATATGTATCTATTTTATCAGTTATTGCAAATATTTCAAGTTCCTGTCTTATTTCTGTGTTCTTTATTCTGTCTTCCTTAGTGCACCCTTTAACAGATCTCAAAAAATTCATTTCTGCCGCCGTTATCCTACTTAGATCTTGTTTTTTTATGTATCCAGGCTTCTGAACCATAGAGTAGTACCGGTACTGCCAACATTTTATAAAATTTCAATTGGGTCTCTCTTGTTGTTTTGTTATTTAGTGATCGTTTTATCGTACCACATATTCCCTGGAATTTTGCTATTTTATTATTTATATCATTATCATAATTAAATGAAATGTCACATCCTAGATAATTGAGATGATTCACCTGTTCTATGATTTTGTTTCCTATTATTATTTTCGATCTGATTTGATTTTTCCCTTGGAATGCCATTACCTTAGTTTTTTCTAAGGATATTTTGAGATTATATTGTTCACATCTATTATGTAATTTAAAAATATTCCTTTGAAGCTCGTCTTCTGTATTTGCTATTATTACCTGGTCATCAGCGTATAATAATGTTTTCAAGTAGTGTGTTTTATCTAATTTTGAAAAAATATGAGGGAATATTAAATGTTTACTAAAATATGAACATTTTTCCAAAATATTATGAAATATGAAAAAATATGTTAGGTCTTATTTGATTCTACACATCATAAAATGTAAAGATAATTTGTCTCAGTGCTCTCTGACAGTTTAAAACATGAATTTCATAAAAATCCTCGCTCTAGTCATTACATATCCCGGTGGCATTGTGATTCTCATTGCAATAAACACATTAACCTATAATAATACAGCGGTAACCATGGAAACTATCTTCATGTTTTTAATCAAGTAGCTGCAGTAAAGAGTTCGGAACAAATATTTCTACAAATTGGACACAAATCGGGAGCTGTCATTAAAATATACTTTATTACATTTTAAGCACAAAATATTAAATATATTAATGTGAATGCTTATTAATACTTCATAGTTTTGGCGGCTCCGTGGCGAAAGCAGTTTGACATTCGCCTGTCATCGCAGTGGTCTCGAGATCGAGTCTCAATCACTCCTAGAAGGTCGTGGCGGACAAAACGGAGCTTGGGCGGGTTTTTCTCCAGCTACAAATTGAATTCTACCATTTTTCCATATTGTCGGCCGAGATGAACAAGTGAGTATGTTCCTTGCCTCAGGTCCCGCGGGTTCAAACCGGGCCGGGGTCGATGGATTTTTTACTAATAAAAATTGCCTATATAGGCTTTATCAGTTGTTTAGTTATCAATTATACTTATATATATATATATATATATATATATATATATATATATATATATATATGCGTGTGTGTAATTTCCTTACTAATAAACTTTGTATAGGAGCTGCATTACAATACAATCCTTATATACAATATGTCATACATTCGTCATCATTGTGACGTCAGAGCATATTACGCGCAGTTTGTAACAGAAAGAAAACAAAAACAGTGTGAGACAGTTGTGTCCCGAATTATTGCAACCTGTCCTTAAATAGGATATGTTTCCTCCTTCCAGATAATTCATTCCTCGCGAACGCCTGCAAAGATTGTTCTTACAATGTTTCTGATTGGCTACCTTTGGACTTAACTGACCACAGTGGGTGTATTTTCAATGGAATTATTTTCGAGTATTTTTAGATAACACCCCTATGCCGTTGTCAAGTTTATTCCCAATCCTTACCCGGGTTTTTCTGTCACTGGCATTGAGTCATCTAGAGACTTCCAGCTGTATGCCGCAGGTCTGGTGGACCTGGTGACTTACCTCAATCTGGAGTGATTTGAAACAATACTTATCTTTGAGGTTGATGTCATGTGGGGACCGATGCTGTCACTGCAGTTTAAAGGGTTTCCCACTGATTAATGGCCGGATTTAATCTTTCGATAATTGGTATTTTATTAACGAGTATTAGAAGATTGTGATTATGCTATTAGATTCACATTTTAATTATGTTATTGTACAGCTTATGAATTTATGTTAGTTTGATACCAATCATGATAAGGTTATGTTTTTTAGTTCTTGAGACATCTTTATTTTAAATGGTGGGTTCTTTACACAGGGAATCCATTTTAAGCGGAAACCTTTTTACAGCGTTGCAGCGGCTCTCATTTTGCACGCTATTGTGTTCCTCTTGAAAAGTAGCGTTCAGATTTTGGGGTTCAAAGACAAAGCCTCGAACCCACTCCAAAAAATTACATCCAGGTTTCCTTTACCCGGAGTGTGCACGAAACAAAGAGCAAAAGTAGGTATTATCATTTATAAAAATTGTACGTTAAGGCAGTAGCTGGTACATTAGTTGAAAATATTCTGATACGATATGCTAGCTTATCAAATTGAAGCCTTCTACCAATTCTGTAAATGTAAATAGTGTGTAAAAATTGTGGGGTTATTCTTCTCGTCCGGAGGAGATACCCGCTACCGACAACCTGATGAACGAAAGTAGATATTACCATTTATAAAAAAAAAATTGTGAGGTCATTCTTCTCGTCCGGGGGGGACCCCAATATTCACGTAATAATGAACGAGAGTAGGTATTATTATTTATAAAAATTGTGCGTGGAAGTCAGTAGGTGGTCTATTAGTTGAAAAATATTCTGATACGATATGCTAGCTTATCAAATTGAAGCCTTCTACCAATTCTGTAAATGTAAATAGTGTGTAAAAATTGTGGGGTTATTCTTCTCGTCCGGAGGAGATACCCGCTACCGACAACCTGATGAACGAAAGTAGATATTACCATTTATAAAAAAAAAATTGTGAGGTCATTCTTCTCGTCCGGGGGGGGACCCCAATATTCACGTAATAATGAACGAGAGTAGGTATTATTATTTATAAAAATTGTGCGTGAAGTCAGTAGGTGGTCTATTAGTTGAAAAATATTCTGATACGATATGCTAGCTTATCAAATTGAAGCCTTCTACCAATTCTGTAAATGTAAATAGTGTGTAAAAATTGTGGGGTTATTCTTCTCGTCCGGAGGAGATACCCGCTACCGACAACCTGATGAACGAAAGTAGATATTACCATTTATAAAAAAAAATTGTGAGGTCATTCTTCTCGTCCGGGGGGGGGGACCCCAATATTCACGTAATAATGAACGAGAGTAGGTATTATTATTTATAAAAATTGTGCGTGAAGTCAGTAGGTGGTCTATTAGTTGAAAAATATTCTGATACGATATGCTAGCTTATCAAATTGAAGCCTTCTACCAATTCTGTAAATGTAAATAGTGTGTAAAAATTGTGGGGTTATTCTTCTCGTCCGGAGGAGATACCCGCTACCGACAACCTGATGAACGAAAGTAGATATTACCATTTATAAAAAAAAAATTGTGAGGTCATTCTTCTCGTCCGGGGGGGGACCCCAATATTCACGTAATAATGAACGAGAGTAGGTATTATTATTTATAAAAATTGTGCGTGAAGTCAGTAGGTGGTCTATTAGTTGAAAAATATTCTGATACGATATGCTAGCTTATCAAATTGAAGCCTTCTACCAATTCTGTAAATGTAAATAGTGTGTAAAAATTGTGGGGTTATTCTTCTCGTCCGGAGGAGATACCCGCTACCGACAACCTGATGAACGAAATTAGGTATCACCATTTATATAAAAAAATGTGGGGTTATTCTTCTCGTCCGGGGGGGGGAACCCCAATATTCAGGTAATAATGAACGAGAGTAGGTAGTATTATTTATAAAAATTGTACGTGAAGTCAGTAGTTGGTCTATTAGTTGAAAAATATTCTGATACGAAATGCTAGCTTATCAAATTGAAGTGTTTTACTAATTCTATAAATATAAAGACATTCAAACGCATTAAGAATAGATGTAAACTGTAAACTCATGAAACGGTGTTGACTTCCTTGATGGAGTCCGATGTTTCAGGGTCCTGTGGTTACTGAGAGGTAGCGTTTAGATTTTGGGGTTCAAGGACAAAGCCTCGAACCCAATCCAAAAATTTACATCCAGGATTATTCTGCCTGGGGGTATAACAAGGCAAAAGGGTAAAAGTAGGTATTATCATTTATAAAAATTGAAAATCAAATCAGTAGCGGCTCTATTAGTTGAAAATAATCTGATACGAAATGCCAGGTTATCAAATTGAAGGGTTTTACCAATTCTGTAAATGTAAATATGTTTAAATGCAATAATAATAGATAAATAACTAATTATTTACGATATATTAGAATAATCCAACAAATTTTATTATGTTTAAAACTTAGCTGCCATCTGTCGGAAATTAAAACAAACTGCCGGCCCAACTCAAAATAAAATGTTCTATAAATATAAAGATATTTAAACGCATTAAAAATAGATGTAAACTCTAAACTCATGAAACGGTGTTGACTTCCTTGATGGAGTCCGATGTTTCAGGGTCCTGTGGCTCTTGAAAAGTAGGACAAGGCCTCGAACCCACCCCAAAAATTAGACTCCTCATCCTCCACCTCCTCCACTCCCACCACCTCCTCCACCTCCTACTCCTAAACTTCCTCCACCTCCTGCTCCTCCTGCTCCTCAACTTCCTCCACTTCCTCCACTCCCTCCACTTCCTCCACCTCCTCCTCGAGAGACAGTGCCCTCGCATCTGTAAATGCAGGCTGTCTCTGGAGCCACAGATCTCACCCAGTAATGAACACGCTCCAAAAAATTAGATATTCAGGCTTTTTTTCATGCCGGAACTCTCCTGAAGTAGAGAGCAAAAGTAGGTATTATCATTAATAAAAATTGTACGTGAAGTCAGTAGTTGATACATTAGTTGAAAATATTCTGATACGAAATGCTAGGTTATCAAATTAAACTGTTTTACCAAATCTGTAAATGTAAATATATTTTAAACCTAATAATAATAGATACTTAATTATTTACGATATATTAGAATAATCCAACAAATTTTATTATGTTTAAATTTTAGCTGCCATTCTGCCATCTGTCGGAAATTAAAACAAATTGCCGGCCGAACTCCAGAGAAAATGTACAACTTTACATGTGTATCATTGTGCATAACTTCCTCCTTGTTATCGATTGTATAACAAATCAAAATGGCGGTCTCTATAATCAGCTGATTGTCTTATGATATTGATCAACTTTTAGTGAAATTTAACGCAACTCTTTAATGACTGTTTGATGGATACGCAGGACATAAATAATATTAATAAGGTTCTTGATAGGAAAATGAATCCTTATAAAATGCATTTGGTTAGGACTACATTCATTCTCGATTGATAATATTTTAATATTACACGATTCATCACTAGTTGATGATGTTTTCTTTCTGTTACAAACTACTCGTAAAATGCTCTGACGTCATAATAGTGAATATGTGACGTATTGTGTATAAGGGTTGTATTGTTATACAACAACATATATTATTAAGGAAATTATGCATTATCGGTATAAGGCTTATACATTGCATAACCAAACTGATTTAAAAAATATAATGACTCTTGAGCAGGTATCTGTGTCAAGATGAACCTCAACAGAGGGAAGTTGACTGGTGTATAATATAAACCGGCAACAATGAGCAGGAGGCTTCCTGTGACACCCGATTCATTGATGTTAAATCTACTGTAACGTCAATGAACTTAATGCAGCTTTGTTCTTGAACAAAATCAGTTACAAGAATAAAGCTGGGGGACCGGAAGCAATATTATATACCACGTCATTATTTAACTTGTACATCGTTCTCTAAATCAATGTCACTTGTAGGTGCTAGAACGGTTGGTCACCCAGCAACTGGATGAACAAATTTTTAATAATTTCCTGTAATACAATTAATGCAATTTCATCGTAAATAATGGAATATGTAATTTTGATTGTTTTATAATATTCTAATAATAAATAATAATAATAATAATAATATTTTATAAAGGAATTTCTCTACATTACAATAGTTATCCTTGAGTCCAAATGTAATTTTCTCCGCTACAGATTTCTATCCACAACATCTTCTTCTTTGAGGTCTCTGGTGATCATGTTTCTTCTTACTTCATCCATCCACTTTTCCCTGGGTTCCCCCTCCTCGTCCTGCCTCCAGTATCCCAATCCAGCATCATTCTTGGGATTCTATTTTCTCCATCCTCTTTAGATGTCCGTACCATTTTAATCTTCGTTCTTCTATTACTTCTATAATATTATGTTTAACATTAATTATTTCTGTAATTTTCTGGTTCCGAATATTCTCCTTTCTTGATTTGCTTGATGCCCTTCGCCAAAAATTCATCTCTGTTGTGAAAAATGATTTTCCTTGCTGTCTACCTGAAGTCCAAATAATAATAATAATAATAATAATAATAATAATAATAATAATAATAATAATAATAATCAAAATCTCTACATATATTATTATTATTATTATTATATATAGGGGATCTTCCTCAAGATTTAACACTAGAAGAAGATTTAGGGACAATTAAACACACTGAAGAATATAAGTATTTGGGAATTAAAATTACTAAAGATGGAAAACAAGAAACAGGATCAATATAAGAAAGTATGCTATATCTGCCCTAAATAGTATGGGACAAACATATCTTCAAAAAAAAAAACTATTTTTAATACAATAATCAGAAGCATTATTACCTATGGAGCTGATGTGTGGGCTTTAAATGCACAAATGAAAAAAAAAATACTCGCCACTGAAATGGACTACTGGAGACGTGCTGCAAGAATATCCAGGAAGGATAAAATCAGAAATTCATATATAAAAGAAAAAATGCAGGTACAATATTCAATATTAGATTTTATAAAGAAGAAACAATCAAATTGGTACGGACACATTAGAAGAATGGAAGAAGGAAGACTACCTAAGATAATCATGGATTGGGAACCACAGGGAAGGAAAAAGAAGGGTAGACCAACTATTACGTGGATTCAGCGAATCAATGAAGCTAAGAGGGAATGGGAAATAGAAGAAGATATATGGATGAACAGACAAGAATGGAAAAATGTGTTGAAACAAATGTGCAGTTAACTGTGAACATGGGTACCGGAAAAATGTATATTCATTGTAAAAGCCGGAATAATAACATAAAATAATAATAATAATTATTATTATTATTATTATTAATTGTTGCAGTTGAATATAGTTTAGCAACAAGCTACAGGCTATATAAACTCACGATATTTCTCCAAACCAAACTTTCTCTGGTAACAAGTTAAGTAGTGTAGCCAGTAATAAGTATTAAGTGTTACACAATTGGATTAACTGCACTGAGCAGATTGAACAATCACGATTTTAAATAATTTTATTCTAAGGTTGGCAATGCTGCTGCCTCCTCGACTTGTACAATAACAATAATTTACAGTTAGATACACACGAGGTGCATAATGACGCATACACACGCAGACGTAACAACAGGTTTTGTGTGAGATTTTATCAGCTATCGATTGACTGTGTCTGAAACCATTTCGGATTATTTACAATTTTCGGCCTACATTCTTCATGAAGATGTCAAATATTGCCTTTTAAAATTAGAAAAATAATCACTTTTGTATATCTAAAATAAATGTTTTTCTATCCACGTATCAAATACCAATGTTAATGAAGAATATAAAATGCGAAAAAATATTGTGTGAGTATATATATATATATATATATATATATATATATTCGATGTTATAATTAGATTGTTGACACTGAGCAATGCAAGTTTAATATGAAATAAGAAAAATAAATGCTTGGACGGGGATTTGAACACCTAAATATGAATTCAGAGGTCCGGGTTCAAATCATTTCGATGTTATAAATAAATTTTGGCATTAAACAATGCAGGCCTAATATGACATGAAAACAAAAATAAACGCCTGGACCGGGATTTGAACCCAGGACCTCTGAATGATACTTCAGTGAGCTATCACTTACGCTATCCAGGCATCCTGGCACAAACATTTATTTTTCTTTTCATGTCATATTAAGCTTGTATTGCTCGATGTCAAAATTGAATTATAGGATCTAAATAAAGAAGCATCACTGCTATAAATTAAAAATTCTCTTTAATTTGTTTACCTGTTATGGTAGCCACTAGAGGGCAGTGAGACCGAATTCCCACTGCCTTTCATGATTGAGAAATATATATATATATATATATATATATATATGTGTGTGTGTGTGTGTGTTTATTTATGTATAGAAATGAAAAATAAATCTTTGTTCTACGATGCCTGGATAGCACAAGTGGTAGTGACTGAAGTATCAATTCATGTGTATATATATATATATATATATATATATAAATTAGTGGCATGCTAAGAGCTAACGCTAAACAAAACAAAAAAAAATGATAAAGTAAATTTCTGGACAAGACGCGGAAAATAAGAACATTCATTCGTGAATAAATAAATATGTAAGGAAAGTGTATTATTAATAATACTTAATAACTAACTCACTGGTACTATCGAACCCATAGGTTCACGGCCGCGCGGACATAAGCTCTCCATACACCCATATCCTGAGCCAATGTTTTCCAATCATTCCCTGTATAACTCACATCCCTCAAATCATAGTTAATGTTATTCTCCCACCTCATTCTTGGTCTACCAACGAGCGTTTTCCCTCTGGCTTTCCTACAAGAAGCTTCCATGCAAGTCTTTCATTCCCCATACGTGCAACATGTCCTGCCCATCGCAGTCTACGAGACTTAACTGTTCTTATTATATCTGGCTGCCTATAAAGACCATGTAGTTTGTTGTTATGAAGTCTTCTCCATTCACCTGTCTGTTCATCTCTCTTTGGTCCAAAAATTTTCCTAAGTACTTTATTCTCAAATACTTGTAATCTCCTTTCCTCCCTTAAAGTAAGAGTCCATGTTTCGCACCCATATAATATAACTGGTAGAATAATAGTTTTATATATTTTCAGTTTAACGTTTTTTGAAAGGAGTTGGGACATCAAGAGTCTCTGCAATGCATAATAGCACGCATTTACAGAATTGAGCCTATGTTTAATTTCTTTGTGCATCTCATTCCTATTTATGACTATTGTTTTGACCAGTGTAATATCAAAGAATATAGAGTTAAATGGTTTAAACATGTAGAAAGAATGAATGTAACAAGATTACCAGAAGCAGCGTTTAACTACAAGCCAAGAGGATGAAGGTATGTAGAAAGGTCAGTGAAATGATGGACAGAACAACTGTGAGGGGAACAGGCTATTTGCCTCCCATGAAGCGAAGAAGAAGAAGAAGAAGAAGAAATAAAATAAGAGCCCACCCTTGCTGAAGGATGTAATTTTGATGTAATAGACACAGATTAGCATTATGGAGCGGGTTCGTTTATATATTTTATGAAAATAGTCATAAAGTTATAAAATTACACCAGATTCCAATGTAAATTCTTGCAAAAATTCATAAAAACACGGAATAAAAATGTTTACAACATAATAGCAATGCAACTTAACTACACAATAATATTTAGAGATACAATCAAACTGGTTTCATTTTATTACGTTATTTCAACTTTAGCAATATACAATTTTTCATATTTATTATGGGATTTTAAACTCAGACATTCGTACATATGAATTTCACAATCAAGTACCAGCTCTACTAAGTCCACTAATCCCTAGAAATATATGTAATATTTTATTGGCAATATGAGATATCTTTCTATATCATTACATTATTATGCTGATGATGTAGAATCATTAGGCGATAGCGAGGGCCAATCACGAAAATTTTATTGAGAAAAACTAAAAATTGAGGCTATATTTAATTTTGTACTAGAGCATGCCATTAAGTCTTTAGAGAATGAGGAAGGCTTACATGGAGAGCGTATGTCCGTGCGGCCATGAACCTACGGGTTCGATAGTGCCAGTGAGTAAGTAAGTGAGTAAGTCAAAGTTAAATATTTGTTCCGTAAAAAAAGGAGACTTCAAACTTAAGACAATTGACTACCGATTACGACTTTTTTTTCAATAACTTCCATTCCTCAGCAATGTATTTGAAAGACAATTTTTTTTTCAAGAAATGTAACAAGTTACGAATTTATAGCTGTAAAAAAAATATATACATATATCACACGTGGAAGTCATTGGCACCACTTAGAAGAGCACGTCCTGCTAGTAGCAATGTCTGATAAAAGATTCGTTGTTAGAAACGTTAGTTTTTTATTATTTTTTTTGTGTGGTTGGAATAAAATTGAGATCTTGTCCTGCATTGAAAGCAATATAGGCTACAAGAAATCGTGCGTGTTGCCATGCAACATGATAAAAAAAAAAGACAGCTGCAAAACTTTCATTCATAGAGTAGAAAACAAAACACGAAACGCAAATTGTTTCTGAGACAAACGAAACACGCAATTCAAATGTGTTAACTAATTTTTATTCACTTAAAGGAGATAGGTACAGGCATACAAAACTAATTATCAACAAAAATAATAATTTTATATATAATCAACTGATCTTCCAGTAAACCCCTTTACATTGTATGAAATTCGCAAGTCGCGATAACGCGAAATGCTCTAATTTTGTCATTTTCTTGTACCATTTCTTAACTCCACTTCCCATAACCTATGAATCGCGAAATAACGCAAAATCCTAGGATAACGCGAAATAACACCGAAATTTAAAATTTTCAACGAATTCCGGAGATTTTTTGTTTGTTTTATTCGCGAAATTGTCATAGTGCATTTTTAAACACTGTTTTCGGATCCATCTTATTTTTAAGTACCATATCTGCTTCCTCCATGCACTCTTGCAAAGGGAAATGGCTGCAACTCAGTTCACAACATAGAGGTAATATGTTCTGTCCTTCTCATTCTCAAATATGGTCTCTCCATAGATTTTAAGTCCTATGACCACTATGAAGCTTCTTGAAGGAAACCCAGAGGGAAAACTTCTAGTTGGTAGACCAAGATGAGGTGGGAGAATACTATTAACTATGATTTGAGGGAAGTAGATTATACAGGGAATAATTGGAAAACATTAGCTCAAGATAGGGATGTATGGAGACCTTATGTCCGCGCGGCCATGAACCTATTGGTTCGATAGTACCAGTGAGTTAGTTAATTAGAGTGGTTAAACTAGGAGAGATATAGAATGGATTCTTTTATGGAATGGAATTTATTGCCTTCTTTTCAAGAAAGGAAATACATTGCCCACAGGCCTGCTTGGCCGTACGTGCATTATTTTTCCATGAATAAAAAAATAAAAATATACATAATATAAACTAATACATACATGGCTACACACCTACATAAAAATTATCAAAACAATATATATATATATATATATATATATATATATATATATATATACAAAAAAGTCTCCTTTTGTATATTAATCTTACTAACTAACTCACTGGAACTATCGGGCCCATAGGTTCATGGCCGTGCGGACATAAGCTCTCCATATATCCCTCTCCAGAGCCAATGTTTTCCAATCATCCCCTGTATAATCTACTTCCCTCAAATCATAGTTAATGTTATTCCCCCATCTCATTCTTGGTCTACCAACTGAGCGTTTTTCCACTGGCTTTCCTACAAGAAGTTTTCATGCACGTCTTTCATTCCCCATTCGTGCCACATGTCCTGCCCATCGCAGTCTACGGGACTTAACTCTTCTCATTATATCTGGCTTCCTATAAAGACCATGTAATTCACTGTTATGCAGTCTTCTCCATTCACCTGTCTGTTCATCTCTCTTTGGTCCAAACATTTTCCTAAGAACTTTATTCTCAAATACTTGTAATCTCCTTTCCTCCCTTAAAGTAAGAGTCCATGTTTCACATCCATATAATATAACTGGTAGAATAATTGTTTTATATATTTTCAGTTTAACGTTTTTTGAAAGGAGTTGGGAAGTCAAGACTCTCTGCAATGCATAATAACACGCATTTCCAGAATTGAGTCTATGTTTAATTTCCTTGTGCATCTCATTCCTGTTTGTGATTATTATTTCTAGATATTTGAATTCAGTCACTTCCTCAAAATTTCCCTCATTTGTCATTAGATGTCCATTTCCATTATATAACGTATTTTTATGTGTGACCATATATTTAGTTTTATTGATATTTACTTCCAGTCCCAATTTCTTAGTGTTACTCAGTGGGGTGTGCGTGTTGGCCTTTAGTATCTCCTCGCTATCGGCCAATAGTACTACATCATCAGCATAAATTAACAGCTTATTAATACCATTCAGCTGTAAGCCTTCCTGATTCTCTAAAGATTTAATGGCATGCTCTAGTACAAAATTAAATAGTAGAGGAGATAGTGCATCTCCTTGCTTCAACCCATTCTGGATTTCAAAAGTGTCTGAAAACTGTTTGCCTACACGCACCCTACTCTTTGAGCCATTTAGACACATTCGTATAAGTCTAACTAACTTTTTAGGAATTCCGAACTCCAGCAGGATACTATATAACTTCTCCCTCTTAATTGAATCATATGTTTAAATTACTACAAAACAAATTAAGAAAAAAAAGAGAAAAACAGACATATACACACACACACACATGCGCGCGAGCTCATAACCCCCCCCCCCCCGTACCCTGCAGACATCAAATGCATTATCAAGCTATACAATTTATCAACACTACTTATTTTATAATATAATTGAAGATCGAAAACAAATACCATATTGAGATTTGTTATGGGAGATATAAATAGATAGAGAGTGAGACAGAAAGAAAGGCAAGAGAATAATGTATTAAAAGTAGTGTGAACATCAAATGACAAAGTTAGAAATACACTTATGCATACTTCCAAAATATTTCTAGATACTTTCTAATTGCAAGCTAGACATTGTTGAGCCCCCGTGTGTCGCAAAAATGAGACCAGTTAACTTAAAAAATGCGGAGTGGTTCCATTGACGTCCGACAGCCGACAAGTTGTCTGGCAACAATTTGCAATCTAACGGAACATTCAATTTTTTCTCTTCCTATTGTTCCCGCTTAGGTCCTTCTTTTATTTTCAATACCCGGACCATTCATCTGGGAATAACGGTTCAATTTAAAAAAATCTTGAATGTCCTTTCATGGAACCTCTCTTCATTAACTCCATCACCGCCCGCCACACTACGTGGCCGTCAAACGAACTTGAAGACAAAGTGAGAAAAACACTTTATATCGCATGTTTACATTTTACAAAGTGGATAAAAAATAACGCGTCAATTCATTTGTACATGAGTTTCAATGTAATTCAACATAATTACATGGTCTGAGTAGCTCAGGCGGTAAGGGCACGCATTCATTTTTGGACAGGAGCTGTGGAATTCATTCGCTACTCATTCGAATCCTATGTAACACAATTGTAAAGTGTAATTTATTATATGGTGCAGAGACATGGACGTTAAAGCAAAAACACAGAAATAAATTATTAGTCACAGAAATTGAACTTTTAAGAAGATCTGCAAGAATATCAAAATTTAGACAAAATAAAAAATGATGCAATAAGAGAATTATGGATGTAGAAAAGGATATTGTACAAGAGATTGAAGAAATCCAACTAAGATGGTATGGACATATAACGAGAAGAAGGGACACAGAAACAAACGAAGTATTGAAATGGATACCTCCTGGAAAAGGGGCTTGAAGTAAACATCAATAAAACTAAATATATGGTCACACATAAAAATACATTATGCCAAAGTAAGGTAAATGGACATTTAATGACAAAATGAGGGAAATTTTGAAGAAGTAGCAGAATTAAAATACCTAAGAACAATAATTACAAATAGGAATGAGATGCAGAAAGAAATTAAACATATGATAAATTCTGGAAATACATGTTATTATGTATAACAGGGACTCTTATCGTCTCAAATTCCCTCAAAAACGTTAAACTAAAAAAATATATATAAAAAACTGTTATTCTCCCAGTTATATGGATGTGAAACATGGACTTTTACTTTAAGGGAGGAGAAAATATTACGAACATTTGAGAATAAAGTTCATAGGAAATTTATTAGAAATACATATTAGACAAGAAATGGATGCACAAGAAATTGTTATCGATAGGATAACAAAGAGAGCTCTACAGTGGTATGGACATGTACAACGGATGTCGGAAGACCAGTGGCCTAAACAGGTGTTGGATTGGATGGTACCAGGCAGAACGAAGAAGGGAAGGAGTAGAAGAACATGGTATGAGGGAATATATGATGTCATGATGAAGAGGGTATGGAAGAAGGACAATAGGAAGATAGGAATCTCTGGAAAGCAGAAATTAAGGGCGAACTGCTGTAAAGTTGAAAGCCTGTATTAAAAAATTAATATAAAATAATGGAATATTCACCTGAAAGATCCGTCTCCTCAACTTAATTAATCATTTAACTGTAGCGCTTTCGGGACTTGTCCCATCATCGGCAGGATTCAAAACTGGTGTTTTACTGAAGATCTGGTAGAGGGGGTTGCATGTATTGGGTTCGATTTCGTTTATCAGGCTGTCGTTGTTGTGAGCTGCTTTAATGATTTCCATCTCTTCGAGTACGTTTATCTTGAGGAGACGGACGTTTCAGGTGAATATTCCATAATTTTATATTAATTTTGAATAATACCTCAACGGAACACATCATGAATCTTATAAAAGCCTGTATTAAGTAAGGAAAATATATGGACCAAAAAGAGATGAACAGACAGGCAAAAGTGCTAGTTTATGCAACAAAAATGAAGTTGGGTAGTTTTGAAACACCCTGTGTTGGATATTTGACAACTTTGCTATAACATCAGTGAAGCTTGTTAAGAAGGTATTTAAAAAACAAAAGAGTGAGAACCTATACTTTAGCTGCAGTCATCAGGAATACATTATATGAACGTGTTTCCTTATCTTGGCTGTTAGCATTTTTTTTTTTACAGGAGGCAGTCAAACGAGCTCTGAGTGTGTGCAAATTACAGACCAGCCCATACACCCACGTCATGCCACCGGCACTCGCTGCAAAATAACAACATTCGGTACCAAAAACATAAGGATTATAGCAATAATGAGAGGTTTGTAATCTGTTGTTTTTTTTTACAAAATCAATGTAGAGAAAAGTGTTTAAAAAACTACTTGTTGCAAAAGGCCTAGAAGGCCCTTGGCCTATCATATCCACATGTGTTACGAACAGAGGTGGAAGATGGTTTAGCCAGCATGAAGGTGGCATGTCGGGTCCCCCAACCGGTTTTCTTAACCTGGAGTCTTTACTTAATATAGCTACCCAAATTCCTCACAATGTTGAGTGGAAACCGATCCGATACTCACCGAAATTCCATGAAAAAGTTTCTTCTCCCCCACAGGCTAGACTTTGTCGTGGTGGAGGGGCACATTACCTAATGACCCAGACAACTAGATAGAGAAAGTCTGGTTTTTAACTAGCTTGCTATCTAGTAAGAGGAGAAGGGAAGCGAACTAGCTCCAACGCGGGAACCACAACGGCTTCAGAAGCGGAGGAAGAATCTTGTTCTCAACGGTAAAGAAGGCGGAAGAGGAACCTGCAAGACAAGAGGTAGATGGGACTCCAAAGCTTTGGTTAGCAAACCGTCTAGGAGAAGGACCCTCCGAAATAAATCCCCGATCCACTAGGGAATGTGGTTGTGCATCTGGACTGGTAACCCGATGAAACTCATCTCTCTCACAGTGTTCAGCCGGACGGATTTAATGGACGACTAGAAGCCAAGAGGTTCAAGGAATGTAGGAAGGCTAGTGAAAAGATGGACAGAACAACTGAGAGGCGGAACAGGCAATTTGCTTAGCACCTGAAGTGAAGAAGAAGAATAAGTTTCTTCCCCAAGTGAACTCGAATACCGCAAGAGCCGAAACTCTTCACCAAGGGATTGTGTCTTTAGAAGCCGGATTACGAGGCGATATACATATATGTGTGTGTATAATATTGTAGATAGATTTTAGTCATTGTAAGCATGATTAAGGCAGGTTTCTTGGATTTTCCGTATCAAAGATTGAAGGTTGACCACCGAACACTGGTTCCAACGTTTCAACCCACATACCTTTATCAAGGATTAAAAGGTATATATATATATATATATATATATATACATATATATATTTTTTTTGGCATTTGGCAATGAAGGCAAATATGATATGAAAAGAAAAAAGAATGCTTGAGTCAGGATTTGAACTCGAGTCTCTAAAATCTGTACCTTTAGCGCTCAAACCAACTGAGCTACCCAAGAATTCCAACACAAACATACAATTTTTTTTTTCTTAACTGTTATGTTAGCCGCTATATGTCAGTTGGAACAAATTTCCGCTACCTCTTGTGTGAATTGAGAATACTACATGTATAAGAAAATTGTATGTTTGTGTTGGAATTCTTGGGTAGCTCAGTTGGTTAGAGCGCTAAAGGTACAAACTTTAGAGACTCGAGTTCAAATCCCGACTCAAGCATTCTTTTTTCTTTTCATATCATATATATAACTCATTGACACTTTTGAACCCATAGGTTCATGTCCGCGCAGACATAAGCTGTATACACATCCCTATCCTAAGCTAATGTTCTCCAATCATCCCCTGTATAATCTACTTCCCTCAAATCATAGTTAATGTATAATAATAATAATAATAATAATAATAATAATAATAATAATAATAATAATAAGAAGAAGAAGAAGAAGAAGAAGAAGAGGAGGAGGAGGAGGAAAAAGAAGAAGGTATAGGTCTACTGAGACGTCACAAGCAACAATAATTAATTCGCTGACTTATTTTTTATAAATAGAATTCAAACGACAGAATATTTAAAATAGCTATGGGTAAATTCCCAACTGGGAAAAGAAATATTGGACGCCCGAAGAAAAGATGGAAAGATACAATTGAGGCAAAGATTGAAGAGGAATAGATACCTTGTCTACTTTGGATAAAAGAAGAATAAGAAGACTTTAACAGTGCTTAAACCAGAATGTACAGACTCGAGTCTTTTCATAAGTAATGCCACGAGTGATTTCCAAATTATCGATAAATTCACGACTCACGAAGTGAGGAGTGAATTTATCTAGAGAATTTGGAAATCAAGAGTGGCATTTGTTAGGACTATTTAACTAATAAAATTAAGCTGTTTACTCACAAATCATTATTTAACTATAGTTATTTTAAAATATTTATATATTTAATGTAAACGCCGATGTTTGAAAACAAATGAGAAGCGATAGGTACGCTTCAACTGCTTCTTTTGTTTATCACTGCAACCAGATCATACTATTTATTGCCAAAGGAACGCAATATTGTAAGAATGCTCTCTAGTGGAGAAAAAATGAAACACATCAAACTGTATATTAATTCATTTCTGATGTCGTATGATGTAAATATGACAATTATATTTTTCTGGATTGTTACATGGGAAAAAATACATTTAAGAAAGTGCAAACAGTGGTTTCTTTTTTTGGTGGTATAATCAATTGCTACAAATGTTTTTATATTAACTCCCGCATGGGGCATGTGTTGACATTCATGCACTATATATACAATCTGGTAGCCGTATTTCTCACAGGCTCAGTCACTGCAAAATAATGGTCAGACCTGTTCAGAATATTAAAAAGGAGGAGCTTTCTTTAATATGGTAATTATAACACTGATAAATATTTCGTGAAACACGACTCTGATTGGTTGTAAAGCAGAAATCATTGAAACGTGATTGCTCATTGAGTCCCATTTGGGGCATGAGTTAAATAGTCTTCAAAATGGTGGTGCTATCTCTCATAACTGAAGGTTGATGATTTTATTTGGAATCACCCGGTATTCACTAACTCTTTCATTTAAGTTTAGTTACGGTGGAAGAATAATGACTATAAACTTTATAATTATATAAGAAGGTGGGCACGCGTGATACTTGGCGCCAAGCACAGTGCATTCCGCAAATTGTTGAGCATGACAAAATATTTGCTAGATTTATGCAGCAGATATTTACGTAGCGAGGTAGTTATTACGAGGGATGGGCAGGTATGTAAACATTAGCGCATAGATGTCAGTAACGTACAATTATAGACAACATACTGACATCAGATGGCGCTGGAACTAAAACTTGCACAACTAAATTGCAATCATAACCAGTCATTTAAACATGTAAATCGACCCTATTCATTTAAATGTCCATGCAATGGGAGTGGGGTGTGCAAGAGCAGTGGCGGCCAGTGCTGGAAATAATAATAATAATAATAATAATAATAATAATAATAATAATAATAATTACTCACTGGCACTATCGAACCCGTAGATTCATGGCCGCGCGGACATAAGCTCTCCATACATCCCTATCCTGAGCTAATGATTTCCAATCATTCCCTGTATAATCTACTTCCCTCAAATCATAGTTAATGTTGTTCTCCCACCTCATTCTTGGTCTACCAACTGGGCGTTTTCCTTCTGGCTTTCCTACAAGAAGTTTCCATGGACGTCTTTCATTCCCCATACGTGCAACATATCCTACCCATCGCAGTCTACGAGACTTAACTGTTCTTATTATATCTGGCTTCCTATAAAAACCATGTAGTTCATTGTTACGTAGTCTTCTCCATTCACCTGTCTGTTCATCTCTCTTTGGTCCAAAAATTTTCCTAAGTACTTTATTCTCAAATACTCGTATTCTCATTTCCTCCCTTAAAGTAAGAGTCCATGTTTCACACCCATATAATATAACTGGTAGAATAATAGTTTTATATATTTTCAGCTTAACGTTTTTTGAAAGGAGTTGGGACATCAAAAGTCTCTGCAATGCATAATAGCACGCATTTCCAGAATTGAGCCTATGTTTAATTTCTTTGTGCATCTCATTCCTGTTTGTGATTATTGTTCCTAGGTATTTGAATTCAGCCACTTCCTCAAAATTTCCCTCATTTGTCATTAGCTGTCCATTTCCATTACATAATGTATTTCTACGTGTGACCATATATTTACTTTTATTGATTTTTACTTCCAGTCCTAATTTCTTAGTGTTACTCAATAGTGTGTGCGTGTTGTCCTTTAGTATCTCCTCGCTATCGGCCAATAGTACTACATCATCAGCATAAACTAACAGCTTATTATTACCATTCAGCTGTAAGCCTTCCTCATTCTCTAAAGATTTAATGGCATGCTCTAGTACAAAATTAAATAGTAGAGGAGATAGTGCATCTCCTTGCTTCAACCCATTCTGGATTTCAAAAGTGTCTGAAAACTGTTTGCCTACACGCACCCTAGTCTTTGAGCCATTTAGACACATTCGTATAAGTCTAACTAACTTTTTAGGAATTCCGAACTCCAGCAGGATACTATATAACTTCTCCCTCTTAATTGAATCATATGCTTTTTTGAAGTCTACATATAGTCGATGTACAGTACCATTATATTCCCGTACAATAATAATATTAATAATAATAATAATAATAATGATAATAATAATAATAGCTTTATTTTACCTGGCAGAGTTAAGGCCTTATTTTTCTGCACTCCTTCTCTATATGAACTTTAATTATACCAAATATCAGACTCCTCCGTGCGTACAAATGTACTTAAAAAGGAGTACAAAGTTTTTTCTTCACGTATTAATACATAGATAGTTCCTTCTCAACCGTTACCGCTCATTATAGGTATCTAAGTTAACATCAACTAGGCTATAGAAAATGTAAGCCATACGTGTTTATTTGTATCTGGTTCAGAGTAATAAGTAACAAGATAAACCAGTATATCGAGGTGTGAACCAAGGCCTCTCAGGTTATAGAGACGTAGCAATGATCTGCAATGCCAATGTAAACGCCTATATGTTTCTATATTGTATCAATAAGTTACCCAAGGTAAGGAAGTAGTAATAATAACATCAAACAAAATGCGCTCTCTTGAAAACTTCTCATAAATTCCACATTTAAATATGTTTACCTGCTGCCTGATTAATGCTTTACAGTGCAACACACAATTCTAATATGTATTACTAGTTTTCTTGCATATGCTTCCTCTTTATATATATATATATATATATATATATATATATATATATATATATATATATCTTCTTCTTCTTCCGAATGCAGTATTGGGTGATGATACCCGTTCTGCAACTACAAAAACTGATCTTTCCATCGGTTGAAGGGTCTTCCGAGGTATCTTTTGCCTTTAGGGTTGAGGTGGTAAATCATCTTTGGTAAACGGGAATTTGACATTCTCTGGACGTGTTGGAACCATTTAATCTGACTATTTAACTCATGCCCCAAATGGGAGTCAATGACCAATCACGTTTCAATGATTTCTGTTTTACAACCAATCAGAGTCGTGTTTCACGAAATATTTATCAGTGTTATGATTACCATATTAAAGAAGGCTCCTCCTTTTTAATATTCTGAACAGGTCTGACCATTATTTTGCAGTGGCTGAGCCCGTGAGAAATACGGCTACCAGATTGTATATATAGTGCATGAATGTCAACACATATATAAAAACGTTTGTAGCAATTGATTATACCACCAAAAAAAAGAAACCACTGTTTGCAATTTCTTAAATGTAACTTATTTTTTTTCCCAGAAAAATATAATTGTCATATTTACATCATACGACATCAGAAATGAATGAATATGCAGTTTGATGTGTTTCATTTTTTCTCCACTAGAGAGCATTCTTACAATATTGCGTTCCTTTGGCAATAAATAGTATGATCTGGTTGCAGTGGTAAACAAATGAAGCAGATGAAGCTTACCTATCGCTTCTCATTTGTTTTCAAACATCGCCGTTTACATTAAATATATAAATATTTTAAAATAACTATAGTTAAATAATGATTTGTGAGTAAAGATCTTAATTTTATTCGTTAAATAGTCCTAACAAATGCCACTCTTGATTTCCAAATTCTCTAGAAAAATTCACTCCTCACTTCGTAAGTCGTGAATTTATCGATAATTTGGAAATCACTCGTGGCATTACTTATGATAATTTTGTATATGTTCAACCATTTCCCTACTATTCCACTGCATCCTTATCTCATCACTTTTCATTCTATCCCTTAATGTTACTCCAGTTAGAGATCGGAGGAATCTCATTTGTGAACTATTAATGCGGGATTTATATTTTGCTCGAAGTGTCCAGCATTCACTTCCGTATAGTAGAGCAGGTTTGGCTATGGCATTATGAGATCTCAATTGGATTTTTTTCCTCATTTGTTTTCCAAAATTTCTCCTAATTACACCATTTAATCTGTTATATTTTTCTAAATTTGTTTCCACGCCCGGATGAGAAAGGAGGAGGGGGAGGAGTAACACCTCGTAAAAAAACCTTGGTTCAGCTGGCCCGGCTCATAGTACCATGTGAGTTGCCTGGGAACGGTGAAGACCTCAACGGCAATGAAGGCGGAGAGGGATACCCTTAATACGGCAGATTTGGCGGAAGAGGCACCCTACCCTCACTCAGGGAAAGAGAGAGGAACCGCTGCCTTGCGGAGAAGGAGAAACTTCAAAGGCTAAGGGGGCATCCCCTACAGAAAAGCATGCCTGTCCAAGAGGCATTGAGGTGGCAACCCCACCACTGGACTTACCCAATTATAGGCTGGTAACCTATAATGGGGGAAACTTTAAATACTCGAAAGACTACAAGAAATAAGCAGGCGGATATATATATATATATATATATATATATCATCATCATCATCATCACTCCAAGGATTAGGCAATTGCCCGTTCCGACTTCATATTGCATCAGCCCAACGTCTTCTAGGTCTTCCAACATCACGCCTTCCTCTTGCTTGATAATTTCTGGCTAACAATGGATATCTCTCCTTACTCATTCCATCCATGTGATCAATCCATTTCTGTCTGTAATTCGTGACTTTATCCAACAAAGGCTGTACTTTCATTTCTTCTCTTATATCCTTATATATATATATATATATATATAATTCTTCTGTACTTGTGTTTCTCACAGAACTCCTCCTAAACGACCGGACCTATTTTGATGAAATTTTTTGTGTGTGTTTGAGTGGGACTCTGGAAAGTTTAGATTCACAACTGGACCCTCTAAAACCATTAGGTGTAGGAGTTCACCTTAAGTGAAAATTTAAAAATCGCTCTATCGGTCACAATTTTCGATGTTTCACAACGAAACTCAGTACATCCTATTAAAATAAACCGAGGTAAGTATGGTCAAAAAATAACCGAAATCAAACAATTAGAACCGGAAGTTTACCCGAAATCCAAAATTAAAACTGCTAAACGACTGGACCGCTTTTGATGAAATTTTTGCGTGTGTTTGAGTGGGTCACTGGATGGTTTGGATTCACAATTAGACCCTCTAAAACCATTAGTTGTGGGAGTTCACCTTTGGTGGAAATTTAAAAATCGCTCTATCGGTCACAATTTTCGATGTTTCACAACGAAACTCAGTATATCCTATTAAAATAAACCGAGGTAGGTATTGTCAAAAAATAACCGAAATCAAACAATTAGAACCGGAAGTTTACCCGAAATCCGAAATTAAAAACTGCTAAACGACTGGACCGCTTTTGATGACATTTTTTGTGTGCTTTTGAGTGGGCCCCTGGATGGTTCAGATTCATAATTGGATCCTCTAAAACCATTAGTTGTAGAACACCCACTCTGTCTAGCATATCTTTATTTTTTTTTTATTTTGTCTGTCCATTTTATACGTTCCATCCTTCTCCATATCCACATCTCAAAAGCTTCCAGTCTCTTTTCCTCATTCTGTCGTGATGTCCAAGTCTCTGCACCATACAATGCTACACTCCACATAAAGCACTTCACTAGCCTCTTCCGTAATTATTTTGCCAAAGGAACGCAGAAAACGCTTCTCTTCTTGTTGAAAGCTTCTTTTGTCATTGCTATCCTCTGCTATACTTCTTAACAGCAGTTCATGTTACTACTGATAGTACAACCCATGCATTTGAAGAATATGGAGTATTATGTGCGTATTTAAATGATCGAAGAAAGTTAATTTCTTAACAATGTTATGACTTGCATAATATTTATGGGGTATTTTCATTATAACCTTTATGAAAGAGTTTAGTATTTGTTATTAGGAAATAAAGAGACCCAATTGAAATTTTATAAAACGTTGGCAGTACCGGTACTGCTCTATGGATCAGAAGCCTGGATACATAAAAAACAAGATCTAAGTAGGATAACGGCGGCAGAAATGAAATTTTTGAGATCTGTTAAAGGGTGCACTAAGGAAGACAGAATCAAGAACACAGAAATAAGACAGGAACTTGAAATATTTGCAATAACTGATAAAATAGATACATATAGACAAAAATGGAAGCAACACATAGACAGAATGAATGAAGATAGATATCCAAAACAAATAAAATACAAACCTAAAGGCACCCAAGATGTGGGCAGACCTAGAAAGAGATGGGCTGAAGTCGGAACGGGTCAACAGACCTAATCCATGAATGCAGATGATGATGATTAGGAAATAAGAAACAATGCACTTGAGTAAATCAGAAAAAAAGTTTCAGTGTTCGAATCTCAAATCCATTGCTCTAACCATTAAGCCACACGTTAACTACACAGATTCTGTGAGTTTTAAATAAAGAAAAGTCTGATGTCCGGTTTATTTACAATCTCTAAGTTATTTCAGAGAAAACAGAAGATAATGTTGGGTTGTCCTCCGTTCGTATACCGCAAGCTGCACACGCACGTAGGTGTCAAATAGAGACTCTTAAACATTATGTTGCGCAATATAAAATGTCCTCGGTTTGAATCTCATGTGTAAAATCTTAAAATATTTTATGTCAAGGCGTTGGTTTGTAATAAGGTATAATAATTCTTGACAGGAGTGCCACTACCCAGACATGAAATATACCTCTTATCGCCTTCAATTTTCATATAAAATGAACAAAGAAGTCCTTGTGCGTAGAGTAACAGCTTCAATAGCAAAGGTTTTGGAAAATACTAACATCAGAGATGAGGAAATGTCTATGGAATGTATACCAAAGGGGGTCAACGTTGTGACCCAAAGAGCAATATTGAACATAGTTCTTCCTCTATTTGTCTTGTATAACTGTTAAATACTCATTGTACAGTTTATTCAGATACAATATTTTATATCCGACAAATTCCATTTTTGCCTACAAAATTATTTTTTAAATTGCAATTAATACCTTTTAAAGATAAAAATAAATACATACTCTATTCATTTCAGTCTGTAAAAATGTAAAAGGTTTTTGTTGATGCTGTTGATGTAGGGCCTGTTTTATTAGCTGATAGCGAGTAGTTACTAAGGGCCAACAAGCATACCCAATTGAACGAACACCAAGAAATTGGTGCTGGAAGTAAATATTAACCCATTCGCTTCAGGTTTAAATGCTCAATACATTTTTCCAGAAACCGGATTTAAGTTACAGTAAATTATATTGTCTATTTTCAGACATCCATAACAAACAAAAGATAACGGAACGGTACTTGAGATCACAATAAGAGTGAAGGCAAACACATATTCCTCCACTATTCATAAATGTTAACAAAAGATTACTTTGCCAAGGGATGTACAAAATATTGGAAAATATATATCAGCTGAGTTTAGCGAGTGTACCTCGTTTTCTGAGTTGAAGGGTATTTAACTGCCGGCGAGTTCACCTTGCCTTTTGAGGCGAATGGGTTAATACAACTAAATATATGTTCACATATAGAAATAGATTATATAATGGAAATTGACAGTTAATGACAAATGAGTCAAATTTTAAAGAATTGGCTGAATTCAAATACCTAGGAACAATAATTACAAATAGGAATGAGATGCATAAAGAAATTAAACATAGGATCAATTCTGGAAATGCGTGCTATTGTGCATTACAGGGATTCTTGTCATCCCAACTTCTTTAAAAAAAAAAGGTTAAACTGAAAATTTATAAAATTATTATTCTACCAGTTATACAGTGTGATTATAAAGTTCCAGTACATTTTGTGGATAACGTAGCGCAAATAAAACAAAAATTATAAGGTAGTTTCTAGTATCAAGTTAGTGTTCAACATAACCTCCATCAATCTTAAAACATGTTTCCCAACGACGCACCGTCGCCCGGAAAACATGCACCAACATATCCTCTGCAATCATTTCACTCGCTTGGCGCATGCGTTCTTTCAACACTTGCAGATTAGGAAACTTGGTTCTGTACACCTATTGCTTGATGAACCCCCAAACAAAAAAGTCCAGGGGTGCGAGGTCTGGCGAACGAGGTGCCCAGATACGAGGAAGATGCGCTTCCAATCCACCTTTTGGGAAACCTGTCATTGAGACACCCGCGTATAGCCAGAGCAAAGTGTGGTGGTGCTCCAACTTGTTGCAACACCACTGTATCAATGATACCATCTTGCTGTAACTGTGGCTGTAAGAAAATTTGCAACATATCAAGATACACATCTCCCGTGATGGTTTCCTTTGGAATATGTCTCTAACTTCTTCGTACGACTGGCCTCTTAAACGCGCAGCAACAATCTCTATCCGCTCTTCAATGGTGAACATATTTGTATCTTTCGAATGGCTGTAACAGAAATGCGATATGTAAGCGATTTCTTTAAAATGTACTGGGACTTTATAATCACACTGTATTATATGGATGCGAAACATGGGCTCTTTATGGGAGGAGAAAATATTGCGAGCATTTGATAATAAAGTTCTTAGGGAAATAAACAATTACAATGGTTTGGACACGTGAAGAGGATGAATGAAGATAGATTGCCAGTTAGGGGTTTGAAGTGGATTCCAAATCAGAGGAAAAGAAGAGGAAGACATAGATAGAGGAAATTATGCATTTGATGCAAGTGACTGCAGGATGGTGACTGGAGGAAGAGAATCAAAACTTACTATTGGGCACAAGAAGATGATGTGTACATTTAAAACCAGTTAAATAATGATAAATTAAATAGGGAAACGTTTGGATCAAAGAGTGGTGAACAGACAGGCGAATGGAATACACTACACAACAAATATATGACATTTACGGTATACAAGATATAATGAGAACTATTAAGTCTCTTAGGCTGCGATGGGCAAATAATGTGACATTTATTCATAATTCCTGTTACTCTGTTAAATGTTATAATTTTTTGACTAAAATCTTTTTCTTCTTCGTATGTAACTTGGTATCCGAGATAGTTAAATGTGTTGGTTTGTTCTAATATTTCATCATCATCATCATCATAGTACATTCACGAATTTAGGCCATTTGTTGACCTTGTTTCGGCCTCCAGAAGTCTTTTGAGTGGACGACCTGGTCTTCTTCTTCCTGCAGGTTGATATCTTAACATTAGTTTGGGTATTCTGTGATCTTCCATTCGATGAACATGTTGTATCCATCTTGACTTATAATCAGAAATTTTGTTTTCTAAAGATTCCATGTGTAATTCTTCTAAGATGTCTTCATTTTTTTTGTGATCTAGTAGTGTGTATCCTGCAGTCCTCCGAAGATATCTCATTTCAGCAGATCTAAGTCTCTGTATATCCTTCTGTTTCAACGTCCATACTTCGCTACCATACAAAAGAGTTGGAAGAGCCAGTATTTTATACACTTTTAGTCTTGAATGCTTTTGGACTAACTGTGGCTTGAAGATAGAATTTATTAACCCTAAAATTCTTAAAAATTTAGATATTTTTTGCATTTACATCCTTTTCTTCTTCATATGAGATATTGCATCCTAGTGTTCTAATATTTTATTATTAATAACAATTTTACTGCGAACTGGGTCTTTTCCTAGGAAAGCCATGACTTTAGATTTTTCTGTTGAGATTTCCATGTTGTAGTTTATTGCAATTTGGTGAAATGAGTGGAGTTTAACAGTAAAGGTATGCTTGTGGAATGCAGGCTTTCACGGCCGGTAATCATGGTATTAAAAGATTCCGGGTTATGTGGCCGTGGTCTATAACTGGCGTTTCTTCCAGACGTTTCTCCCTCAACTGCGGAGGGCATCTTCAGTGGCGAGGTCTTCCAGCTGTTGTTTCCCTGTCGTAGAAGAAGCGCTCGCCACTGAAGATGCCCTCCGCAGTTGAGGGAGAAACGTCTGGAAGAAACACCAGTTATAAGACCACGGCCACATAGCCCGGTATCTTTTAATACCAGTAAAGATATGTTATTTATAACTATACAGCCGGCTTAGAAATCGCCCGGAAGTAAGATCGGAACACATAACCTCACATTTGGTAAATATTAAAACATTCTAATTATTTTTAGCTTCTGATGTTGTATTATTCGCTAAATAGTCACTACAAATCCAACGCGAGGTTGAATTTTTCATTAGACAAAATCACAACCGCTTGTTAGATTACTGTTGACAATCAAGTGTAGAAATGTTGACTTTGCCGGTTGGAAACACAAGTTAGGCAGGTTGGATTATACCGCACGTGTACAGCAGTGATTGTTGTAAACAATAGAGCAATCAGTTGGTAGGGTAGAGGCGGGCTGGCCCACACACACGTGTAGGACGCACAAGGGCGTCACCTCACATACGTAATTATCCAGAAATAAAGAATACCTTGCCATCACTTACCATTTTTCTTACTAAACATCGTTTATCATTTGTTTCCCTTTCACTCTGGTTGCTATGGCAACGCAACTTGTTGTGTGTAATCTTATTGAACCGCTTCGGGAATGACACCTCCAGGCAACATTCCATTCCTTGTGGACCTCGACGTCACAAGGACGAGGTTAAATATAACCAAGAAAACTTAGAACTTGATTCAGAAGATTTCTATCTGAAGTCTCGAGTTCAAATCCTGAAATATGCTTATCAACACTTTTGTTTATAATGGAAATGGACTGCTAATGACAAATGAGGGAAATTTTGAGGAAGTGGCTGAATTCAAATACTTAGGAACAATAATCACAAATAGGAATGAGATGCACAAAGAAATTAAACATAGGCTCAATTCTGGAAATGCGTGCTATTATGCATTGCAGAGACTCTTGATGTCCCAACTCCTTTCAAAAAACGTTAAACTGAAAATATATAAAACTATTATTCTACCAGTTATATTATATGGATGCGAAACACGGACTCTTACTTTGAGGGAGGAAAGGAGATTACAAGTATTTGAGAATAAAGTACTTAGGAACATTTTTGGACGAAGGAGAGATGAACAGACAGGTGAATAGAGAAGACTACATAACAATGAACTACATGGTCTTTATAGGAAGCCAGATATAATAAGAACAGTTAAGTCTCGTAGACTGCGATGGACAGGACATGTTGCACGTATGGGGAATGAAAGACTTGCATGGAAGCTTCTTGTAGGAAAGCCAGAGGGAAAACGCCCAGTTGGTAGACCAAGAACGAAGTGGGAGAATAACATTACTATGATTTGAGGGAAGTAGATTATACAGGGAATGATTGGAAAGAATTAGCTCAGGATAGGGATGTATGGAGAGCTTATGTCCGCGCGGCCATGAACCTACGGTTTCGATAGTGCCAGTGAGTAAGTACGTGAGTAACACTTTTGTTAATCTTTCAATTAATGAAAGATGGCCACCACTGCAAGAAATAAACGTGGCAGACCAAGATGGAAATGGAAAAAATTACGTCAGAACTATAATGGATGATAGGAATTTGGAAGAAGGAGATTGGAATGATACAAATAAATGGAAACTGAAGACGGCAAACCTATAAGTGGGGGAAAGCCGAAGAAGAATTAATGAAGAGAAAGTTACGAGAGAACTTCCTGTGTGTTACGACCGTAAACCAGCCAGCGTGGTTTTAAGTCAATTTCAATCAATAGGCGTAAATAAGCAGAAAAATGAATGGAAAATCTCCACAAAAGGTGCACTGACAAATATCCTTTTTACCTAGTGTGAAGGAAATATTGAAATTATATTTACCTTTAACTGGAAAAATAACTACTAAGATGTTAAATAAATTATTAAATAGTTCCAATATGGAGGCCTTTCAAAATCAATGTTTCATCTTCTGCATTTTAACTGGTACTGGTGTTTTTCTTTTCAATGCCACCTCTTTGTCATTAGACATATCAGGTATTCTCTCCTGGCACTGGCGTATTGTAACCTACTTCTGAGGTTGGGGCGCCTGGAAGGCGGGGTTACGCTGCCCCAATGATATGATGGGTGATGACGATGGGTAATTCTGCCCGAAGGCAGGTCCTTCACTGCATTTTCATGCTATGCTTGCAGCTTTACTAGGGAATTGTGTAGGTGTGGTAGCATCCCGTTGCTTTCCACACCGGTGAAGGATGATGATGATAATGGTAAGGAAGATGGCCATATGATTTCGGGGACCGTTTGGGCCTTACAGTTTTCCTGACATTTGTCTTACAGGTGTGGAAAAACCCCGATAAAAACCTCACCCAGAAAAACTGCCCCGACCGGGCCCGCTGCGTGACAAGCCAGCACGGTACCTCGAGACCACAGCGGTGGACTGATATCCAATGAGGTGAATATGATATTGATGATAATGATGGCCAGACGATGTTTGGGGACCGTTTGGGCCTTACAGTTTCCTGACATTTGTCTTACAGAGGTGGAAAACTCAGAAAACCCTCACAAGGAAACTTGTCCAAGCGGGGATCGAACCCGGGCCCGCTGCGTGACAAGCCAGCACGGTACCTCGAGACCACAGCGGTGGACATAGGTACTGATGTTGTACAGGTTGTACCCGGGTTTATGTCTGCGGGTGTGTTCTCATTGAGTAGGTTTGTATCTATTCGTTCTTTTAGAATCTCTGTACTTTCAGGGATGCTGATTTTGTTGTTATACTCTCTGTGTAGTACTGACATAGAGTTATCGATTTTATTGAACTGATGACCCGTTTCTAGTATATGTTTGGCAAAACTTGATTTTCCTTCGTTATTAATAAAATTTTTAAAAATACCATTTCAACAATGACAGAGTTATGTAATAAATCCTTTGTTTTAGCGCTAGCTTGTTAATTAGTTTGTTTGTGACGTAATGAGTAGGTAAACAGTTGATAGTGAGGTACATCAACACTAGGAGCGCCATATTTAGTGAACAGAAGGTGGGCTAAACATTGCATAACACAAGTGAAGATGTACCGCACAGCACAGTGGGTAGTTTTCAAGGTTATTTCGCGCCCTTAACAATATTACTCATTGTTTTGTTTTCGTTCCATGTTACTCTATATCAGCGGTTCCCAAACTTTTAGGACTCTCGAACCCCTTCCACAACGATCTGAGTTGGGAGAACCACTGACTTTTAAATATACATACAGCAGACATGCGTAACATTTAATTCCCAGCAAAAGGTTTAATAACCTTAAATTAACTTAACCCTTAACAGTTAAACCCTAAAGTTACTCTAGTTACGGCTTAAAAGTTACACAACGTGTACACGCTGATTGAGTGGAAGAGAAGGCCTTATGGCCTTAACTCTGCAAGCTAAAATATATAATAATAATTATTTTATTATTATTATTACTTACTTACTCACTGGCACTATCGAACCCGAAGGTTCATGGCCGCGCGGACACAAGCCCTCCATACATCCCTATCCTGAGCTAATGCTTTCCAATCATTCCCTGTATAATCTACTTCCCTTAAATCATAGTTAATGTTGTTCTCCCACCTCATTCTTGGTCTACCAACTGGGCGTTTTCCCTCTGGCCTTCCTACAAGAAGCTTCCATGCACGTCTTTCATTTTCCCATACGTGCAACATGTCCTGCCCATCGCAGTCTACGAGACTTAACTGTTCTTATTATATCTGGCTTCCTATAAAGACCATGTAGTTCATTGTTATGTAGTCTTCTCCATTCGCCTGTCTGTTCATCTCTCTTTGGTCCAAAAATTTTCCTAAGAACTTTATTCTCAAATACTCGTAATCTCCTTTCCTCCCTTAAAGTAAGAGTCCATGTTTTCGCACCCATATAATATAACTGGTAGAATAATAGTTTTATATATTTTCAGTTTAACGTTTTTTGAAAGGAGTTGGGACATCAAAAGTCCCTGCAATGCATAATAGCAAGCATTTCCAGAATTGAGCCTATGTTTAATTTTTTTGTGCATCTCATTCCTATTTGTGATTATTGTTCCTAGGTATTTGAATTCAGCCACTTCCTCAAAATTTCCCTCATTTGTCATTAGCTGTCCATTTCCATTATATACTGAATGTCTACGTGTGACCATATATTTAGTTTTACTGATATTTACTTCCAGTCCTAATTTCTTAGTGTTACTCAATAGTGTGTGCGTGTTGTCCTTTAGTATCTCCTCGCTATCGGCCAGTAGTACTACATCATCAGCATAAACTAACAGCTTATTAATACCATTGAGTTGTAAGCCTTCCTCATTCTCTAAAGATTTAATGGCATATTATTATTATTATTATTATTATTATTATTATTATTATTATTACTATTATTATTAAAGTCGGGAGATTATTTTTTGGACACAGCCTTGGTACATCACAACGCTTCTTCTTCTTATTCTTCTTCACTTCACGGACTAGGCAAATTTGCTTGTTCCGCCTCACAGTTGTTCTGTCCATCTTTTCACTGGCATTCCTACATTCCTTGAACCTCTTGGTTTGTAGTTAAATGCTGATTTTGTTATTTAAACACTACTGTTTGCAAAAATACAAATTAAAGAATAGATACAAAAGTAAGAATTTACAAATCTGTCATAAGACCAGTTCTAACATATGATTGTGAATTCCGAACAGAAACTAAAAAAACAAAAGAAATCAATGAAACAACCAACATGAAAGTTTTAAAGAAAATCATAGGAAAATCGCTGAGAGAGAAAATCCGCAGCTCTGTTATTAGAGAAACCTCTGGATAAACGATAGAAGACAAAATTGGAACGATCGCATAGATAGAATGGAGAACAGTAGATTAGTGAAGAAAGTGCGTGACTGTACACCTCAGCAGAAAAGGCCTTTAGGAAGACCTCAACTACGATGGAAGGACGTCACCATACCCCGGACCTATAGTGAATGAACACGCAACAAGCTGCCAGCTTTCATGCGTAGAGGAAGAAGAAGAAGAAGAAGAAGAAGAAGAAGAAGGTAACCTTGATACATCACAACACTTCTCTGGGAGAAATTTCTAGGTAGGTCGGCATGCAATGGTTGACAGTTCCCTTGTAAAAACAAGAAAGATATACATCCAGTCCCATTTGTGATGGTTCGAAACGCTACCACCATAGTCTTCTATTCACAAAATCCATTTTCAGTCCTTTTCACCTCTGGCCTAAGTAACCAAGTCCAAGTCCAATACAAACACATAATAATATCAGTGGATATCAATGACTGCAACATGTGCCTTTTCCATACTTGTTTTTACCCTACTTGTTGACTAGATTTTTCTCCCATAAATAGAGAGATGGCAACACCGCAGAGCACGGAGACCTTGGATTCCGGTCCAGAGCAGCATCCCCTGGGGCGTACCACTACCTGCAATACACTCCCCCTCGATGCAACACACACACACACACACACATAAACAACAATGACAACTAGAATAGCCACTGACTCCCTACTTCAGATCCTCATCTCCTAGGCCATTGTTTCATGTAGAACGCCTCTCTATTTAAAAAAAATCCAGGCAGGTCATTTTCTTAATGTCGTCCATAAACGCTTACCTCTCTCATAAACAATGACTTTAAGTCCCGTAAATGGGCGATGTGCAATTGAGGAAAGAAGTAAAAGAAAGGGGGGGGGGAAAGGAATAAGGAAAAGAAGAAAGAAAATAAAGCTGAAATATTTTATGAATACATTTAAAAAAATAAAAAAGTAGTGAGATAAAAAAAATAAAGGAAAGAGGAGAGAGAGGCAAAGAAGAAAGAAAGGAAGTAAATAAGGCAGAGAAAACTGCGAATAAAAGAAACGAGGAGAAAAAGTGTTTTTTTTTTCAAATGATCCAGGTTTGTCTTTCGACATTCCTGGTTTTTCTCCTGGCATGGCATACTTGTAACCCATTTCTGAGGTTGGGGCGGTAGGAAGGCGGGGTTACGTTGCCCCGATGATATGATGGGTGCTGATGATGATAATGGTGCGCCAGGAGAGTCCCTAATCCTAAGCTTAACCTAAGATGAATATGAATGATGATGATTGCGATGGCCATATGATTTCGGGGACCGTTTGGGCCTTAAAGCTTTCCTGACATTTGTCTTACAGGCGAGGAAAAACCCCGACAAAAACCTCACCCAGATAAACTGTCCCGACCGGGGATCGAACCCGGGCCCGCTGCGTGACAAGGCAGCACGCTACCCCGAGACCACAGCGGTGGACGAGGAGAAAAAGTTGGAATAGATGAATGAATTTGTTTATCTTCTTTGTGTTCTTTTTAAAATTGGTGTATATAATATATATATAGATATATATATAATGATAAGAAAAATAAATGCCTGGACGGGGATTCGAACCCGGATTCAGAGATCGCGGTTGGGGGGGGGGGGCGAATCCCCGTCCAGGCATTTATTTTTCTTATCATACCATATTAAGCTTGCATTGCTCAATGTTAAACATTTAATTATAACATATATATATATATATATATATAAGAAGAAAAATAAATGTTTGTACTAGATTTGCCTGGTAGCGTAACTGGTAGAGCAGTGGATATCAATGCAGAGGTCCGGGTTCAAATCCCGTCCAGGCATTTATTTTTCTTGTCATGTTATATTACAGGGTATATATATATAAGGACGGCAGGACGAACGATGATACAGATTTGTATATTTGTTAGGAGACCAAGTGGACTAGCGGTTATGTGACTAAAGAATAAAGTTAGAAGTCTTGGGTCCAAATCCCAGTTCAGGCGATTATTTTTCTTTTCATGTCATATGTATATCCATAGTAATTCTGCCCGAAGGCAGGTCCTTCACTGCAATCATAGCATTTTCATGCTATGCTTGCAGCTTTACGAGGGAATTGTGCAGGTGTGGTAGCTTCCCGTTGCTTTCCACACCGGTGAAGGATGGTGAAGATAATGATAATGGTAAGGATGATGACCATATGATTTCGGGGACCGTTTGGGCCTTAAAGTTTTCCTGACATTTGTCTTACAGGTGAGGAAAAACCCCGATAAAAACCTCACCCAGAAAAACTGCCCCGATATATATATATATATATATATATATATATCCACCGCTGTGGTCTCGAGGTAGCGTGCTGCCGTGTCACGCAGCGGGCCCGGGTTCGATCCCCGGTCGGGGCAGATTTTCTGGGTGAAGTTTTTATCGGGGTTTTTCCTCACCTGTAAGACAAATGTCAGGAAAACTTTAAGGCCCAAACGGTCCCCGAAATCATATGGCCATCATCATCATCATCATTATCATTATCATCCTTCACCGGTGTGGAAAGCAACGGGAAGCTACCACACTTACAATTCCCCAGTAAAGCTGCAAGCATAGCATGAAAATGCTATGATTGCAGTGAAAGACCTGCCTTCGGGCAGAATTACTATGGATGGATGGATGGATGGATGGATATATATATATAAATAAAAGTCCGTGCGAATATTTTTTTTTCTTATCTTGCCATATTAAGCTTGCATTGCTCAATGTCAAAAATTTAATTATAACATCGATAAAGCGTCACTGCTATAAAGTAAAAATATTCTCTTTAATAAGCTTAGTTGTGATAGGAGCTACCAGGTGGCAGTGGAGACCGAGTTCCCACTATATCTGGTAACAATGAGAATATATATAAGAAAAATGAATGTTTGTACTGGACTTGCTCGATAGCGTAATCGGCAGCGCACTGGGTTATAAATCCAGAGGTCCGGGTTCAAGTCCCGTCCGAGCATTTATTTTTCTTATGTCGTGTGTATATATATATATATTATTGTTATATATTTATATATAGCATACATACAACTTATTCCCCATTTTCAATATCTTATTTTCTTTCCTCTTTTCCTTCCTCTCTTCCTTCGCGTTTAATTTTGTCTTTCTTCTCTCTGTTTGTATTTTCTTCTCTGTATTATCCTTACATAAGAAGAAACGAGACAAGAAAAACGAATAAAAAGAAGAAAAAAGACTATAAGGAAAGAGAAGAAAGAAAGAGAAGAAAGAAGGAAATAAAAAAGGAATAACCAATCAGAAAGAAGAAGAAAGAAAGAGAGAAGAAAGAGATAAAGAAAGATAGAAGAAAGAGAGAACGAAGGGAGAAAGAAAGAGGAGGAACAAAGCAAAAGAAACTCTGGAATAGAAAGAAAGGAAAGAAAAATAGAAAAACAAAGAACAGAAAGATAAGAAAAAAAGAAAGAATAGAAAGAAAGAAAGAAAGGAAAGAAACAAAGAAAGAGAGAAGAAAGAAAGAAAGAAACAGATCAAAGAAGAACGAAAGAATAAGAAAGAGAGAGGAGAGAAGAAAGAGAGAACGAAAGAAAGAAAGAAACATCAAGAAAGAAGAATCGAAGAGAGTGAAAGAAGAGAGAAGAAAGAAAGAAGAAGAAGAGAAAGAGAGAAAGAGAAACAATCAGATACGAAAGAAAGAGCGAAAGAAAGAGAGAAAGAAAGAAGAAGAAAGAAGAGAGAAAGAAAAGAGAAGAAGAAGAAGAAGAAGAAAGGAAAGAAAGAAGGAGAGAAGAAAGAAAGAAACTCGTGTGGCAAGTAAGCAGTTGTTGTATGGAGAAACAAAGACACACCACAAACAAATGAATAGGAAAAGGTATTTAAAGATTTTCATGCACAGCGGTAGAGCAGCTCAGCAGGAGAAGTTGAAAATAAATTCATTAAGAAGAACTTTAGAAATGCTCTACTGTAATCTAGAGAACGCCGTTCACTTGTCTTATCAACTCTTAGTAATGCTGAGGTTTCATTCTCTTAGCATACCAACATCGAATTAGGAATAAATTAATTGTAGCGCATCGTGCAACAACAGAACAAGTCTCACATATTCTCTACCTACTTTTATTATTTAAATTAATCATGTAATCTAACACATCCTGTTAGTTTGCGCCCCCATTCCATACCTATTATAGACCGGCCAATTTCCCAATCAAAAGGTAGAAAAGTTAAATCAAATATATTATATCGATGGACTGTCTCATTAGTTGGATAATATGACTGCCCCTAAACAAAATGAAATAATAATATAAAAATAAAAATATTAGTAAGTAAAATAAATAAAATAGAAAGAAAATTAATATTGAATTCAAATACCTGGAACAATAATCACAAATAGGAATGAGATGCACAAAGAAATTAAACATAGGCTCAATTCTGGAAATGCGTGCTATTATGCATTGCAGAGACTCTTGATGTCCCAACTCCTTTCAAAAAACGTTAAACTGAAAATATATAAAAATATTATTCTACCAGTTATATTATATGGGTGCGAAACATGGACTCTTACTTTAAGGGAGGAAATGAGATTACGAATTTTTGAGAATAAAAAAAATGTTTGGACCAAAGAGAGATGAACAGACAGGTGAATGGAGAAGACTATATGACAGTGAACTACATGGTCTTTATAGGAAGCCAGATATAATAAGAACAGTTAAGTCTCGTAGACTGCGATGGGCAGGACATGTTGGGTACAGTAAGGAAATTGGGATGTAACAAAATTGTAGATTAAGGATATATGTATTAACAATAAGAAGAATCTCAATATGGTCTTTGTTTTCGATCTTTAATTATGTTATATAATAAGTAGGTCTGATAAGTTGAATAGTCTGATAGTGCATTTGATGTCTGCATTGACGGGGGGAGGGGGGTATGAGCGAGTGGTGTGTATATGTGTGGGTGTATGTGTGTGTGTTTTTTTTTCTAATTTGATTTCTAGCATTTTTTTTAATATTAATGTACGGAATGTGGATGAGTGTAGATATGTATTATTGTGATGTAGTGTAGACATAGATTTTACTTATATGTAGCCTGTTATTGTTTTTTTGATACAGGTGTATTTGTAGGTATAGTGTAAAAGTTGTAAGTTGGCATAATATCTGCTGTCCTTGTCTAGAGAACTGTTCTTCCACCCTTCCAGAGTCACATGTGTACTATAATGAGCTACCCTTGTAAAACTACTTAGGAATTCTAGAAAAACTCCACCCGCCCCCACTTTCGCCCAGTCACTTTTGTTCACGTAATTTTTGTCAGTGGCGGCTGTTTCAGAGTTCGTTTGTAGTTTGTGAGAGTGAGTGAGATATTATATTAGTGTAAAAATTAATCTTTAGAAGAAGGGAATGCCACCACTACAGGGAGTGTCTGCTCTACCGCTGTCACCGTGAAGGGATATGTGTATGAGTGAGAAAGAAGATGGTGAGTACTCTCTTTCTCTTTCTAAAATATTCTACACACTTTAGCCCTCACGGACTATATTTGTTTATATAATGATTAGTTTTATTATTTTTTTATTCACGGAAAAATAATGCACGTACGGCCAAGCAGGCCCGTGCGCAAATGCATATGTATTTTCTTTATTCTGAAAAAAAGGCAATAAATCCCATTATCTATATGCATCTCTACCACAAAACTCTGAAATCATCACTCCAGGGATTAGGCAATTGCCCGTTCCGACTTCATAATGCATCAGCCCAACGTCTTCTAGGTCTTCCAACATCACGCCTTCCTCTTGCTTGATAATTTCTTGCTAACAATGAATATCTCTCCTTACTCATTCCATCCATGTGATCAATCCATTTCTGTCTGTAATTCGTGACTTTATCCAATAAAGGCTGTACTTCCAATTCTTCTCTTATATCCTCATTTCTTATTCTATCAAGTCTTGTACATCCTTTTACTTGTCTTAGGAACCTCATCTCCGCCGTTTCACTGGAGGCCAAGTTTCACATCCATACAATATTGTGGGAACCGCCATAACATTATACATTTTTATCTTGGTTTCTTTTCTAATTTTATTTTTGAAAGTTCTCGGTATTGTTCACACACCGTCTGAAATTTATTTATTTTGGAGTCAATATCTCTTTCCACATTGTAGCCAACATCACAGCCGAAATATTTGAAACTAGACACCTGTTCTATACTTTGATGCATATGTATTTTCTTTATTCTGAAAAAAAAGCAATAAATTCCATTATCTATATGCATCTCTACCACGAAACTCTGAAATGAAGTAGACAATTGCCTTTTAGAGGAGAATACATGTGTCCAAGGCCGGGGATCTATTCCAGAGCCAGCATGAGTACAGCCAGGAACCCTAACTACAAATCAAGGAGGTCGCCGGTCCGGTTTAATATAAACATACGAAAGTTGATGTAAGAAACATAAATATTGATTATCAAGTTAGCATAACTAAACACTCAACGCATTCAACAGGTGGTTACAGTCTTTTGTTTTCTGGTCGTTACATAATCTGCCTCGTGGTGTATCAACGACCTCAGCAATGCAATATGACTGCACGCAGTTCGCACTGCTTGGTCCGTAACTAACGAAACACAAACACATTTGTTAGCTTTTTATGTATTTTATTTAACGACGCTTGGGAAATTCTGAGGAAGTGGCTGAATTCAAATACCTAGGAACAATAATCACAAACAGGAATGAGATGCACAGAGAAATTAAACATACGCTCAATTCTGGAAATGCGTGCTATTATGCATTGCAGAGACTCTTGACTTCCCAACTCCTTTCAAAAAACGTTAAACTGAAAATATATAAAACTATTATTCTACCAGTTATATTATATGGATGCGAAACATGGACTCTTACTTTAAGGGAGGAAAGGTGATTACGAGTTTTGAGAATAAAGTTCTTAGGAGAATTTTTGGACCAAAGAGAGATGAAGAGACAGGTGAATGGAGAAGACTTGCATAACAGTGAATTACATGGTCTTTATAGGAAGCCAGATATAATAAGAACAGCTAAGTCTCGTAGACTGCGATGGGTATGACATGTGGCACGAAGGGGGGAATCAAAGACGTGCATGGAAGCTTCTTGTAAGAAAACCAGAGGGAAAACGCCCAGTTGGTAGACCAAGAATGAGGTGGGAGAATAAGATTAACTGTGATTTGAGGGAAGTAGATTATACAGGGATGATTGGAAAACATTAGCTTAGGATAGGGATGTGTGGAGAGCTTATGTCAGTGCGGCCATGAACCTACGGGTTCGACAGAGCCAGTGAATTATTATTATTATTATTATTATTATATTGCCAAATGATGCTCGGGGACCATTTGGGCCCTAAAGCTCCCTGATATTTTGAAACTTTATAAATACAATGAAAGTCAACGGATAGATAGATCATCGGTTGATTAATGTCTTTGACATCGTCCGATTCCTAATAGCCAATTTTGTCGGTCCATCCAATCTCCTGGTTGTAGATGTTTCTCCTTCATATATAAACATATTCCCTGACTCCAGGAGGTTTTAGATCTTCTTCTGCTTCGTCTTCCCTCAGGTTTCCATTCCAAAACAGATTTTGGCAGTCGATCCTCTTCCATTCGCTGGACATGTCCGTACCATCTTAATTGCTGAGTTTTAATATAATCTAAAATAGTGTCTTCAATCTTCATTTTCTCCCTTATAACTGAGTTTGTATTTTTTTATATTCTTGAAATTCTTGCTGCCCTTCGTATAAAATCAATTTCCGTTGCCAAAAGGTACTTATATGTTTTTGCTGTTAATGGCCAAAGTTCTGCTCCATAAGTAATTATGCTTTTAACAATTGTATTATATATATTCATTTTATTTTTATTACTTATATTTTTATCCCACAATATTCCATTGAGGCAAGCAATTGCAAATTTTCCTTTATTATTTCTATTTCTAAAGTCAACGGATCTATAGTGTATTATACAAACTTACTAATTGTGTTAAGGGAATATTTATAAATTGGTCTTACAATCACGACCGAGGTCTAACCGGGGTCCGCTGCGTACAAGCCAGCAACGCTACTCCGAGAGCACAGTGATGAACGCCTAATACATGTCGATACACAATAATAGCAGTATAGTTTTCATTTAATAATAATAGTAATAATAATAATAGCTTTATTTTAAGTTAAAATCAGCGAAAATAATAAGAAATGGACAGAACACTTAATGAGAATGAACAACGAAAGAATGCCAAAAAGAACCTTCCTGTATAATCCCAGAGGAACAAGAGATGTTGGCCGACCACGTAGAAGATGGACTCCACTTTTAACTTCGCCGGAACAGGCTGCATAGCCTAAACCTTGTAGTAGAAGAAGAAGAAGAAGCTTTATTTTACCTGGCAGAGTTAAGGCCTTAAGGCCTTTTCTATCACTCAACCAGGTTAAAACAAATACAAACAAAAAAATAGTCTTAAATCTAAATTACAATATATATATATATATATATATATATATATATATAAACGATTACAAGTTATGAATACAATACAATTAATATTTATAATGTATTTTGATTTACTCTAAATTTAACGAATTAAATATATAATATGTACAAGATATATAAAAAAGAGGAAAAGATTAATGACATAGTATAAAATTAAATAAATAGAGAAAAATTAATTATTAGACAACAGGTAACTGTATAAGCGTGACTTAAAGGTGCCAAGTGTGCGGCAACCCCTGATATCTTGAGGAAGGAGATTCCAGGAGCGGGCAGAGGCTACTGTGAAGGAAGTAGAATAGGAGGAAGTGCTATGAAGAGGAATTGTTAGCAGACTGCTATCTTGTGACCTAGTGTCAATTGCTATCATTGGGATCTGACCCATTTAAACAAAGTGGCAGGTAATATTGTTTTTTGTCTATTTAGGGCTATTCCCAACATAATCAGCGAGTATAGAACTAAAGCAGGTTGGAATTTGAAGTGTCAAAAAAAACGTCGTGGGAAAAATCAGTTCCTATTTTAAATAAACGTCACACCGGTACGAAATGAGAAAAGAAACCTTGACGGGCGATTTTCCAAATCGTCCCTTGACTCCGGCCATTACAAAGGTTTCTTTCAAGCACAAACAGCCTGTATTAACGCACGCTCAATTTAGTAAATCTATGTACCTATTCTAATATTTGTATCTATGGGATTCTCATAAAAAATGTTATTTTTTTTTATGTTAACTTTTCGTTTCCAGTTTAAATTTATTATTTCCTCTACATAAAGCTCACAGTTAAAAAGATTTATATATCCATTTCAACATCTTGACTAAACAAGGCTTCACCAATTCCGTCTGTTTGTGAAAAAGCACGTCTCACATATCAGCAGCGGCTCGTGTATTTAAACCAGTTTCCATGCCCTTCTTTCATTTCCAATTCTTGACACGTGTCCTGCAAATCGCAGTCTGCAAGACTTAACTGTTCTTATTATAATCTAGTTTCCTATAAATATCATTAGCTCACTGTTATGTAGTCTTCTCTATTCGCCTGTCTGTTCATCTCCCTTTGGTACAAAATTTTTCCTATCAATTTTGTTCTCAAATATTTGCAATTTTTTTTCTTCCAATAAACGAAGAATCCATGTTTCATATCAATTTAATATAAGTGCGAGATTCCATATAACTGGGAGTATAAGATTATATATATATATATATATATATATCATCATCATCATCATAGTACATTCACGAATTTAGGCCATTTGTTGACCTGTTTCGGCCTCAAGAGAAACACCATCCAGAAGTCTTTTGAGTGGACGTCCTGGTCTTCTTCTTCCTGCGGGTTGATATCTTAACATTAGTTTGGGTATTCTGTGATTATATATATATATATATATATATATATATGTGTGTGTGTGTTATGGAATGGATCCCAATGGAAAGAAGGAAGAGAGGAAGACCGAAGAAAACTTGGATAGAAGGGGTACAAGCAGCTATGAATATCAGAGGAATGGAGGAAGATCAATGGATGGATAGAGAGGAATGGCGTTTAGTTTCCGGAAGACGGCGGCAGCTGCCATGATACCGGATGATGATATATATATATATATATATATACACACACACACACACACATACACATTGTTTACACATATTTTTGTGCCTAACGTTTTATTTTCCTTCTCCACTTGTCTCTATCCATCCGTTCCCTGTCCTCCAGTCCTCTTGTTCTCATTCCAGTTCTTATTTCTTGCATCCACGAGTTTCGAGGTCTTCCTTTCCTACTTCTTCCAGGTGGACACCATTCCAATGTTTTTCTGGGTAATCTTTCTTCTTGCATTCGTCGTACGTACCCATACCAAATTTAACTGCTTGTACCTTATATAATCTACTACTGAATATCTAATATTCATTTTTTCTCGTATGACAGTATTTCTAATCTAATCTAAAGTATTTCTTATTTTTTCTAATTCAGAACAACTTGCTGCTCTTCTCAAGAAATCCATTTCTGTAGACATAAGTTTTTGTTGAATTTTCAAATATATATGTAGCGTATATATCAGTTTAAGTATTTTTTTTTAGAGAAGGCGGGACGAGATGGGTCCCTGTAATGCATAATAGCATGCATTTCTAGAATACAGTTAGATTTAATTTCTTTGTGCATCTCATTTCTGTTCGTTTCAAGGTGTTTTAATTCAGCCACTTCTAGAAAATGTTCTTCTTTTTCTTATTTCCATTAGTAAAGTAAAGTAGTCCCACTACAGGCCTCGGGAGACCCTTGGGGTAGTGGGAGGTTACGGCTCCCACTTTTTCTAGGCAATCGGCACTTGATGTCAGCCGGGTTGTCAGCCCTGCGTGACGGCCGCCTTTACTCCCAGAACAAGCATCTGGTACTCATTTCCGTTAGAGGCTGAGTCGACCCCAGGGCCATAGTGCCGCCAGAAGGTTTCGGTCAGTTTAAAAATCCTGACCCCCATCGGGACTTGAACCCTCGACCTTCCGACTTGCAGCGCAGTGCCTTAACCACTACACTACGGCGTGTCCCATTTCCATTATATAATATATTTTAATATAATATCATATATTGAGTTTTATTTTCTTATTATTTATCTGGTTTTACAAATTTTCACATCTTCTTCCTGCGCCCAATTAATCTACTGTCATTCTCCTTCACATCCCTATGTCATTCCAATCTGCATCGTCCAATCCTTTTTTTCCTCATGCTGGTAAAAACAGCATCAATCCATGTTATTTATTTAGTTATATTTATATACTCAAATCTTATCGTACCTCTTCATTTCGAATGTCTAATTTAGTGCAACCTTCTATACTTTCAACACCAGTTAAACTGCACAAGATGAAACAATATTTTTGAAAGGCCTCCATATTGGAACTACTTGATGAAGTTTAACCTTTTCACTGCTGAGATATTTCCAGCCTTTAAAACCCTCCTTGCTCAATGCAGGGAGAAATATGGAAAAAGTTTATTTAGGTTCCTAAGAGATGACAGTATATGCCTGCTTAGTTTGAAAGCAATGCAATACGTATTATATAACTAGCAGGCGTTTGGAGTTGAGAATGGATATACACGCCCATAGCACAGCAAGCATTTTCTTTGCCAACGGTTATACCCGTTCGTAGCAGTGAAAAGGTTAATAATTTAGTTGAGGACACTGACTTACCAGGTACCAATTCTGTATTTAATATCTTCTATACTTCTTAAGAATTTATTTCTACACTCTGTATACAATGCTTAATTTTGTTTGTGAGAACCCAAATTCATATACCTAACTAAGTCACTGGCACTATCGAACCCGTAGGTTCATGGCTGCGCGGACATAAGCTCTCCATACATCCCTATCCTGAGCCAATGTTTTCCAATCATCCCCTGTCCAATCACCCCCTGTATAATCTACTTCCTCAAATCATAGATAATGTTATTCTCCCACCTCATTCTTGGTCTACCAACTGGGCGTTTTCCCTCTAATTTTCCTACAAGAAGCTTCCATGTACGTCTTTCATTCCCCATATGCGCAACATGTCCTGCCCATCGCAGTCTATGAGACTTAACTCTTTTCATTATATCTGGCTTCCTATAAAGACCATGTAATTCACTGTTATTCAGTCTTCTCCATTCACCTGTCTGTTCATCTCTCTATGGCCGAAAATGTTCCTAAGAACTTTATTCTCAAATACTCGTAATCTCCTTTCCTCCCTTAAAGTAAGAGTCCATGTTTCGCATCCATATAATATAACTGGTAGAGTAATAGTTCTATACAATATTCATATACCTATAATAATTATTAAGAAATTTATTAATTTTAATCCATACTTACTTGCACGCTTCAGATCCACATAGTACGGACTTTATAAAACCTGAGTCTCTTTTTGATATCGTGTTATTGAAATTAATCAGAATTGAAAAATACCAGCCACCACTGGTATTTTGAAGCTTTACGCATTAGTAATATGGGCAAAGGTAAAGATTAGAGATTGGAACATTTCAAGCTTTGTGATCTTTACCGACAAAGGGAACTCAAACACACGCTTATTGCTTTCTCTGATCAGCGTATTAAATTTCACCAATTCAATCCAATGATATTTTATCAACTGGTCACTGTAACTGACATGTTTAAAGGCAAAGATATTCATTTTCTACCAGAAGAATGTTTATAAATAAAGAAACTAGATGACGTAAGACATGCGTAGTCTTAAGAGACACCAGAATTATAATACTTAGTTGCACAATGACAGTTTCTAGAATAAACTGGTCAAAACATCACCCACACACAAGTATTTTTAAAATAAAAAATACAGTTTTCGTTCTTCATGAGAAATTAATAATAAAATGATGATTCATTGCAATTGAATGTGGGGCCAGTAGAGTAAAGGTAAAGGAAGGATTCTTGCTTGGATGGGAATGAAGCCTGGATTACCTCGGTGGTCTGAGCATTAGCACGGAAAGCTAAAGGTTCGGGGTTCGATTCCCGGTTCAGGCAAAAATTTTTCTCTTTACCATTGATTTATAATAATAAAATACCATAGTTGACATTTATAAGATTCATAATAACTTCCGTTGAGATATTGTTCAAAAATAAAATATAAAATTATGAAATGCTTGCCTAAAAGTCCGTCTCCTCAACTTTATTAGTTACTTATCGCTTTCGGAACTAGTCCCATCATCAGCTGGATTCAAAACTGGTGTTTCACTGAAAATCTTGTAGAGGGGGTTACATGTAAAAAACGCATCCAGTGCGTGTAACTATAGTTAAATAATGATTTATGAGTAAACAGCTTAATTTTATTCGTTAAATAGTCCTAACAAATGTCACTCTTGATTTCCAAATTCTCTAGTTAATTTGGAAATCACTCGTGGCATTACTTCTGATAGATAAGTATCATGATGATGGCCGGATAATTTTCGGGGACCGTTGGGCCTTAAGTGACCGCGCCGTAGCCGAGCGGTTAAAGCAGGAAGCCTTGGCGCAGAGCTACGGGACTTGCGCTGGTTCGAGTCTCCGTGGGGAAGAAATTTTCTCATGGTATTTCGGCCAGTATGAGACCGGTGCCCACCCAGCATCGTGATGCATTTGGGTAGCTACAATAAGTAGCGACTCCAGGTTGGGGAAACCAGCTATAACGGCTGGGGGATTCGACATGCTGAAAACATGTCACCCCTACCATGCTTGATTATCATCTACCTCTGTGATGGACACATGTGGATGTGAGGCCAGCAGCCGGCTGGTAGGCTAAGGGCCTTGTAGACCTGTCGTGCCAGGAGTTGGGCCTTAAGCTTCCTGACATTTGTCTTACAGGTGGGGAAAGACCCCGAAAATACCTCACACAGGAGCCTGTCCCGACCGGGAATCGAACCCGGGCCTGCTCCGTGACAAGGCAGCGCGCTACCTCGAGACCACAGCGGTGAACATTGAACCACGTATCTGTTGAAATTTCCGTAATTTCTTCTCCATATCCAAATTTTTCAGGTAGGATATAATGCATCCCAGATAATTAAAACAAGTTAGAGGAAGAATGGTTTTATGTTGCTCATTTGTATCAAGTATCACATGACACCCTGTATATTTTATAGTCCTATTCCCAGAAGGAGTAATTGCATTTCTATGTACGTGCACTACATCATACATCATGTCTGGTAGAGGACATGGAAACACTGTAGACGACCTTCTAAAAAAATTGTCCTCCGGCGGATCAGTTACATGACCTTGTATCATGGACCACTCTTGCAGAAAATATTTACAAAGAATCTAACCGCAGCCTTTCCCTCGAGATGGCTCATTAATTTCTCATATTTAATTGAACAAGGATGAACACTGCTACTTCCTAATGGTTTCTATCTATCAAATTCAAATTAAAACCAGTTACATTACTTGAAATTGATTTTTACGTAACTTATATGTTTTGGTGCTGCCATCACAAAGGGTCATTATTTTTCTCACAAGAATCCATCTGCTGTTTATTGTCATCATCATCACTCCAGGGATTAGGCAATTGCCCGTTCCGACTTCATAATGCATCAGCCCAACGTCTTCTAGGTCTTCCAACATCACGTCTTCCTCTTGCTTGATAATTTCTTGCTAACAATGGATATCTCTCCTTACTCATTCCATCCATATGATCAATCCATTTCTGTCTGTAATTCGTGACCTTATCCAATAAAGGCTGTACTTTCAATTCTTCTCTTATATCCTCATTTCTTATTCTATCAAGTCTTGTACATCCTTTTACTTGTCTTAGGAACCTCATCTCCGCCGTCTGTATTCTATTATTCTGTTTTTTCATTGGAGCCCAAGTTTCACATCCATACAATATTGTGGGAACCGCCATAACATTATACATTTTTTATCTTGGTTTCTTTTCTAATTTTATTTTTGAATGTTCTCTATATTGTTCCACACACCGTCTGAAATTTATTTATTTTGGAGTCAATATCTCTTTCCACATTGCAGCCAACATCACAGCCCAAATATTTGAAACTAGACACCTGTTCCATACTTTGATTTCCTAAAATAATTTTGGATCTCACTGCATCTCTTCCTCTAAAAGCCATGGTCTTCGTTTTCCTTACAGAAATCTTTAGATCATATCATTTACATATTTCATTTAATGCGTGCATTGATTTCATGCATCCATTGATTTCCACCATCCTTGTCCTGCGAAGCGCTCGTAACGCTTCCAGGAGACATTCATCTTACTGGGAAGCTTCATAGAAATCAGTCGGATTGTCATAAGGGTATGGTGGGTAGAATAATATTACTTAAATTTTTTCGTGCCTAGGATATAGACATAATAGCATTACTTTTTATGTAATGTTTTATCTGGTTGAATGGAAGAAATCATATATGGCCACAACACTACCCGCTCTAATAATAATAATAATAATAATAATAATAATAATAATAATAATAATAATAATAATATTTTATTACAAATATTCCACAGTATAGTGTTTCTGCTCCAACCCAAAGTGATTTGTCGCCAAAGGTTCCTGACTAAAGCATCTTCTTCCCTCAAATCTCTAGCTTCCATACTTCTCCTCACTCCATCTATCCAACGTTCTCTAGGTCTGCCTCTTCCACTTCTTCCATTAGCGTTCCAATCAAGGAACTTCTTTCAGACATTAAATTGTCCCTGTCTAATGTATATAAAAAACAAAGAAAAATAATGAGATATAGAAAACTAATTTTACGTTTGTGCCTCTAACGGAAATGAGTACCAGACGCTTGTTCTAGGGGTAAAGGCAGGGCTGACAACCCGGCTGACATAAAGTGCCGATTGTATAGAAAAAGCGGGAGCCTTAACCTACTACCCCAAGGGCCTCCGGGCCTGTTGTGGGATCACTTTACTTTTTACAATATTTAAAACAAAACAAAAGAAAATATTTGTTAATCTTAATATTATTTTCATAGATAATTAAATGTATTAATTGTTAAAAGAATACCATCAGTGAGGTGTATAAGTTAGTTTGTTATTAAATAATTCTTTAGTTTGTTTTTGAAGGATGTTATAGTTTGACAGTCTCTGACATAGGGCGGAAGGGAATTCCATGTTTTGGTAAGTGAGACCGTAAAAGATAATGAATAATATACAGTGTGATGAGGAGGGATATAAAGGACAATGTGCTGATGGGATCGACTGTCAAGAGTATGTGTGTATTTGTTAATAACAAATGTACTTATTACACAGTATAACAATAATTATAATAACAATAACTATATGTTGGTAGCCCTGGAAAGGAGCTAGTAATCAATCCTCTTCATTCTTTTTTTTATTATTATCGTTAATTTAAAAGATCGGACAGTATTGCTAAGTCCCTTTTAGTGGTGAGAAAAAAAAAACTCTTATTGTTGTTTCTCAAAACGTGAAGAGTGAAGTAACAAGTGAAGGCGCACGAAGTGTTGTGTTTTATTTCACGGATTGAATAAACAACTTTTGCAACACATGATTAACTGTCCATTGGTTTCAGTTCGTTATAAAGTCACCACAACAAATTGGCTGAATGAAGACAAAAGCGCCGTACAACTGTTTCTTTTTCTTTTGTACATTCGCTGAGAAACAAGAAAAAAATTGAGCCAAGGTATATCATTTTACGGAAGACTGAAATTTAAGATTTCATTGCAATGCTGTAATTTTCCTAACATACGAAACTAAACTTACCCATTTCGAAACATACATAACTATTAATAAAATAATAGCATATTCTTGCTGATAAAATTATATTATACATAGTATGCCTAAATAAAAACCCAAATCACCAAATTAAAATTTTAAAGAGTCAAGCAGTTTCAATAATGAATACTGATTAATACCAATAATTATGGAGAGATTACGAGTATTTGAGAATAAAGTTTTTAGGAAAATATTAGTATAAAAGAGAGATGAACAGACCGGCGAATGGAGAAGACAAAACAGTGAGCTCCTTCTTCCTTGCAAGTATTAGGCCAAGGCCTGTTACGATCCTATAGAAAATTTTCCCTCCAGCGTTTCATAGGACGGCCCAGTGATCTTCCGGGAAATTCTCGTATAAGACTTGAAAGCATAATAATAGTCCCTTCGATTGGTTGCTGGCCAAAGGAAGGCAAGACCAGTGATGGGGCTGCCATCTTATAACCTCTGGTCAGGCTTTTCTGGAGAACAAAAGAAAATAAAGGAAACAAGAAATGGAAGAAAGGAAAGACTCCCTAGCCCTCGGATGCCCTAATAGCGTCGGGGTCGAAAAAAACAAGAGTTAACCAAGAGAGGTTAGATAGTAAAGTTAAAAGAATGCAAAACACAAGTAAGTGGGAGAAATGTTTTGCTCAGCTTGGGCACCTTGTGGTCGCCATCCTCATATCCCATAGATGAGGACCCCTGAGGGTAACAGTTAGCTACATGGTCTTTATAAGAATCCAGATATAATAAGAACAGTTAAGTCTTCTAGACTGAGATGGGCAGGACATGTGGTGCGAATGGAGGGAAAAAAGGGGATATTGAAACTTCTTGTAGGAAAACGTGTGGGAAAGTTTCCAATAGAATGAGGCAAAAGAAAAAAAAACCATTAACCATGATCTGGGAGAAGGGGGATCATTGGAAAACAGACTTGGAGGTGAGGAGAGTGGATTTGGCTAAGTTAGACCCTACGGACTTCACCGAAATTCACCCCAAGGGTTAAATATCAGTTCCATCAGGGTTTTTGACCAGAACAGAGATCCGGAAATCCGAATTCTTCTCCGCCCTCCAGTTAATATGTAGATGTAATTTTATTTGTTGAATATCTAACAAAAATAGTTCTTGCAGGTTGCATAAAGGAGTATCTATATATTAATACGTGCAGAAAAAATGTGCACCCTTTTTAAGCAGATAGCACGCACGGAGGAGTGTGATATTTGGCATAATTAAAGTTCATATAGAGAAGGAGAGCAGAAAAATAAAATTTATGTATAGTATGTGTTACAAATAAATTTAATTAAACAAAATAAAATAAATTTATGTGTATTACTCATTCATTTGTTTACGTTCATACTGAAAGTGCATTGTTGTAAAAGAAAATCGTGCAGCAACAATGTGAATTGACTTACTCTCGCGTATTTATTATCAGTGGTTTAAAAAAGTGAGTACATTTTATTTTTTAAATTTAAACTAAACCCTGTCTAATCTTGATTTCAGTAATTTCATTACACAAACACACACACACACACACACACACACACATATATATATATATATATATATATATATATATATATATATATATATATATCCATAGTAATTCTGCCCGAAGGCAGGTCCTTCACTGCAATCATAGCATTTTCATGCTATGCTTGCAGCTTTACTAGGGAATTGTGTAGGTGTGGTAGCTTCCCGTTGCTTTCCACACCGGTGAAGGATGATGATGATGATAAGGATGATAATGATAAGGATGATGGCCATATGATTTCGGGGACCGTTTGGGCCTTAAAGTTTTCCTGACATTTGTCTTACAGGTGAAGAAAAACCCCGATAAAAACCTCACCCAGAGAAACTGCCCCGACCGGAGATCGAACCCGGGCCCACTGCGTGACAAGGCAGCACGCTACCTCGAGACCACAGCGGTGGACAAATGCAGTCCAAAGACAGATGCATAGACAGGTGAATGGAGAAGACTGCTTAACAGTGAATTACAGGGTCTTTATAGGAAGCCAGATATAATGAGAACAGTTAAGTGTCGTAGACTGCGATGGACAGGACATGTGGCACGAAAGGGGAATGAAAGACGTGCATGGAAGAATCTTGTAGGAAAACCAGAGGGAAAACGCCCAGTTGGTAGACCAAGAATGAGGTGGGAGAATAACATTAACTATGATTTGAGGGAAGTAGATTGTACAGGGGATGATTGGAAAACATTGGCTCAGGATAGGGATGTATGGAGAGCTTATGTCCGCGCGGCCATGAACCTACGAGTTCTATAGTGCCAGTGAGTTAGTTACAAATAATATAGTGAAAGTAAAGTGATCCCACAACAGGCCCGGAGGCCCTTGGGGTAGTAGGAGGTTAAGGCTCCCACTTTTTCTAGACAATCGGCACTTTATGTCAGCCGGGTTGTCAGCCCTGCGTGACGGCCGCCTTTACCCCCAGAACAAGTGTCTGGTACTCATTTCCGTTAGAGGCTGAGTCGACCCCAGGGCCATAGTGCCGCCAGAGGGTTTGGGTCAGTTTAAAAATCCTGGCCCCAACGGGACTTGGACCCTCGACCCTCCGGCTTTATACAAATGTCAAATGACGCGTTACTGTTTTTTTTTAAATATGGCTTAGCCAAGCTATACCACATATTTCCTATCGTTCGTATTTTTAAAATAAATCGATAAAGTTACTGCATGATGACGTATTTGTGACAAACTTAAAAAAATAATGAATTGTGGTCGAATTTCGACCGCTGAGCGACCGCTAGTAAAACTAAAAACGTGAAAAGATTATGAAATATTTAATAATTAGTACTGTTTGAAGTGAATAAAGGCGTTGTTTTACAGTACAGAAGTTATCGGGCGTAAGAGAGTTGTTTGGAATTGACTGCGTACCTGGAGGCGATAGCCCTCCTACTCTAGCGTGTTACAGTGCCCGAGGGTGTTGTGTTTACCCAAGGTTTCTATCAGGACGCAGATAATAAAGATGTCGAACTTAAGAACTGCAAGGTGAACATCCAAACTTCTGTCAGTGAAGGGAATAAAAACATTTCCTGGCTCCTACGTATAGCGGCAGACTACAAAAACACGTTATTAGTCTTTGTTTTACGTCTCGTAACACTTTCCATTGCAATAGTAACCATTAAAAAGTCTTGTTCAAGGTAAACAATTATTTTATTTCATTTATTATTATATTAGATCTTAGTTATGAACCTTGGACAACACGCAAACACTATTGAGTAACACTAAGGAATCAGGACTGGATGTAAATATCAATAAAACTAAATGCATGGTCACACGTAGAAATGCATTATGTAATGGAAATGGACAAATGACAAATGAGGGAAATTTTGAGGAAGTGGCTGAATTCAAATAACTAGGAACAATAATTACAAATAGGAATGAGATGCATAAAGAAATTAAACATAGGCTTAATTCTTGGAAATGCGTGCTATTATGCATTGCAGAGACTTCTGATGTTCCAACTCCTTTCAAAAAACGTTAAGCTGAAAATATATAAAACTATTATTCTACCAGTTATATTATATGGGTGCGAAATATGGACTCTTACTTTAAGGGAGGAAATGAAATTACGATTTTTTGAGAATAAAGTTATTAGGAAAATTTTTGGACCAAAGAGAGATGAACAGACAGATGAATGGAGAATACTACATAACAGTGAACTACATGGTCTTTATAGGAAGCCAGATATAATAAGAACAGTTAAGTCTCATAGAATGCGATGGGCAAGACATGTTGCGCGTATGGGGAATGAAAGACGTGCATGGAAGCTTGTTGTAGGAAAGCCAGAGGGAAAACGCCCAGTTGGTAGACCAAGAATGAAGTGGGAGAACATTAACTATGATTTGAGAGAAATAGATTATACAGGGAATGATTGGAAAGCAATAGCTCAGGATAGGGATGTATGGAGAGCTTGTGTCCGCGAGGCAATGAACCTACGGGTTCGATAGTGTCAGTGAGTAAGTAAATAAGTAATATGCATTGTATATACGCGTGTACAAAAAAATAACACAATTCCACTATTTTATGCATTCAATATGAGCACCATGTTTTACACGACAAATATCAAACGGTGGCTCATTTCTTGTCACACACAAATCAACTGGTCTCTAGTGATCGAATTCACAGCTTCAAAAATTCGATGTCGCAGATTTTCAAAGGGTGTCATGCATAGGGAGGATAAAATCACGATCTTTTACATAACCCGACATATAAAAATCACACGGGGTTAGGTTGGGTGACCTGGGAGGCCACCGGAAATGGAGTAGATCTTCTGCTCCTCCTCTTCCAATCCAACGTCCTGTTGTGTCGCCATTTTAATACAAACAATCAGCATGACAAGCAACAGCGCCTATGCGGCCGTGATAGGAACTTCAAACTTTTCACTTTCCAGGAACGTTGGAATTGTGTTTCTATTTTTTGTAGTTTGGAAGAAATAAATGTTTGAAGTCTGTTACTCCTTTCTGAATAGCCCTGTATAATATATATTATCTTATTTATCAACTCTTCATTTAGTATTTAATATTAATTGTGATTGTTATATTCTGGTGTAACATATGTTTGTTCTGGTGAGTGGAAGAGAAGGCCACATGCCCTTAACTGCACCAGGGCAAATAAAGAAATATGGCCAGAAATAAATATGGCCATTATAATTATATTGATATAAATAAGAAAATATTAAAAACTTTAGAAACAAATGAAATGAATATTCTGAGGAAGATTGTACGTAAATCAAGGGAAGATAAAATTAGGAATGAAGAAATAAGAAGGCAGCTGAATATTTAGGCAAGAGGTGAATGTGTGGAAAAAAGTAGATTTGAATGAAATAAACATATATCCCACATAACGCCAGATAGAATTGTACGCATATCAAGACATGGGTTACCAGAGGATGGGAGAAGGACACCTGGAATAAAAAAAAACTCCAAGCTCGACAGGCCTAATAGGTCATTAGCCTACCCGCCGTTTACTGGCCTCACATCCACATGTGTTAATCACATAGGTAGACGATCATCCAATCAGTGCAGGGGTGACATTTGGTCAGTATATCGGGTCTCCCAGAAGTTATAGCTGGTCTTTTCAACCTGAAGTCGCTATTTATTGTAGCTACCCAAATGTTTCGCGATGCTGGGTGGGCACCGATCCCATACTGGCCGAAATTCCATGAGAAAATTTCTTCTCCCATGAGGACTCGAACCAGCACTAGTCCCGTAGCTCTGCGCCAAGGCTTCTTGCCTTAACCACTCGGCTACGGCGCGGGACATCCTGCATGATTCCAAATAGAATTGTGCGCATAGCAAGAGATACGGGCATGACATGTGGCACGTATGCGGGGATGAAAGAGGTGCATGGAAACTTCTAGTAGGAAAGCCAGAGGGAAAACGTCCAGTTGGTAGACCAAGACGGAGGTGGGAAAATAACATTATCGATTGTGTAGTTATTATTCAAGAAATTGAAAATAATTTGCAGTACTCTTTACATCAATTAAATCAGTTATGCCAACAATATAATTTCAAAATATCAAAAGGAAAAACAAAAACAATGGCATTTTGGGGAAACGATCATATGAGATCAAAAATCGTAATAAACAACAAACCTCTGGAACAAGTAACAAATTTTAATTACTTGGGTTGTAATTTTACTATAAACACAAAAACTGAAAGAGACATACATATGAAACTGTCGAAATTTCAAATGATATGCGGAACTATACATAAAACATTAAAGAATAAAACAAGAAGAGATACTAGATTGAAGTTTTATAAAACATTGGCAGTTCCTGCATTACTTTATGAGAGCGAAACTTGGGTAATGACCAAAAAATTACAAAGTAGAATACAAAGCGCAGAAATTAACTTCCTCAGAAGAACAAAAGGCTGCACAAGATTGGAACGGATAAGGAATGAAGATATAAGAACAGAGTTAAATATATATCCATTGGATGAGAAAATCAGAGAATATAGAGAGAAATTGTTTACACAAGTAGAAATAATGAATGTATCAAGATTGCCAAGAGCAACATTCAACTACAAGCCAAGAGGTTCAAGGAATGTAGGAAGATCAGTGAAAAGATGGACAGAACAACTGTGAGGCGGAACAGGCAATTTGCCTAGCCCGTGAAGTGAAGAAGAAGAAGAAGATGATGATTTGAGGGAAGTAGATTATACAGGGGATGATTGGAAAACAATAGGTCAGGATAGTGATGTATGGAGAGCGTATGTCCGCGCGGCCATGAACCTTCGGGTTCGACAGTGCCAGTGAGTTATTTAGTTAGTAAGAGATAAATTACTAGAGGATGGGAAAAGGTCACTTCGAAGACCAAAAATAGATGGAAGGACTGTTCATTCTGGTTGGAACAGGTCACTGGCATAAAACAAAGAGAAGAAGAAGAAGAACATTTAAAATACAATTGCAGGACAATTAAGTTTACAGCTTTGGATTAATTTATCACAGGATGTTACATAATTTCCTATAAACTGATAATTGTTCACCCATAGTTACTCAATAAACTGTACATAAATGGAAAAGAAACTCCTTGTTTCCATATCGCAATAAATTACGTGATGCAAGATCAGCCCCGGAGGGAAATTCTGCTCCGGAAATCCCACTACACAGATATTAAATTTATGACTCACCTTCGTAGGAGATGAAGCGGAAATCGCCACACGCGCAAGGCCAAAGTGACGTCACTGCAAGGAGCACAAGAAGATGCTGCGCAGACTTCATCTTGCACCTGTCAAAAATACAACATTCATTTATCTTGTTTTCACCTTGAGCAACAGTACTCGTGCACTATCTATTCCTTATGCCTTACATAACCTTATCTAACTTACTGGAGAACCTAAGCTCTCCATACATCCCTATCCTGAGCTAATGTTATCAAATCATCCGCTGTATCATCTACTTCCCTTAAATCATTGTTAATATTTTCCCACCTATCTTTGCCTGCTACCGGGCGCTTTCCCTCCGGTTTTCCTAAAAGAGGTTCCATTGTCCTCTTTCATTCCTCATTCGTACCAAATGTTCTGACCATCGCTCTTTAAAAAACTTGACCGTTCTTATTATATCTGATACCATAAGGATCGTGTAGCTTACTGTTATGCTGTCTTCTCCATTCGCATGTCTTTTCATCTCTCATTGGTCCAAAAGGTTAGCTAAGAACTTTATTCCCAATTACTCGTAATATTTTCTCCTCCCTTAAAGTAAGAGTCCATGTTTCGCATCCATACAACTGAGAGAATAACAGTTTCATAAATTTTCAGTTTAACGTTTTTTGAGAGAAGTTGGGACAGCAAGAGTCTCTGTAATGCACAATAGCACGCATTTCCAGAATTGAGCCTATGTTTAAATTCGTTCTGCACCTCATTCTTGTTTGAAATTACTGTATATACCTCGAGACCACACTGGCGATGATATATATATATATATATATATATATATAAACATCTGGTCATGGATCTTTCTCCAAAAGAGAGAGAGAGAAGAGAGAGAGAGGAGAGAAAAAGAGAAGAGAGAAAGGGGAGAGAGAAGGAGAGAGAGAAGGAGAGAGAGAAGGGGAGAGAGAAGGAGAGAGAGAGAGAGGAGAGAGAAGAGAGAGAGGAGAAGAGGGAGAAGGAGGAGAGAGAAGGGCGAGAGAGAAGGAGAGAGAGAGAGAGAGAGAGAGAGAGAGAGAGAGAGAGAGAGAGAGAGAGAGAGAGAGAGAGAGAGATCGGTAGAACAGACTGGCAAGAAGCTCCAGATGATTCAGCGGTTGTGCGGGTAATCTAACTCACCATAGGCGACTCGCCCGCGCAATTCAATTTCACTACATGTAACAATATAATATAAATAAATAAATATATATCACCACCGGTGTGGTCTCGAGGTAGCATGCTGCCTTGTCATGCAACGGGCCCGTGTTCGGTTCCCGGTCGGGACAAGCTTCCTAGGAGAGTTTTTTTTCGGGGTTTTTCCTCACCTGTAAGATAAATGTCAGGAAGCTTTGAGACCCAAATGGTCCCCAAACACCAAAGGCCGCCATCATCATCATCATCATATCACGGTGTGGAAAACAACGGGAAGCTACCACATCTATAATTACCTAATAAAACTGCAAAGCATAGCATGAAGGTGCTGTGATTGCAGTGAAAGACCTGCCCTAGGGTATAACACTGTAGAACAGAATATATATATATATATATATATATATATATATAATATATAAAATAATGTGTTTAAATTCAATCTGTATGTAAGTCAACTATTTTAGAACGGCGAATGGAGTAAAATGAATGGCGTAGTTTTACATGCGAAACAAAACCTACGCACTGTTGCTACACATAAAAGCGGACAAGGATAATTGCCGCACACAGAGATAGTTCACTTATTTGTAATTATAATGATGTACTCAACTCAATGGACGGAGAGCGAACGAATCATTCACTGTGACCTGACATACTTTATCAATGGATAACATTTTTCCAAGAATCCATTGACTCAACTTAAGCTGTTACGTTCCCGTTTCTCATCACCTTCTTCTTCACTTCACGGGCTAGGTAAATTGCCTGTTCCGCCTCACAGTTGTTCTGTCCATCTTTTCACTGGCCTTCCTACATCCTTGAACCTCTTGGCTTGTATTAAATGATGCTCTTGGTAATTTTGTTACGTTCATTCTTTCTACATGTCCAAACCATTTTTCTCATCTCAGATATATATCATCGGGGTAACGTAACTCCGCATTCCAGGCGCCCCAACCTCAGAAGTGGGTTACAATAACGCCACGTCAGGTGAGGATACCTGAATGTCGGAAGGAAAACGTGCTGGCACTGAATAAAAAAAATAATACAAAGTAAAGACAATAAATATTCATCCAATAATTTTGAGAAATTTTCCTCATCATTGACGGTTTTCCCCGACCAATCTCAGTAATTAACATGAATTTTTTAAAAATACATAAATGACTACGGACTTACAGACTATCAGTTTGTAACAAACATTCACAAATTCCCCTTAATTAAATTTGTCCATAGTTCTCTGTCCTCTGTGTCTTCATCCGTAATAAATATATACAGGGTGTTACCGAAATGAGTGCAGATTTTTCGTGTGGTGGTAGGGAACATCCGTACAAGTATTATAGTAGTAGCAGTAGTAGTAGTAGGACTTTATTAGACAAAAAGTAAAATATTAACAATATTATTTACAATATTATTTACAAATATGGGTCGCACGGGCAGTAAGCCGTACGTGCTGTTGACAGTCCGTTACAATAAAGTAATAATTGGTACTAGTGTAAAGAAAAATAAACAACAAAAAAATCATTAACATTACAATTACATAAAGAAAACACAATAATATTACAATTAAATAATAACACAATAGCATTATACACTAATTAATTTATATATAATTGTTAAGAATTAATGGTATTGCATTTTGATAACATATATTTATTCATGAATGAGTGTTGTCCTTATTTTTCGCGTTTTGTCCAGAAATTTACCCAAGTTTATCCAATTTTCTGGATTTATCAATAACTCGTAGCATGCCAATCTTTCCCGATTGGAATTTAGAAATCTTTCCACTGGCACCAACACTATATAACATATACACTTCAGACCTCCCAACTTCATTACACACTAAAATAGCACAATATGCAGACGACACAGCGATATACTGTACACATCATGACATATACCACTCCACTAGAAAAATACAACTACACATCAACAGGATCAGCAACTGGTTCTCCAAATGGAGAATCAGACTAAATGCTGATAAAACACAAGCCATCACATTCACAAGAAGAAGACCAAACCCACCTACATTACAAATAAACAATATAAACATTGAATACACAGACTCAGTTAAATATTTAGGAGTAATACTAGACAAAAAACTAACATTTAAACATCACATTAAACAACTGAAAATAAAAGCGCAAACAAGAACTTCACACATCTTTCCCATACTCACATCAAGCACACTTTCACTAAAACACAAAATAAACTTAGGCCTATATAAAACTCTCATCAGACCACTCATGACATATGCCAGTCCAGCCTGGGGACATGCAGCAGCCTCGTACATTAAAAATTTACAAATAGCCCAAAATAAAGCCCTTAGAATCATCCTACATGCAGACCGACAAACTCAGATCTCCATACTACACGACGTCACAGAAATCTCATACATAATAGACCACATAAAACACTTAGCACGCAGACAAAGAGACACAATTCTTACACATAACACTAGACTAATCAACGAAATAGGAAATACACAAATTCACACTACACTACAATACAGGACACCAATGCACATCACAAATTAATTCCTAACACACCAGAAAATACTTTAAGAATTTCAAGGCCGAGTTACTTAAACTTTCTATTCATGTAAATTCCTCGTCGAAAATAAAAAAACTTGCACATACGTTTCATAAAAATAAAGCATAAATTCTCACACACACACAGCATATAAATTACACAAACAAGACACCAAAGCCTCAAAACAGAGAGAGGAACACTTTCCCTGTTTATCAATATAAAATTACAAACACCTCATTACAAACACATAAAGATACTGGGTCAAGACCTTCATAAGGTCGGAACCAATTTCAAACTTTAAATAATTGCTCTAGGTAATAACTGACGTCTCCAATATTCTAAATCATTACATTTTCCTAATATATGTATCTCATCTTCAAAGTTCCCGCACATTGGACATATTCCCATATCGTGATCGTCGCTAATTTTTAGAAATTTCCATGCCCCTAGCCTAAACCAAGCAAGCCCTGATCTCTCCTTAAATCCTAGATTGAGTATATACGATTCTTTTCCCCAGACGTGTTTTAGGTCTCTTTGTAAACACAGTGAGCGTTTTCCTGTACATTCGGCGAAAGCATCTTGTTAGTTTATATCTAAGTACCTCCTCCTTATTTTTCTCCACACGTTCTTGCGATTTTCAGTCCCTTTTTCCCATATCCAGCCCATCCCGATCTTTTGGAGTTCTCTCCTAACCTCGTCTGCCCAAAATTTAACATCTATGTTTTTAATTTGGTAGTCGTAACAAATTGCTCTAAGTATATTATAATACAATGAACCTTAGGTCGGAAATGCATTGTTGTGGGTCTACAGAATAAAACAGCATTTCAAATTGTTGAACACATTGTTGTTTATTTATTAATTCTAAAAAAATAGAAGGTATTACATGTTATTTTACAGTAGTTGTTTGAAATGGCTACCATTGACCTGGATGCACAGCTCCGCGCGTGTCACCTCGGACCGAAGAAGCATATCTGGATGCTCCCTGATTTCCGCAGCTACTGCCACGATCCTTGCTACAAGCTCTGGAGCTGTGCATCCAGGTCAATGGTCAACAATTACTGTAAAATAACATGTGATACCTTCCATTTTTCTTAGAATTAATAAATAAACAACAATCTGTTCAACAATGTTATGTGCTGTTTTATTCTGTAGACCCACAACAATGCATTTCTGATCCGAGGTTCATTGTATTAAAATACTTGTATGGATGTTCCCTACCACCACACGAAACATCTGCACTCATTTCGGTAATATATATATAATATATATATATATATATATATATATATATATATATATTCATCTAAATACACAAGCGTTACTGCTATAAAGTAAATATTCTCTTTAAAAATTGCTTAACTGTTATGTTAGCCGCTAGATGGTGTTGGAACGAATTCCCACTACCTCTTGTGTGAATTGAGAATACTACATATATAAGAAAAATGTATGTTTGTGTTGGAATTCTTGAGTAGCTCAGTTGGTTAGAGCGCTAAACGTACAGAGTTTAGAGACTCGGGTTCAAATCCCGACTCAAGCATTCATTTTTCTTTTCATATCATATATATATAAACTGTCATAAGAGAAAAAAATGAATATTGGTTATTTAATAGTAGATTATATACTGTATAAATTATGTATGAGCACGTACGAGTACAAGAACAAAGATTACCCAGGAAAACATTGGAATGGTGTCCACCTGGAAGGAGGAGAGGAAGACCTCGAAACTCGTGGATGCAGGAAATAAGAACTGGAATGAGAGCAAGATGACTGGAGGACATGGATTGGATGGAGAGAGACGAGTGGAGAAGAAAATAAAACTTTACGCACAGAAAGATCTGAAAACATTAAAATTCTGTATATAAATAAATAAACAAATATATATATATATATATATATATATATATATATATATATATACTGTCTTAAATAAATAGGCGCTAAGATATGGGGCAAGTTTCTAATTATTGTTACCATCTTATCTTGTATTCAGTCTTATTTCCAGTAAAGTACGATGTGCCTAAGAACAATGTTTCTATTGGTGACAGTTCCGTACACAATTCAGTCATATTGCGGGTAAAAGTATCACGGGTTTTGTCAATACATTGAATCAGCGGAGTAGTGCCTTAATTCTTCTTCTTCTTCTTCTACTACAAGGTTTAGGCTATGCAGCCTGTTCCGGCGAAGTTAAAAGTGGAGTCCATCTTCTACGTGGGCGGCCAACATCTCTTGTTCCTCTGGGATTATACAGGAAGGTTCTTTTTGGTATTCTTTCGTTGTTCATTCTCATTAAGTGTTCTGTCCATTTCTTATTATTTTCGCTGATTTTATCTTCAATTATATATATATTTAATTCTTCTCGTATAGTTTCATTCCTTATTCTATCCGCTCTTCATCCTTTCACATTACGTAAAAATAGCATTTCCGCAGTCTGTATCCTGCTTTTATCCCTTGATTTCATTTTTCCAATTTTCACTTCCATACAACAACAAAGGAACAGGCATTGTTTTATATAATTTAAGTTTCGTATCAGAGCCGAAGAGAAGGCAATCTACCTAAGGCAAAGCACCCTAAAAACAAAGCTGAAGCAAGTTGGGAGGCTGTAAGGTAGCAATCCCACCACCCAACTGTATCTGCGCAGCCCTTGTAAGGCGGCCAGATGAATCTTCTATTACTAAAAAGCGAAGGAGAAAGCCGGACGGAAACACTGATGATGGACCAGGCAAGAAAAGGACAATGGTAGTGCCTTAATTATTTATGTATTTTACCTGATGGAGTCAAGACCCTAAGGTGTTCTCTTCCACTTCACCAGGTTAAATTATACATATATTAACAGCCATGTATTATCTACAACTTTATTAATGATACATAATAGGCATAGACTATACCAGCGGTTCCCAACCTTTTTCGACTAGCGAACCCCTTCCACGACGATCTGAGTTGGGTGAATTACTGTCTTTTAAATATACATACAGTAGACATGCGTAACATTTAATTCCAAGCAAAAGGTTTAATAACCTTAAATTAACTTAACCCTTAACGGTTAAAACCTAAAGTTACTCTAGTTACGGCTTAACAACGTGTAGACCTAGTTGTAGCGAAATCAAATGCATTCCTAACGTTGTTACATAACTGTAAATCAGGCATTCGCAGTAAATATTAATTTATTGTGGAAATAATGTGATAAATTCCATATGTTACACATATGTAACAAGGGACATTATAGGGTTAATTTAATTTTAAAATAATAATAATGATAATAATAATAATATAATTTGATTGAATAAATGGCTTGGTAAAGAAAGTGAAAAATATAAAAGATTAATAAAAATATTTTACAAAATATAATATAATAATATAATGAAAAACAATAAAACCAAAATAAAAAAAATAAAAATTATCAGGTGTATATAAATTGAAGTGTGGCACATGTGACAATGTCTATATAGGACAAACTGGTAGACCTTTTATCTCTCGGATAAAGGAACACATGAGAGCATATAACAGAAATTTAGAATATTCAAAATATGCTAACCACCTATTCCAATTTAATCATTGTTTCGATCCAAATTTTGAAATTTTTACATGTTTGTGATAAGGGTTAGAAGTTAGATCTTTTGGAGGCTGTAGAAATAAATAAATTGAAAAGTAGTAACAAACTGTTAAATTCTCAACTTGATTTGAATGAATCCCCTTTGTTAAATTTAAATAAATATTGTTGTATTGTTGCTTAGATCAGTTGGAACACAATTCATAATTTGTTAACATGTCTGAAGAAGGTACAGTGTACCGAAACAGCTGTCACTGAATTATATAACAAATATGAAAATCAAATAAAACTACGTTTTATTTTTATTCAATTAATAATAAAAATGTGCCTAGAAGTTGGTTATATACTATATTGTCTAAGGAAGTATTTAGTGAGCTTTTTTAAGTTTTTTTTTTGAGTCGGTCAGTCCTTGATATATGAGGGGAGGGAATTCCAGAGTCGGGTGGCTGAAACAAGAAAATATGAAGAAAAGTGAGATGTTCCATGTAGAGACAGAGTTAAATTTTCTCTCGAACGTGCGTGTAAGTTATTCTGGACGATAGTGAATGGAAACGAATAGAAATTATGCAAGTTTGTTTAGAATACAACTGGAATTTGGTTTGAAATTACTCTATCCACATTTACTTGTCAAAATAAATAAAAAAAGTGGCTATTGTTTTGTGTTCACTTGTCTCCTAGGCAACAAGTAAAGGGGCGTGGCTACTGTGACTCAGATGGGTTGTACTATGTGAAATATTTTGCTTTTGTTTTTTTATGTTAATATCTACATCATCACATGTCGATGGAGCACTTACGTAAGTTAACATATATTTTATGTGTTATTATTTGTGAAATATGCAAATAGGCGTTTCACCGAGTTTGTCAGTGATATAACATGTAAGAGCATTACAACACTATTTATTACAATTTACAAGGATGGAGCGCACCAATATTGAAATTATGTCCTTGCAAACTATTTGCAATATTGAAATGTCAGGCGCTACTTTATTTATTTCCAGTGCACATCTATCTTCAAGAACTGGTTTCAAATTGTAAACATGTTTATTTCCTTCATATTAAAATTCATTGCGATAGGATGTTATATGGGGACTTCAAAGAGGCATTCGATTCAATTAAGAGGGAGGAGGTACATACTGAAATATTGAAATATTAAAATAAGTACCTGATATATCTTCACTATCGGCCGCGGTAGACTAGTGGTTATGCTCCTTGCCTCTGGTCCCGAGGGTCGCGGGTTCAAATCCGGCCTAAGTCGATGGATTTTTTAGGACGGAAAAATCCAAGGAGCAAGTCCTCCGGGAGGGACTTACAGCCGTGGGTTCCGAGTCTCCTAAAAATTCCCTAATCCTGAATGAAAAGCCTCTAAGCAAAATTTACCAAATTTTCCCGTCCTAGTACTACCTTGGTTTCGTAGATGCCAGTATGAGGCGGAACGCTGACCACGGACCACTCAAATTACATCTATATGAAAAAAATGTGAAACTAAATTAGTATGGTTCAAATTCTTCCCTGTAGGGGGAGTGAAACATGGGCTTAGAATACAATATATCTTCCCTCCAGCTCCATATCGCTATAGGCCTACCTGCCGGTTGCTGGCCTCACACCCACATGTGTTATTCACAGAGGCAGACGATCATCCAGCCAATGTAGGAGTGTCATGTGCTCAGCGTTATAGCTGGTTTTCCCAACCTGTATTGTAGCTACCCAAATTCCTCAGGATGCTGGGTCGGCATCGGTCCCATACTGGCCGAAATTCGCGGAAATTCCAGGAGAAAATTTCTTCCTCCACGGAGACTCGAATTGGCGCAAGTCCAGTAGATCTGTGCCAAAGCATATTGCCTTAACCACTCGGCTACGGCGCGGGATATTTGATATATCAGCAGGAAAACGATTTCGAGGTGCGGCACCTTTCCAAAAATATAGTTGTTTTCGCACCAATAGTTCAATATATGTATTTTTGGGGGGTGAAATGAAGCAAAATGAACACAATTTGTTGCACCTTTTTGCAAATTTTCGTGAAATTACTAGATTTCGCCCCTTTTTCCCTCTTATTTTATGTTTCAGCATTTAATTATTTGGGTTATAATTTAACATATCAAGATGAAGCTGATATATCAAAGAAAATCACAAATTTTACAAAAACAACGGGGATAATTAACAGTATAATGAAACCATCTTTAGTACAGAAGAACACAAGATTACGGCTTTATAAGGTTCTCACAAGACCAGTATTAAGATATGGTAGTGAAGCATGGACAATACGAAGAAGAGATGAAAGCCGAATAACAGCAAATTAGATGCGATTTATGTGCCGTACAGCAGGCTATACAAAGTGGGACCATAAAAGAAATGAGGAAATTATGGAAGAGTTGGATATAGAACCCATACTTACTTACTTACTCACTGGCACTATTGAACCCGTAGGTTCATGGCCGCACGGACATAAGCTCTCCATACATCCCTATCCTGAGCTAATGCTTTCCAATTATTTCCTGTATAATCTACTTCCCTCAAATCATAGTTAATGTTGTTCTCCCACCTCATTCTTGGTCTACCAACTGGGCGTTTTCCTTCTGGCTTTCCTACAAGAAGTTTCCATGCACGTCTTTCATTCCCCATACGTGCAACATGTCCTGACCATCGCAGTCTACGAGACATAACTGTTCTTATTATATCTGGCTTCCTATAAACACCATGTAGTTCATTGTTATGTAGTCTTCTCCATTCACCTGTCTGTTCATCTCTCTTTGGTCCAAAAATTTTCCTAAGCACTTTATTCTCAAATACTCGTAATCTCCTTTCCTCCCTTAAAGTAAGAGTCCATGTTTCGCAACCATATAATATAACTGGTAGATAATAGTTTTATATATTTTCAGTTTAACGTTTTTTGAAAGGAGTTGGGACATCAAGAGTCTCTGCAATGCATAATAGCACGCATTTCCAGAATTGAGCCTATGTTTAATTTATTTGTGCATCTCATTCCTATTTGTGATTATTGTTCCTAGGTATTTGAATTCAGCCACTTCCTCAAAATTTCCCTCATTTGTCATTAGCTGTCCATTTCCATTATATACTGAATTTCTACGTGTGGCCATATATTTAGTTATACTGATATTTACTTCCAGTCCTAATTTCTTAGTGTTACTCAATAGTGTATGCGTGTTGGCCTTTAGTATCTCCTCGCTATCGGCCAGTGGATATAGAACCCATTCTCCACCATATACAAAGCTACCAGAACTGGAAAACCGATCTTCAACGAATGCCATCTCATAGAATTCCAAAAGCCATACTTCGCTACTGCCCACAAGGCAAAAGATGGCTGGGACATCAAAAAAACGCGCTGGGTGGAAAATTCCTCTTTGAGACCGTAACAGGCCCTTGGCCTAAACTTGCATGGATGAAGAATGACATTATTTGTGAACACCGTGTGCTAGACTTACAAAGAGAGAAGAGCGATGATTTTAAGTACAAATAATAAAGATTAATTTGTTTTGGTTCTTTAACCTCTACAAGGTTGCGATTTAATCTGTGCATCTGGATCAGATCCAAACAAAATGCTGGTCTTTCATTACGACCGGACACTTGCCAGTTCTTAAGTTACGTAATCAATTACTTCACAACTTCTTAGGCCATGCATTTAAACATTACCAACTTAACTACTCAAAGAAAAGTGAAGTCCTTTTCATTTGAGACACGTTTGTGGCCCCAATTTGAACTCTAATAACTTTTTTTTTAACTAAACTTGAATTTCTGATTACACTGAGCAACAAAAAATAAGGTTTTTTTGTCTCAGAAAGAAAAAATTATGTGAATTCTGATAGTATTTCCCCTATGAATTAAAATATGATATCGGTTTTTCTCCATCACGCAAGGTTTCCGAGAGACAGGAATATATAATTTCAAACACTTTAATATTTTCTAGATTCGTAACTACACAATATTCGAACATTCGGACTCATCTATAAAGTAAGAGATGACTATTTTCTGCGCCTATGGAGCATCCCTGTTGATGGTCCAACAATAATCGGCCAGCATATTAGGATTCAATTTGCCTTGATATCTCTTTTCCACAGCTGAAATCTCCTGAGTTAGCTCATTTGGTTTTAATTTGCAATGGACAAATGGACAAAAAAACGTGTATTAAGAATAAACGTTTTAAATCCATTAATTGAAATTGAAATAAAAAGAAACAGTGGATGATGGAAAAAATTGCGAATACATATTTGAAAACACGTTAAAAAAACTGCATTAAGTACAACTATTGGTACTCATGAGACAAAATCACCTTGATCAGTATTATAAGTTAAGGTTATTTGAAATGTATTTCACAAGTTCAGTGAAAAATCTCACCGGCTTTCTTGTAATCAACCCCATTCAACTATACATGTCTTATATACTTCACATGTGCTCCCTGTCAATGTGACAGTAATTGTGGTGGGAATGGCGCAAGTGGCGCTTGTTTATGTTAGGATCACTCTAAGAACAGATAAGGTATAGTAAATTAACCCAATGTGAATTTCAAAAGTGTCCGAAAACACACTAACACGTTTATTTGTTTGATATCGTTAGGTTCTGATATATGAATGCCTAAAAAAATTAAGAAATCGGTTTGGAGATGTATTTTGCTTATTTTTATCGCTTTTACTGCGTATGCAGTCCCGCGCCGTAGCCGAGCGGTTAAGTTAGGAAGCCTTGGCGCAGAGCTACGGGACTTGCGCTGGTTCGAGTCTCCATGGGGGAAGAAATTTTCTCATGGTATTTCGGCCAGTATGGGACCGGTGCCCACCCAGCATCGTGAGGCAATTGGGTAGCTACAATAAGTGCGGCTCCAGGTTGAGGAACCAGCTATAACGGCTGTTGATCATCTACCTCTGTGATTGACACATGTGGATGTGAAGGGCCAGCAGCCGGCTGGTAAAAGGGCAACCGCTGAAAAGTGGAAAGACCCTCAATCGGAACTGCGTATGCAAATTTTATGCGTGCCGGAGGGTGGTGATACCTGCATCCCAGATCGTTTGACCGATTTTTGGCGCAATTAACCACCGATATTTTATTCTATCGCTTTAATATTATTGCAAAAAAATAGTGTCATACACATGAGATGGACATATTGAAACATGATGAGTGGATAATCGAGTAACATTCTTCACGTGTTTTTTTATAAATATTACAAATTTTTTAGATAGAACAAAGATTAACATCAGGCAGTCAGTAATGACCCTCCCACGTCATCTTCAAGGTAACCTTGACCTAGCAAACAGTGAAGTAAAAAAGCGAGGTAAGGGTCAGGCTTAATTTATAAAAAAACGTACTATCGTGACGGATTCAAGGCTTGTACCCTACGCTACGCGGAGTTGAGTAGAAGAGACCTTCAAGCCCCGGGAGGTCACGTATATAAAAAGATTTACTTCCTTTTTATTCACCAAGTATTTAAATATTTAAATCCACACTTAAATAATTTCAACATTCTTAAATAATGATAATAATAACAATATTAATACTTAATAATAATAATAATAATAATAATAATAATAATAATAATCATCATCATCATCATCATCATCATCATCATCATCATAGTACATTCACGAATTTAGGCCATTTGTTGACCTGTTTCGGTCTCAAGAGAAACACCATCCAAAAAGTATTTTGAGTGGACGTCCTGGTCTTCTTCTTCCTGCAGGTTGATATCTTAACATTTGTTTGGGTATTCTGTGATCTTCCATTCGATGAACATGTTGCATCCATCTTGACTTATAATCAGAAATTTTGTTTCTAAAGATTCCATGTGTAATTCTTCTAAGATGTCTTCATTTTTTTTGTGATCTAGTAGTGTGTATCCTGCAGTCCTCCGAAGATATCTCATTTCAGCAGATCTAAGTCTCTGTATATCCTTCTGTTTCAACGTCCATACTTCGCTACCATACAAAAGAGTTGGAATGTTTTATACACTTTCAGTCTTGAATGCTTTTGGACTAACTGTCGCTTGAAGATAGAATTTATTAACCCTAAAATTTTTAAAAATTTAGATATTTTTGCATTTACATCCTTTTCTTCTTCATATGAGATATTGCATCCTAGATATGTAAAATTATTCACCTGCTCCAAAACTTTATTGTCCAGTAAAATTTTACTTGTAACAGTATCTACACCTTGAAATGCCATAATTTTTATTTTTTCTGTATATATCTTCAAACCATATTCTTCTGTAATTTTGTTAAGTTCATACAGACCTTTCTGTAGATTATCTTCGGAATTTGCTATTATTATTTGGTCATCTGCAAACAGTATGGTGTTTAATTTTCTATTTTCTGATATTCTTATTCCAAATTTATATTTTTTGTTCCAGCAACATATTACTTCATTGTAATTATAATAATAATAATAATAATAATAATAATAATAATAATAATAATAATAATAATAATTACTAAAAATAATTCAGTGTGTTAAAGGCGAGGAAAAAACTGGTAAAATCTTACCCGGTAAACTTGTCCCTAGCGAAGATCGAACCCGGGTCGGATGCATACAAGGTAAATGGCGTTATTCCGAGACGTTGTGGTAATCGAAAAAGTTATTTTATTTTATTAACGAATTTCTACGGAGCCAAATTATTTATTTTGAAGGATTCAAATAAATGGGTATTTTTATCAGGTCATGAATTGAAATTTTCTGAATATTATAGTTTTATTTTCTCTTTAAATGAGTTCATACGGGTCAAAATGTCAAATTTTCATCATCATCATCCGGTATCATGGCAGCTGCCGCCGTCTTCCGGAAACCAAACGCCATTCCTCTCTGTCCATCCATTGATCTTCCTCCATTCCTCTGATATTCATAGCTGCTTGTACCCCTTCTATCCAAGTTTTCTTCGGTCTTCCTCTCTTCCTCCTTTCCATTCGGATCCATTCCATAACTATTTTTGGCAATCTTTGCTCTGGCATTCGTTTGACATGACCATACCACTGCAATGTTTTCTTTTCTATAATGTCTATGATGTCCGGCTCCTCTTGTACACCCATAATTTCCCTTATTTATTTATTTCGTATTCTATCCATTCTACATTTTCCAGCTGATCTTCTTAAAACATCCATTTCTGTACTTAAAATTCTTTTCATTTCCCTGGTAGGAATTTGCCAGACTTCAGCAAATTTTCAAGAAAAAAAAGTATTTTAATGGGAAAATTAAGAGGGTTTTATGCAAGGAACCATATATATATAACACTTGGTCGCAAGATAATAGTCTGCTAACAATCCCTCTACACAGCACTTCCTCTTATTCTACTTCTTTCACAGTAGCCTCTGCCCGCTCCTGGAATTCCCTCCCTCAAGATATCAGGGGTTGCCGCACACTTGACACTTTTAAGTCACGATTATACAGTTATTTGCTAAATAATTAATTTTTCTGCAGAACTAAATGTATTCTAAGTCATTAATACTATTTTTTATCATTTTTAAATCTTGAATATTTTATATATCATTCGTTAAATCTAAAGTGAATCAAAATGTATTGTAAAAAATTGTATTGGAGATATACCATGTAAATATTTTGTTTATTGTAATTTGGATGTAACAGTAGGCCCCAATTCTTGTTTTTTTTAATCTTGTTGAACGGTATACAAGGCCTTAAGGCCTTCATTGTGCCATTATTATTATTATTATTATTATTATTATTATTATTATTATTATATTATTCAATATTAGATTTTATAAAGAAGAAACAATTAAATTGGTACGGACATATTAGAAGAATGGAAAAAGGAAGACTACCTAAGATAATCATGGATTGGGAACCACAGGGAAGGAAAAAAGCAAGGGTAGGTTTTTTTTTTTGACCAAACTATTACGTGAATCAATGGAAGCTTAGAGGGAACTTGTGAAATAGAAGACGAATTATGGATGATAGAGACAGGAATAGAAAAATATGTTGAAAGAAATGCATGTTAGGTAACTGTGAACATGGGTACCGGAAAAATGTAATTATTCATTGTAAAACCCGGAATAATAAAAAACTTCTTATTATTATTATTATTCTATATTATTATATTATTATTATTATTATTATTATGCTTCCTTCCAGGTATTAGGCCTTGTTACGATCCTATAGCAAAAAATTTTTCCCTTCAGCGTTATGCATCCTTCGGGAAATTCTCGTATAAGACGTGAACGGAACATTAATAATAGTACCTGAGATTGGTATGCGGGCCAAAGGAAGGACAGAAGACCAGTGATGGGGGCTGCCATCATATAGCCTCTGGTAGGGCTGTCGGAGAAGAAAAGAAAAGAAAAATAAGGAAAAGAAGAAATGGAAGGAAGGAAAGACTCCCTTAGCCCTCGGATGTCCTAATAACATAGGGCGGTCGAAGAAACAAGAGTTAAACCAAGAGAGGTTAGATAGTAAAGTTTAAAAGAGTGCAAAACACAAGTAGGAGTCGGAAGAAATGTTTTGCACAGCTTGGGGCACCTTGTGGGTCGCCATCCACATATCCCCTAGATGAGGACCCATGAGGGGTATATATAGTAATTTTATTTATTATGATTATTATTATATTATATTATTATTATTATTCTTAATGATGAGTATCTACATGAATATCTGGTCTTAGGCAAGTTTTTATCCTTTAATTGACGTTCTCATCTAAATACTGCAATTGGATATGCCAAAAAAATGAACACTAAGCTCTGAAGGTTGGAACATGATACATAGCATTGGTCACAGTAAGTTGAAGCTATTCCCGTAGCGAGAAAAAAATTAAACGCCAAAAGTTTCATATGCGGTACCTAAGGATACAGGAAGACAAGAGCACTGTGATTTATTTTGCTTTGTTGGCAGTCAGATAACACGCAATATTGCCAACTAATGAAGTATTAAAAAAATAAGTGATCAAAAGCAAGAAAGGAGCTGCATTCAAGAAAATTATTTTTGTTCACACTGTAACGAAGTAAAACAACACCGCATAAAGACAGTTTGCCGCCAGTAGATGACACCTCATACTTCCCATTTTTTGTGCCTCTTTAATAAAAAAATAAAATAAAAAAGACAGTTACAAACAAAACGTATTAAGTGCGGGGAGAGATTTATGATACAAAATGAAAACACCTTTTCTACTTAATCTCTGCGACATCTGACATCGGTTACATGCACTACAATAACAACTAGAAATTAAATACCTACATTTTCTACCAACATAAAGAAGTTTAAAACTTAATTGACCATAACGCTACACCGTGTCCCTTAGGCTTCAACTTTCTTACATGTTTACAACTGAACAAGGCAAAACTTCACTTTTATTTCTTGGATTTCATTTGTTTTATTTGCTTTAATACCGAGATTTATAACTAGAGTCGGGCATTTTATGTACTAAAATGTATGACTGGAACATAGTATATATATAATAATAAAATTATATTTTTATATATATATATATATATATAGATAATATATATTTTTATCATACCATATATATATATGATATGAAAAGATAAATGAATGCTTGAGTCGGGATTTGAACTCGAGTCTCGAGTCTCTAAAGTTTGTACCTTTAGCGCTCTAACCAACTGAGCTACCCAAGAATTCCAACACAAACATACAATTTTCTTATACATGTAGTATTCTCAATTCACACAAGGGGTAGCGGAAATTCGTTCCAACTGACATCTAGCGGCTAACATAACAGTTAAGCAAATTTTTAAAGAGAATATTTACTTTATAGCAGTAACGCTTGTATATATAGATATTATATTATAGATATCATATATATATTATGTCCCGCGCCGTAGCCGAGCGGTTAAGGTAGGAAGCCTTGGCGCAGAGCTAAGGGACTTGCGCTGGTTCGAGTCTCCATGGGGGAAGAAATTTTCTCATGGTATTTCGGCCAGTATGGGACCGGTGCCCACCCAGCATCGTGAGGCAATTGGGTAGCTACAATAAGTAGCGGCTCCAGGTTGAGGAACCAGCTATAACGGCTGGGGGACTCGACATGCTAACCACATGTCACCCCTACACTGGCTGTTGATCATCTACCTCTGTGATTGACAGATGTGGATGTGAAGGGCCAGCAGCCGGCTGGTGAAAGGGCAACCGCTGAAAAGTGGAAAGACCCTCAATCGGCAATCGGAAATATATATATATATATATATATATATATATATATATATATATTACACTAGAAGTCCCGGCCACGCGTTGCTGTGGCTAAGGTAAACGTTAAAAATTTAAATTAAGTTGCTGTCTTTCAGCCAGATTACTTAAAATTAATACTTACACACGAAATTAATAATATTGAAAATAAAATAAACACTGGACACACTTAAATTATGAAATAATCAATATTTGTAATTCAATTGAAATTCGCGGTTGCAACAAAAAGCACAGCCATCTGGATCTCTCTTTGTCAAATAATAAACCAATTCCGATTGAGGGTCTTTCCACTTTTCAGCGGTTGCCCTTTTACCAGCCGGCTGCTGGCCCTTCACATCCACATGCGTCAATCACAGAGATAGATGATCAACAGCCAGTGTAGGGGTGACATGTGGTTAGCATGTCGAGTCCCCCAGCCGTTATAGCTGGTTCCTCAAGCTGGAGCCGCTACTTATTGTAGCTACCCAATTGCCTCAGGATGCACCGGTCCCATACTGGCCGAAATACCATGAGAAAATGTCTTCCCCCATGGAGACTCGAACCAGCGCAAGTCCCGTAGCTCTGCGCCAAGGCTTCCTACCTTAACCGCTCGGCTACCTTACCAAATTACCTTACACCGCCATCTGTTAGAATCGTATGAAACTCACAGATAATTATAACTCTTTGTTAAATAATAAACAAATAATTTGCAATAAAAAAAATAATGCGGCTATAAATTTAGTTATAAACTACCCTACGTCTCAAGTTGGATCAAACTGCACACAGTGTGTAAAATTTTATTGAAATCGGTTCAGTAGTTTAGGATTCCATCGGGGACAAACAACGTGACACGAAATTTTTATATATTAAGATATGTTATATACCAGCTAATACTCGGAGTGCGCTGCTACGCTTAAATAAATGAAAATTGATGTGTTTTTATGTTTAGTTGAATAAATGAAAATAAAACAGACATTTTACATTGTAATTATTTTAAGATACCCCGTGCTGATTACTCGGTGTTGCCGTAGCTCTGCGCCAAGGCATCTTACTTTAACCACTCTGCTACAGAACGGGACTTTTTCTTTGTAAACTGATTTGATATTTGATACCAGAAGTACCAAAAGCCGGTTAAAAAAATTGAAACAAGTTGGAGAGACTCTAACACGCCAATTATGTGACTCTTTGTATCTATCATCTGCTAGACAGTGACAGCAACAACTTCTGTAAGTCTTAGCAGTTTGCAGCTGTTGTGGTCGTGTATTTATGTAATCATCGCAGTGCATCCAGGAATTTCAAATTAAATGCACATAAAAACGGAAGAGTCACTATTACGTCATATCTCGCCCTACATAACAAAAGACGCAATATGAAGCAGATTGTCTGGTGTGTAAAAATTATGAAAGCATGACAGACAGACGGGGCCCGGCCCGGCGCGTGCTCAGAGTGGGGCCCGCCTCACACGTGGTATAGTACAGCCTGTTTCACAAGTGACTACACCGTCTCTCAAGCCAAACTTTTTAGCGACAACTGAAGGCCAAGCAATGAATCAACTTCTTTTCTATGACCAGCTCAGTAACACTATCGACCCAGTAGTTTTATGGCCGCACGGACATACACTCTCCATGCATCCCTATCCTCAACTAACTTTCTCCAATCATCCCCTGCATAATTTATTTCCCTCAAATCATGACCAAATTTTACTCTCCTATCTCATTTGGTAGAAAGTATATTTAAATTCTATTGGTTAATATAATGTTTATTGTCGTGGTGGAGTGGCTTGCGTGCTTAAATGATTCTGAGAGCTATGCCGGCGGTAGCATTGCTGCCGATAGGGTTACCCATGCCGGACTGGTCGAAGGTGATAAGCCAGACGAAAAAAGTACCTTGGTCGAAAGAGTGACTATCTTTCACCGTAAAAATACAACTGTCAAGAAATGCGGACATGGATTCAACTGGGGTAAAATTATCCGGAGGTCAAATAGTCCCCCATTCGGTTCTCCGGGCGGGGACTACTTCATGGAACCCATGCCAAAGATGTATGGAGAGCTTATGTCCGCGCGGCCATGAACCAACGGGTTCGATAGTGCCAGTGAGTAAGTAAGTAATATAATGTTTAAATTTGATTTGTTAATCAAAAAGCGAATTGTTTTAACATCGAATCAGAGTTTAGTATACTTTTATTTAAAAAATATGAAGTTAAGCAGGTGTTCTTATTACAGTTATAACAGAAAACTTTATAATTCTGACAACAATGACTTAAAACAATTTTAAAAGCATTATTAAGAAATACTTATGTAATACAGTTTCTTTAATTGTTACTGAGATATTTTTAATCAACAATGAACAACAATGAATTATTTACATGTTTTTCTTTATTTAAATATTCAATTAATTTTAAGATACAAGATTATTAACTTAAACTTTCATATTTGTATTGATTCAGCATTTTGTGTTAAACTATTGCTTGAAAAAAGAAGAGAATTCAACTTAGAAACACATTTCGCTTTCATAGATTTTGAAAAAACATTCGACACAGTCAAGAGATCAAAACTCTTAAATATATTGGAAGACAGAAATATACCAAATTTACTTCTGCAAAACATACAAAATATTTACAAAGACAACACCATAAAGATTAAATTAAATAACAGATTTTCTGAAGAAGGAATTATAAATCGTGGTGTGAGACAAGGCTGCCCCCTATCCCCAACACTCTTTCCAATTTATATCAATGAAGTAATATGTTGCTGGAACAAAACATATAAATTTGGAATAAGAATATCAGAAAATAGAAAATTAAACACCCTATTGTTTGCAGATGACCAAATAATAATAATAGCAAATTCCGAAGATAATCTACAGAAAGGTCTGTATGAACTTAACAAAATTACAGAAGAATATGGATTAAAGATATCTACAGAAAAGACAAAAAATATGGCATTTCAAGGTGTAGATCCTGTCAGAAGTAAAATTGTACTGGACAATAAAATTTTGGAGCAGGTGAATAATTTTACATATCTTACTTACTTACTTACTTACTCACTGGCACTATCGAACCCGTAGGTTCATGGCCGCGCGAACATAAGCTCTCCATACATCCCTATCCTGAGCTAATGCTTTCCAATCATTCCCTGTATAATCTACTTCCCTTAAATTATAGTTAATGTTGTTCTCCCACCTCATTCTTGGTCTACCAACTGGGCGTTTTCCCTCTGGCTTTCCTACAAGAAGTTTCCATGCACGTCTTTCATTCCCCATACGTGTAACATGTCCTGCCCATCGCAGTCTACGAGACTTAACTGTTTTTATAATATCTGGCTTCCTATAAAGACCATGTAGTTCATTGTTATGAAGTCTTCTCCATTCACCTGTCTGTTCATCTCTCTTTGGTCCAAAAATTTTCCTAAGAACTTTATTCTCAAATACTCGTAATCTCCTTTCCTCCCTTAAAGTAAGAGTCCATGTTTCGCACCCATATAATATAACTGGTAGAATAATAGTTTTATATATTTTCAGCTTAACGTTTTTTGAAAGGAGTTGGGACATCAAAAGTCTCTGCAATGCATAATAGCACGCATTTCCAGAATTGAGCCTATGTTTAATTTCTTTGTGCATCTCATTCCTATTTGTGATTATTGTTCCTAGGTATTTGAATTCAGCCACTTCCTCAAAATTTCCCTCATTTGTCATTAGCTGTCCATTTCCATTATATAATGAATTTCTACGTGTGACCATATATTTAGTTTTACTGATATTTACTTCCAGTCCTAATTTCTTAGTGTTACTCAATAGTGTGTGCGTGTTGGCCTTTAGTATCTCCTCGCTATCGGCCAATAGTACTACATCATCAGCATAAACTAACAGCTTATTAATACCATTGAGTTGTAAGCCTTCCTCATTCTCTAAAGATTTAATGGCATGCTCTAGTACAAAATTAAATAGTAGAGGAGATAGTGCATCTCCTTGCTTCAACCCATTCTGGATTTCAAAAGTGTCTGAAAACTGTTTGCCTACACGCACCCTACTCTTTGAGCCATTTAGACACATTCGTATAAGTCTAACTAACTTTTTAGGAATTCCGAACTCCAGCAGGATACTATATAACTTCTCCCTCTTAATTGAATCATATGCTTTTTTGAAGTCTACATATAGTTGATGTACAGTACCATTATATTCCCATTTCTTTTCTAAAATCTGTCTTATACAAAAAAATCTGATCTGTTGTAGACCTGTTTCTTCTAAATGCACATTGATGATCTCCTAGAATGTCATCAATATAGGGAGTAAGTCTGCTTACTAATATATTTGTTAGAATTTTGTACGAAGTTGAAAGTAATGAGATGCCCCTATAGTTGTTGCAATCAGTTTTATCTCCTTTCTTATAAATTGGTACGATAATTGATTCCTTCCATTCATCTGGAAGAGCTTCTTTTTCCCAAATCATACTAAGCAACCAGCGTATCTTGTCCATCAATTTTTCTCCCCCTGATTTTATCAGTTCTGCTGGGATCTCATCTGAACCTGATGCTTTATACATCTTCAATTTTTCAATCGCCATTTCAACCTCTAATGCACTTGGCTCTGCGACTAGCATTTCTGCTGTCTGTAACTTATCCTCCTCAATGTCCTGTTCTGTATGTACATTTAATAGCTGATTAAAGTAACTTTTCCATCTATTTAATATACTCCTGGAATCTGCAATCATATCCCCATTTTCATTTCGAATTATGTTTGTTCTAGCCTGAAACCCTTTCTTCTCTATACTAATTCCCTGATATAATTCTCTAATGTTCCTATTTTTTGCATTCATTTCAAGATCATTAATCTTCTCTCTCAAATATTCCCTCTTTTTACTCTTTAGTAACTTGGTGGTTTCCCGTCTAATACTACCCAATTGCTCTAAATTTACCTCATTTGGCTCGTGTAACCATTTAATTTTTGCTAGCTTTCTTTTCTTTACAATGTCGGCACATTCCTCATCAAACCATTTCTTGTTTTGCCTCTTTTTTAAACAACCAATGCTTTCTGATGCTGACAATTTAATAGTATCTCTTATAGCCTCCCATTCTTTATTTATATCAGTTTCTTCTTCGTTTGCCACATTGTCATCTGAAGATTCCAGTACTTCAAATCTATTAGCAATTTTGATTTGGTATTCTTGCCGCATTTCATCATTTTTCAAGTTTTTTAATTCATATTTTACAGAATCATCTTTAGCGTTTGTTCCTCTCATAAGCGATAGCCGTTCTCTGATTTTCACTCTGACCAGATGATGATCCGAATTGCAGTCTGTCCCTCTAACTGATCTAACATCAATGATGCTACTGTGCCAGCGTTTATCCACTAATACATGATCTATCTGGTTCCGAGTTTCTCCATCTGGGGACGTCCAGGTGTATTTATGAATATCCTTATGCTGAAATGTTGTGCTCTTAACAATCAGATTCTTTGATGTGGCAAATGTGACTAATCTAACCCCGTTGCCGTTACTATCTTCATGAAGACTGAATTTGCCTATTGTTGGTTTGAATATATCTTCCCGCCCCACTTTTGCATTAAAATCTCCTAAGACAATTTTCATATGATATCGTGAAAGGCTAATCAAATAAGCATTCTAATTCTTCATAGAACTCATCCTTGATCTTGTCATCTTTATCTTCTGTGGGGGCATGTACATTTACAATTATAAAATCATGTCGTTTACCCTTTAGAATTATGTATGATATCCTATCATTAACAAACTTAATATCTCGGATAGCGGATAGGATCCTCCTTCTGACTAAAAAACCCGTTCCAAATGCAGGTCTTTTTGCACCCCCATAGAATAATGCAAAGGTTCCTGATTCCTGACTACCTTCTCCTGGCCACCTAACTTCCTGTAAAGCGACTATATCCAAGGGCGATTTATCTAGTTCCCGCGTTAATATCTCTAGTGCCCCACTATTGTATAAAGTCCTAACATTCCATGTTCCTAGGAACATGTCCCTGTGTTTGAGCCTTTGGAATGGGTTCCCTGAAGTAGTCCCCGCCCGGAGAACCGAATGGGGGACTATTTGACCTCCGGACAATTTTACCCCAGATGAACCCATGTCCGCATTTCTTGACGGTTGTATTTTTACGGTGAAAGATCGTCACTCTTTCGCCCAAGGTACTTTTTTCGTCTGGCTTATCACCTTCGACCAGTCCGGCATGGGTAACCCTATCGGCAGCAATGCTACCGCCGGCATAGCTCTCAGGATCATTTAAGCACACAAGCTACTCCACCACGACAAGGTAAAGATACCATGGAGGGAATTTTACATATCTAGGATGCAATATCTCATATGAAGAAGAAAAGGATGTAAATGCAAAAATATCTAAATTTTAAAGAATTTTAGGGTTAATAAATTCTATCTGCAAGCCACAGTTAGTCCAAAAGCATTCAAGACTGAAAGTGTATAAAACACTGGCTCTTCCAACTCTTTTGTATGGTAGCGAAGTATGGACGTTGAAACAGAAGGATATGCAGAGACTTAGATCTGCTGAAATGAGATATCTTCGGAGGACTGCAGGATACACACTACTAGATCACAAAAAAAATGAAGACATCTTAGAAGAATTACACATGGAATCTTCAGAAAACAAAATTTCTGATTATAAGTCAAGATGGATGAAACATGTTCATCGAATGGAAGATCACAGAATACCCAAACAAATGTTAAGATATCAACCTGCAGGAAGAAGAAGACCAGGACGTCCACTCAAAAGACTTCTGGATGGTGTTTCTCTTGAGGCCGAAACTGGTCAACAAATGGCCTAAATTCGTGAATGTACTATGATGATGATGAACTTTCATATTTATTATGATACTAAAATCCTGCTTTACCACGTGATCCGAGGAAACGCATCTTTAAGAATGCGTTACTACGCAATGGATAAACAATTCTGACGAACACTCTGCATAAGGTAGTAAAAATCATCCGCCCATTTGTAATAATTGAAGGTAGATATTAATTGTTTATGATTTTATCACGTCTATCGAACCAATTATTAAGAGCTGATAGATATAAGTTGTTTTCCCTTATGTGGGAACGCTATATCAGCTAACCTTGCAAATCTGGCGTTTCAATAATTCATAATGCTAGCCCTGGAATGCGCCCGGCCTTGTCAGGGCGTGTGTCACTTGTCACTTCTCCTAACGCAGTTACAAGACGACAGCACATTGGGCGTCATTTTATGCCGATACACAGCTTTCTCTCAAACACTTAGCATATTATTTGTGATTTCTAATTTTACATAATATGCAATCATCTCTTACTAGCGTTTGATTGACTGAGTAGCCTTCGGGAGGTCCCGAGTTTAAACTCCAGTTCCAACCTACCTGAGATTTTTTCCTGGTTTTTCTCAGTCGTGAAATAAAACTCTGATTGGAAAAATCCATAGGACCCATTTCATCATGGGCCTACACATCATATCACAGTCGGCCGCCGTGATCTAGTGGTTAAGTTCCTTGCCTTTAGTCTCGAGGGTCGCGGGTTCAAACCCGGCCGGGAACCATTGATTTTTAAGATGGTTTGCATAAATATCTTACAGCTCACTGTTATAGCCTTTCTGTTCATCTTTATTTGGTAAAAAAATGATGTCCTAAAAACTTTATTCTCGAATATTAGTAATATTTTTTCCTCCCTTAAAGTAAGAGTTAAGGTTTAAAGAAAGTAAATGCGCACAAATGTGCAAATAATTAATAATTTAATCTAACTCTCACTGGCACTATCGAACCCGTAGGTTCATGGCTACACGCACATAAGCTCTCAACACATCCCTATCCTCAGCTGTTTTCCAATCATCACCTGTATAATCTACTTCCTTCAAATCATAGATGTTATTCTCCCACCTCATTCTTGGTCTACCAACTGGGCGTTTTTCCTCTGAGTTTTTTACAAGAAGCATCCATGCACGTATTTCATTCCCCATCCGTGTCGCATGCCCTGCCCATCACAGTCTACAAGACTTAACTGTTCTCATTATATCTGGCTTCCTATAAAGACCATGTAATTCACTGTTTTATAGTCTTCTCCATTCACCTGTCTGTTCATCTGTCTTTGGTCCAAAAATTTTCCTAAGAACTTTATTCTCAAATAATCGTAATCTCCTTTCCTCCCTTAAAGTAAGAGTCCATGTTTCGAATCCATATAATATAACTGGTAGAATAATAGTTTTTTAACGTTTTTTGAATGAATTAATGAACAGCGCATGCCAAGAAGAATGTATAATTATAAACCAAAATGGAGAAGAACATTTGGGAAGACCATTGAAGAGATGGAAGGACCAATTCGACCTATAATGAGATCGGAACAGGCCATTGGGCTTAATCCTTGTTGTCGATGATGATTACGTTTTTTGAAAGGAGTTGGGAAGTCAAGAGTCTCTGTAATGATATTGGTACAAAGTAGTCACCAACAAATTAATTTAATTTTACAATCCAGGGCATATTCATAGATTCTATATATATATTACGAATTTAGGTAATACCCAAAATTATCTATATTGACCCCCAGTTGTCTGTCGACTTCTGATCTGCAAAGGTTTCATATTAAAATAAGTAAAAATCTCATTTGATGAATTCGCAAAACATTCAATATTAGAAAGACAGGGGATTACCAAAAATAAAATAAAAAATTGGCACGTGATCTCCCTGACAAAAACATATGTGAACGTTTGTTTTATAAACTAAATACATGGTCACACGTAGAAATACATTATATAATGGAAATCGACAGCTAATGACAAATGAGGGAAATTTTGAGGAAGTGGCCGAATTCAAATACCTAGGAACAATAATCACAAATAGGAATGAGATGCACAAAGAAATTAAACATAGGCTCAATTCTGGAAATGCGTGCTATTATGCATTGCAGAGACTCTTGTCGTCCCAACTACTTTCAAAAAACGTTAAGCTGAAAATATATAAAACTATTATTCTACCAGTTATATTATATGGGTGCGAAAGATGGACCTTTACTTTAAGGGAGGAAAGGAGATTACGAGTATTTGAGAATAAAGTAAGTAAAGTAAAGTAAAGTGATCCCACAACAGACCCGGAGGCCCTTGGGGTAGTAGGAGGTTAAGGCTCCCACTTTTTCTAGACAATCGGCACTTTATGTCAGCCGGGTTGTCAGCCCTGCGTGACGGCCGCCTTTACCCCCAGAACAAGCGTCTGGTACTCATTTCCGTTAGAGGCTGAGTCGACCCCAGGGCCATAGTGCCGCCAGAGGGTTTTGGTCAGTTTAAAAAAAATTTTTGGACCAAAGAGAGATGAACAGACAGGTGAATGGAGAAGACTTCATAACAATGAACTAGATGGTCTTTATAGGAAGCGAGATATAATAAGAACAGTTAAGTCTCGTAGACTGCGATGGGCAGGACATGTTGCACGTATGGGGAATGAAAGATTTGCATGGAAGCTTCTTGTAGGGAAGCCAGTGGGAAGGCGCCCAGTTGGTAGACCAAGAATGAGGTGGAAGAATAACATTAACTATGATTTGAGGGAAGTAGATTATACAGGGAATGATTGGAAAGCATTAGCGCAGGATAGGGATGTAAAGTGTAAAGTGATCCCACTACAGGCCTCGGGAGGCCCTTGGAGTTAGTAGGAGGTTAAGACTCCCACTCTTTCTAGACAATCGGCGCTTGATGTCAGCCGGGTTTTCAGCCCTGCGTGACTTGATGTCAGCATCTGGTTCTCATTTCCGTTGGAGGCTGAGTCGACCCCAGGGCCATGGAGAGAGATTATGTCCGCGCGGCCATGAACCTACGGGTTCGATAGTGCCAGTGAGTAAGTAAGTAAGTAAGTAAGTAAGTAAGTAAGTATTAAGTAAGTAAGTAAGTAAGTAAGTAGCAAGTATATTGAAGCATAACAGATCATGAAAATAAATATTATTGTACGATTGCTCTGCGCAACGAGTTACTGAATCGGTAATATACCTGAAATATTTAAAATTCCTGGCACGCAGCACTGGTTTGTATATTAAAGCGACTACCAACAATTACCAGAACTGTTTGTTTCAGAAAACCCACCGTGCTGCCTCCTAGCGAGATGTAACAATGACTACTGTAGGTGTGTGTTGTATAAATTAAACAGAATTTTCTAAGAATTTGCATTGCAACAAGGAAAACTTTACGACAGAAACTCCAAGCAAACTTTTATAGCTTTCTCTGGTTTTAGCTGTGATGAAACAGGTGGTTGATACCTGGAATTATTGTCTGAGGCTTAATGCAGGTAGAACAATTGCATCAGGAGAAAACAAGAATATAACTTCAGAAGCTAATAAAAAGCTGTGCATATAAAGTAAGTTTATAGGGACAATTTAACTCATGCCCCAAATGGGAGTCAATGACCAATCACATTTCAATGATTTTTTATTTACAATCAATCACAGTCGTGGTTCGCATAAAATTTACCAACTAAACTTTATCATAATAAAGAAAGCACCTCCTTTTTAACATTCTGAACAGGTCTGACCATTATTTTGCAGTAACTGAGCCTGTAAAGAAACACAGCTACCAGATTGTATATACCGGTATAGTGCTTAGATGTCAACACATAGCGCTTGCAGGAGTTAATATAAAAACAATTGTAGCAATTGAGTATACCACCAAAAAAAGAAACCACTGTTTGCACTTTCTTAAATGTATTTTTTCCCAGGTAATAACATTCCAGAAAAATATAATTGTCATATTTACATCATACGACATCAGAAATGAATTAATATACAGTTTGATGTGTTTCATTTTTTCTCCACTAGAGTGCATCCCTACAATATTGCATTCCTTTGGCAATAAATAGTATGATCTGGTTGCAGTGATAAACAAAAGAAGCAGATGAAGCGTACCTATCGTTTCTCATTTGTTTTCAAACATCGCCGTTTACATTAATTATATTAATATTTTAAAATAATTATATTTAAACAATGATTTGTGAGTAAACAGGTTAATTTTATTCGTTAAATAGTCCTAACAAATGCCACTCTTGATTTCCAAATTCTCTAGATAAATTGGAAAACAAGAGTGGCATTACTTATGAGATTTCGGTACACAAAGAAATTAAACATAGGTTCAATTCTGGAAATGCGTTACAGGGACGCTTGTCCCAACTTAAAAAGAAAAAAAGGACTATTTTACTCACGCCTCAAATAATGGGAGTCAATGACCAATAAAGATTCAATGAATTTTGTTTTACAACCAATGACAGTCGTGTTTTACCTCGCTATTTATAGATTTCTGTTTACCAAAATAAAGAAAGCTACTCCTTTTTAATATTCTGTACAGGTCAGAGCATTATTCGTCAGTGACTGACTCTCTAACAAATACGTTGAATATAGCAAATAATGAACAGATTCCTTCGAACTACACATATGATAATTGTGTGTTCAATATGTGTTTTTAAATAATGATTTTACTGAGTTGTTTTCTAAAAAAAATAATTAATAACCTATAATGTTGGTTATAATATACAATTTGATGTATTTAATTTTTTCTCCACTAGGATGTATTCTTACAAATTTGCGATCCTATTTGACAATAAATAACATGATCAAGTTGCAGTAGATGAACAAATGAAACATAACCAAACATTTCTCATTTCTTTTCAAACAACACCGTTTACATTAAATATATAAATATTTTATAATAACTATATTTAAATAATGATTTGTGAGTAAGCAGCTTAATTTTATTCGTTAAATAATCCTAACGAATGTCACTCTTGATTTCAAAATCGTCTAGATAAATATTGGAAGTCACTCGTGGCATTACTTATAAAAACATAGAAAACTGTTATTCTACCAGTTATATTATGTAGATGCGAAACATGGACTCTTAGTTTAAGGGAGGAGAAAATATTACAATTTTATTACTTGGGTAAAATTTTGGAACAAAGAGAGACAGGAGAATGGAGAAGACTACATGATCTTTGTAGGAAATAAGATATAATAAGAATAGTTAAGTCTCGTAGACTGCGATGGACTTTAAGGGAGGAAAGAAGATTACAAGTATTTGAGAATAAAGTAGTTAGGAAAATTTTTGAATCAAAGAGAGATGAACAAACAGGTGAATGGAGAAGACTACATAACAATGAACTACATGGTCTTTATAGGAAGCCAGATATAATAAGAACAGTTAAGTCTCGTAGACTGCGATGGGCAGGACATGTTGCACGTATGGGGAATGAAAGACTTGCATGGAAGCTTCTTGTAGGAAAGCCAGAGGGAAAACGCCCAGTTGGTAGACCAAGAATGAGGTGGGAGAATAACATTAACTATGATTTGAGGGAAGTAGATTATAAGGGAATGATTGGAAATCAGTTCAGGATAGCGATGTATGGAGAGCTTGTGTCCGCGCGGCCATGAACCTACGGGTTCTATAGTGCCAATGAGTAAGTAAGTGTATGTATATATATAAACGAATTTACGTCTGTCTGTCATTTATAGACTTCTAAACCGTTCAACCGATCTTCGTGAAAATTTGTATGAACAGGTTTTCAGATGCGGCGAGTGTTTAGTCGTTATACATTATGTTCTAAAATAATTAGGTGTAGGAGTTCACCTGAAACGAAAATTTAAAAATCGTTCTAGCGATTTCAATTTTTAATGTTTCACAACAAAACTCGGAACATCCCATTAAAATAAACCGAGGTATGTATTATCAAAAAATCAGCGAAATCCGACCGTTAGAAGTGGAGGTTAACCTGAAATTTTAAACTGTTATTATACTTTAGCAACCGCCATGTTTGGTTCGTCGCAGCGTATTACCACATAAATTAATTAACCCTCCATATTTTATTTATTTAGGCGTAGCTGCGCACGTCGCGTATTAGCTAGCTACAGATAAAATAAAATTCATATGATTTACCAAACATTTTATTCGACCAGGAAATATTAACATCCATAACAAATGAGAAAGACATTTAAATGTCTGGGGAGGTTGACCTTGGGAGCAGGTCATTTGGAAGCTGTCTCCCTTCTTTTGCATAAATCAGTACAAAGTATTAATTAGCTTGGAACAAGATGGCGCCGGGCTGCTTGAATTGGACACGCGGGGGCGTTGTGTGTGGGCCCCTCAGAGATTCACGACCTTGGTCCAGCGCAGAGAAACTGCAACTCTGATCTCAGTGTGATGCAAACACGATCCATGTAAACACAGCGGTTCGCAAATCGTGGCGCAGAATCCATGACTACGGAGTCTATACTTTTTTATTAGGAATTTTTCTACAATACAGTAGTTTTCCACACAAATCATTGTAAATTTTACTCCTCCTTACGTCCCTATTCTCTGCACCATTCTAAAGATTTTCAGCCTTGTAAAAAAGTCGCAAGGCCCAATCAAGAGGCTCTGTGCAAAATTTACCAATCTTTGCCCAAAGAAGAAATACCTTAGTTATCCACTAAGTATCTCTCTGAGGGGATATGCCGACCCCGTATCACTCGCTGACATATATCGGTAAATAAGAGTAACTAAATTAGCTTCATTAAAACACTCCCATAGAGAGCACCCTAATCCCTACACGGAGAAGTACAGGGCGCGTGTGTGTGTATATATATATAATTAAATGTTTAACATTGAGTAATGCAAGCTTAATATGGTATGATAAGAAAAATAAATGCCTGGACGGGATTCGAACCCGGATCACTCAGAGATCCGGGTTCGAATCCCGGCCAGGCATTTATTTTTCTTATCATACCATATATATAAAGGTAAAGATAAAGTGATCCCACTACAGGCCTCAGGAGGCCCTTGGGGTAGTAGGAGGTTAGGGCTCCCACTTTTTCTTGACAATCGGCACTTGATGTCAGCCGGGGTGTCAGCCCTGCGTGACGGCCGCCTTTACCCCAGAACAAGCGTCAGGTACTCATTTCAGTTAGAGGCTGAGTCGACCCCAGGGCCATAGTGCCGCCAGAAGGTTTGGGTCAGTTTAAAAATCCTGACCCCACCGGGACTCGAACCCTCGACCCTCCGGCTTGTAGCTCAGTGCCTTAACCACTACGCTACGGCGTGCCATATATATATATATATATATATATATATATATATATATATGCATAAGAAAGTTTTCTTGGGTTTTCCGCGTCTTGGATTCAAGTTCGGCCTCTGGCCACTGACTCCGACGTTTCGGCATGATCCCACATGCCATTATCAAGGAATGATAAGTTCGAGTCACAGGTTTAGGTCTTATATAATTAAACAAATAGAGTTTTCGCTGTGGTCCGTTTCCGAAGACGTACACCCATCCAAGGTTTAGTTCTTATATAGTTAAACACCTTCAGTTTTTAGTGTGGTCCGTTTCGGAAGCCGTTCACCCATCCAAGCGTCGACCACGCTCCATGTTGCCCAACAGTGGTTTTCTTCATATCCTCTTCTCTGTTCTGGGGATGACATGTGAGCAACGAGAGCAATTTTCCATGTAGATGGTAATCTTTGGGCATCGTCTCGGGTGTTCATGGAATGTGGTATTTTTTCAATCTCTATTGCTTCTCTGTAGATTCTTGATTTTTTATGATCTATTTTAGCCAACGATCTAGATCCTGTGAGGTCGATCTTGTGACCCCTATGTTTTGTATGTTGCACCCGAGTTGATGTAGGTTCTTAACAATTTATTGCAGCCTTATATTCTTGTATTCGTCTGTTGGTACGTCCTACATACGTTTGGTCGCAAGAAGTGCAAGGGATATATATATATATATATATATATATATATACAGGGTGTTTCATAAAGGATGGCTCAAACTTAAATGGTAGAAGCAACAATGTCCCAATAAACATGGGTCCGCAAACGAGCCGTTTGCGAGATAATTACGAATGTATGGTTACAAGCCGCCACTGACGTCATTGTTTGTAACATCGTACTAGGTGATTATCTCATTGGGCCACACATTCTTCCAAGAAAACTTAATGGACGGAGGTACCTTAGGTTTCGGCGTCATCTTCCAGGATTGCTTGAGGATGTTTCCCTTCAGCAACGTCGGAGTTTGTGGTACATGCATGATGGAGCTCCGGCACATTTTGCTGCTGCTGTGAGACGGCATCTAACGCGCAGATACGGCCAAAGATGAATAGGTCGAGGCGGATCTGTACCTTGGCCTCCAAGATCACCTGATCTAAATCCTTTGGATTTTTATGTCTGGGGTCACCTCAAAAGCGAAGTGTACAGCACACCCGTTAACACGATTGAAGAACTGGAGCAGAGAGTTGTACATGCTAGTCAAAAATTCAGAAATGATCCAGGGGTTTTAGAAAGAATTCGACATTCATTGCAGAGACGAGCTCAGTATTGCATCCAGATGCAAAGAAGACACTTTAACATCTCCTTTTAACAGGTGACCCATAAGTGAAGTGAACTGTGAAATGTGAACTAAATGAGATGAAAAATTAATAGTAAAGTCTAAATTCAAATAAATTTCTACTAACTAGGACGATGTTTACAATGAAGTCAGTGGCGGCTTGTAACGATACATTCGTAATTATCTCGCAAACGGCTTGTTTGCGGACTCATGTTTATTGGGACATTGTTGCTTCTATTATCGTGTACTTTTAACCATTTAAGTTTGCGCCATCCTTTATGAAACACCCTGTATATATATAAATTTCGTGTGTGCGACTGATTAAGTCGATGGTTTAGATTTAGTTTTTAACAATTGAGGAGTTGAGTGGAATATAGGCACAATTAAAAAAAATATGTTTTGAGATATTAGCAATTGATATATAACTAAATGCATAACATTGTTGTTTATTTTAATTGATACAATCAGCTGCTGAACCTGCTGTAATCGAGATATCGCAACGAAACTTTTCAGGCTGACCAACTAAAAAATGGCGAGTCCAAAAATGCATTGAACGAAAAAAGGACAAAACATGAGTTATGCCCAGATTCCATTCAACTTCTCAATTGGACCCTCTAAAATAATTGATGTAAGAGTTCACCAAAAGTGAAAATTTACAAATCGCTCTAGGGTTCACAATTTCCGATGTTTCACAACGAAACTCAGTATATCCCATTAAAGTAAACCGAGATTGGTATTACCAAAAAATGAGCGAAATCCCACAATTAGAAGTAGAGGTTTACCTGAAATCCGGAATAAAACTGCTTGATGCAAAGTTACTCCGAACACAAGCGTAACTAAATTTGCTTGGTCTAGAAACTCCGAAACCGTAACGAAGGAGAACTGTCGAGATATTTAAAATATATTACGCAACTTCGTTTAGGTCACTATGTTAGAGTTTTAAGAAATGTAAAACAGTACCTGAGATTTCAGTCATCCGCAGTGTGGTTTTGTAGGAGGCCTTTCGAAAACTTAAGTATCATCTTCTGCTTTCAGTTTGGTACTGACTGTTGCTGGTAATTATTGTGTACAGAGGGTTCACAAAACTGGGTACGTTCTCATTAACAGGTGTTTGTTTGTGCTTTCCTTGACTATTTAACTCATGCCCCAAATGGAGTCAATGACCAATCACGTTTCAACGATTTCTGTTTTACAACCAATCAGAGTCGTCTTTCACGAAATATTTATCGGTGTTAAATTTATCATATTAAAGAAGACTCCTCCTTTTTAATATTCTGAACAGGTCTGACCATTATTTTGCAGTAACTGAGCATGTAAAGAAATGCGGCTACCAGATTGTATATACCGGTATAGTGCATAGATGTCAACACATAGCGCTTGCAGGAGTTAATATAAAAACATTTGTAGCAATTTATTATACCACTAAAAAAAGAAACCACTGTTTGCACTTTCTTAAATGTATTTTTTTCCCAGGTAACAATCCAGAAAAATATAATTGTCATATTTACATCATACGACATCAGAAATGAATTAATATACTGTTTGATGTGTTACACTTTTTCTCCACTAGAGAGCATTCTTACAATATTGCGTTCCTTTGGCAATAAATAGTATGATCTGGTTGCAGTGATGAACAAAAGAAGCAAACGAATCGTACCAATCGTTTCTCATTTGTTTTCAAACATCGCCGTTTACATTAAATATATAAATATTTTAAAATAATATATTTAAATAATGATTTGTGAGTAAACAGCTTAATTTTATTCGTTAAATAGTCCTAACAAATGCCACTCTTGATTTCGAAATTCTCTGGATAAATTCACTCCTCATTTCGTGAGTCGTGAATTTATCGATAATTTGTAAATCACTCGTGGCATTACTACCCCAAAGATGAACTGTTCAAAAAATATGTTGAAAATGTACGCTTAAAACTGAAGTTTGTTTAAATGGATTAAATATTGGTATTTAATAACACAAACAAGTGGTAAGAGTGGACACACCAGTTTATTTTTTTTGTTCTTTTCATTAAGATGCTATTAAAATAATACATACAAACGTGACGCGAAATGAAGAATGAAGCAATCTTAATATAATATTTGGCCTGTCCCGCAGTGAATTTATCACAAACAGGTTCTGTGTTATTAATTTCTAATTACTTTTCTTTGATAACTTGTAATAATCAACACACATACTAGATGCATATCTTATTCCTATACTTCAATTATGAAACCACTGCCAATACCTTGTCAACTGCTAGTAGACCAGCAAATAAATCAGAAACAACAGAAACAAATATACAATACACCTTACGTAAAGGAGACATTTCTATGCATGAATTTGCAAAAGAAATTTGTTTTAAATTAATATAATTTAAGTTATTAGATTAAGATGTTTTGGACATCCCAAAAGGATAACTAATTCACTCACTGGCATTATCGAACCCGTAGGTTCATGGCCGCGCGGACATAAGCTCTCCAAATATCCCTATCCTGAGCCAATGTTTTTCAATCACTCCCTTATAATCGACTTCCCTCAAATCATAGTTAATGTTATTCTCCCACCTCATTCTTGGTCTACCAACTGGGCGTTTTCCCTCTAGTAATCCTACAAGAAGCTTCCATGCACGTCTTTCATTCCCCATTCGTGCCACATGTCCTGCCCATCGCAGTCTACGAGACTTAACTGTTCTTATTATATCTGGCTTCCTATAAATACCATTTAATTCACTGTAATGCAGTCTTCTCTATTCACCTGTCTGCTCATATCTCTTTGGTTCATAAATTTTCATTAGAATTTTATTCTCAAATACTCGTAATCTCCTTTCCTCCCTTAAAGTAAGAGTCCATGTTTCGCACCCATATAATATAACTGGTAGAATAATAGTTTTATATATTTTCAGTTTAACGTTTTTTGAAAGGAGGTGGGGAAGTCAATTGTCTCTGCAATGCATAATAGCACGCATTTGCAGAATTGAGCCTATGTTTAATTTCTTTGTGCATCTCATTCCTATTTGTGATTATTGTTCCTAGGTATTTGAATTCAGCCACTTCGTCAAAAATTTCCTCATTTGTCATTAGCTGTCCATTTCCATTATATAATGAATTTTTACGTGTGACCATACATATATAGCTTTATTGATATTTACTTCCAGTCCCAATTTCTTAGTGTTACTGAATAGCGTGTGCGTGTTGGCCTTTAGTATCTCCTCGCTATCGGCCAATAGTACTACATCATCAGCATAAACTAATAGCTTATTAATACCATTGGACCGAAGGACATAGTTTTATAAAAACAAAAAATACTTGACGTCAAACCACCTAGATGTTCAAGTGTTTCTAAATAATAAATAATTTAAACAAATGCGTTTTTGTATTATCATACTTCTTAGAGAGTAGAGAGTTTGTATGCGATATTTCCCTTATCAACCGTAGAAACATGTCAGAAGCTGATACAGATAATGTTAAGATTATAGATAATACAAACTGTACTCTAGCGCAAACATGGCCTATTTTTAGACACTCCATGTTTAACATGAATTATTAATACCATCTTATCTAGTCAGAGATTCGCCTACTTGTCCGTTAATGATCCCGTTCCGCAGCCGAGCTGTCTAAGGCATCATGCCTTAATGCATAGCTATAACAATTCCGAGCTAAGTTCTGGTTGTGCTGCAAACATATTTGCATACGATATTACTCCGCCGAATTCGTCTATTGGAAACCGAAGTGCTACTTTTACCCGCCATTTGATTGAATTTTTTAGTTTGGTTTTCTAATAAAGCGTGTTGTTTTAGTTTTTAACACTATTATTTATTTTTTATTTTTTAGTTTTAATATTTCACAGAATAAGATAAAAATGTGAATATCTTTAAATTCGATACTATTGTAGTATGAGCTAAAAGTAATACTCTTCTAAAAATACCTTCCAGCCGGATTTGAACCAGCGACGTATGGATTACTGAAATTATATACCACTACAGTTCACCGCTCTACCAACTGAGCTCTTACAATGATTGACTAAAAAGTCGACAAGTCCGCAACCTATTATACCAGTTTTCATTTTTTTTATTTTCTGATGATTCTGGCCAGGATTTTAGAAACACAATATTAAATTATTGTATTGTCCAATGTTTCTAAGTGGATGAAAATCGTGTTAAAAAATTCCGTTACATAGATACATAGACACTTTTTTGATTTTATGATGATTCTGGCCAGGATTTTAGAAAATAAGTATGAAATTATTGTATTGTCACGGGTCCATTACATGTATACAAAGTTTCAAGTCGATCCAATGTTTCTAAGTGGGTGAAAAAGTGTTAAAAATTCCGTTACATTGATTACTTCATCATCATCATCATAGTACATTCACGAATTTAGGCCATTTGTTGACCTGTTTCGGCCTCAAGAGAAACACCATCCAGAAGTCTTTTGAGTGGACGTCCTGGTCTTCTTCTTCCTGCAGGTTGATATCTTAATATTAGTTTGGGTATTCTGTGATCTTCCATTCGATGAACATGTTGTATCCATCTTGACTTATAATCAGAAATTTTGTTTTCTAAAGATTCCATGTGTAATTCTTCTAAGATGTCTTCATTTTTTTTGTGATCTAGTAGTGTGTATCCTGCAGTCCTCCGAAGATATCTCATTTCAGCAGATCTAAGTCTCTGTATATCCTTCTGTTTCAACGTCCATACTTCGCTACCATACAAAAGAGTTGGAAGAGCCAGTGTTTATACACTTTCAGTCTTGAATGCTTTTGGACTAACTGTGGCTTGAAGATAGAATTTATTAACCCTAAAATTCTTAAAAATTTAGATATTTTTGCATTTACATCCTTTTCTTCTTCATATGAGATATTGCATCCTAGATATGTAAAATTATTCACCTGCTCCAAAATTTTATTGTCCAGTACAATTTTACTTCTGACAGGATCTACACCTTAAAATGCCAGAATTTTTGTTTTTTCTGTAGATATCTTTAATCCATATTCTTCTGTAATTTTTTTAAGTTCATACAGACCTTTCTGTAGATTATCTTCGGAATTTGCTATTATTATTTGGTCATCTGCAAACAATAGGGTGTTTAATTTTCTATTTTCTGATATTCTTATTCCAAATTTATATGTTTTGTTCCAGCAACATATTACTTCATTGATATAAATTGCAAAGAGTGTTGGGGATAGGGGGCAGCCTTGTCTTACACCACGATTTATAATTCCTTCTTCAGAAAATCTGTTATTCAATTTAATCTTTATGGTGTTGTCTTTGTAAATATTTTGTATGTTCTGCCGAAGTAAATTTGGTATATTTCTGTCTTCCAATATATTTAAGAGTTTTGATCTCTTGACTGTGTCGAATGCTTTTTCAAAATCTATGAAAGCAAAATGTGTTTCTAAGTTGAATTCTCTTCTTTTTTCAAGCAATAGTTTAACAGAAAAATAGATACAAAGACACTTTCTTTATTTTCTGATGATTCTGGCCATGATTTTATAAACAAAATATGAAATTATTGTATTGTCACGGGTCCTTTACTAGTATACAAAGTTTCAAGTCGATCCGATGATTTTAAGTGGGTGAAAATCGCGTTGAAATATTCTGTTACATAGATAGATACAGGCCAAGCTAATATAAAGCGTGTAAAAAGAGGTTTTGGTATACCCTAATGTTTAATCAATATGTGACTGGTTGGACGTGCTGATGGTCTGGTATTATCTGCCAGTCATAGTCCTTCAATGTGCACAGTAATTTGTTAATTTTGCCACGTTGTGATTGAGAAGTGTTGAGATTGCAAATTAATAATTGGCAGGTGTTACGTTTCTGCATCAAGTGTTAACATGCGGTGTGTTATGCAGCATGGAGCAGGCCTACAACCACTGCCCATGATCTGAATCTTAAAATTTATTCCGAAGGGGATCTCTTCTACATTCAATGTTGCAAACAAAGGCAGTAATAGTATATTACCCTGCGGGGTAGGGACATGATTTTTACAGAAGCAAGGAAATGATTAACCCTTAAATTGGCAAAACACAAATTTCTTCTGTTAGTTATTTGAATGTGGCGGACCGCAGTGAAAACAGTATCTTGTATAACTGTTATTATTAGGCATATTATATAATTAGGCACAAATTTAAGTGGTTTCTTTTTGTTCGTTTTCTTCTAATTTATTTAAAATAAATAATTAATTAAACCAACTTATGTATCCAAAAGGATACATTACGAATTTAAGGGTTAAAAACCGAGATTCTGTAAAACGCTTCAAAAACGTGTGTTGTACATTATTTTTTGCACGATGGTGTTTTCAAAATAATAAATAATAGTGATATAATAACATCTTTGTTGGAAATATTCGCGTTCATTATAAACAACTGACTAACGTTAACACGCGCAAAAAAAATCATAAAAACCGGTCCAGTGGTATAGGCATTTTTTAAATTTCGAATTTCAACTAAACCTCCACTTCTAATTTTCAGATTTCGCTCATTTTTCGATAATACTTACCTCGGCTGATTTTAATACAATTTACTGAGTTTCGTTGTGAAACATCGGAAAATGTGACCGCTAGAGCGATTTTTCAATTTTCGTTTCAGGCGAACCCCCAACACCTAATGGTTTTAGAAGGACCCAATCAGACACACACAAAATTTCATCAAAATCGATCCAGTCGTTTAGGAAGACATACGTACAGAAAAATTATATATACTTACTTACTCACTGGCACTATCGAACCCGTAGGTTCATGGCCGCACGGACATAAGCTCTCCATACATCCCTATCCTGAGCTAATGCTTTCCAATCATTCCCTGTATAATCTACTTCCCTCAAATCATAGTTAATGTTGTTCTCCAACCTCATTCTTGGTCTACCAACTGGGCGTTTTCCTTCTGGCTTTCCTACAAGGAGCTTCCATGCACGTGTTTCATTCCCCATACGCGCAACATGTCCTGCCCATCGCAGTCTACGAAACTTAACTGTTCTTATTATATCTGGCTTCCTATAAAGACCATGTAGTTCATTGTTATGTAGTCTTCTCCATTCACCTGTCTGTTCATCTCTCTTTGGTCCAAAAATTTTCCTAAGAACTTTATTCTCAAATACTTGTAATCTCCTTTCCTCCCTTAAAGTAAGAGTCCATGTTTCGCATCCATATAATATAACTGGTAGAATAATAGTTTTATATATTTTCAGTTTAACGTTTTTTGAAAGGAGTTGGGACATCAAGAGTCTCTGCAATGCATAATAGCAAGCAATTTCCAGAATTGAGCCTATGTCTAATTTCTTTGTGCATCTCATTCCTATTTGTAATTATTGTTCCTAGGTATTTGAATTCAGCCACTTCCTCAAAATTTCCCTCATTTGTCATTAGCTGTCCATTTCCATTATATACTGAATTTCTACGTGTGACCATATATTTAGTTTTACTGATATTTACTTCCAGTCCTAATTTCTTAGTGTTACTCAATAGTGTGTGCGTGTTGGCCTTTAGTATCTCCTCGCTATCGACCAGTAGTACTACATCATCAGCATAAACTAACAGCTTATTAATACCATTCAGTTGTAAGCCTTCCTCATTCTCTTAAGATTTAATGGCATGCTCTAGTACAAAATTAAATAGTAGAGGAGATAGTGCATCTCCTTGCTTCAACCCATTCTGGATTTCAAAAGTGTCTGAAAACTGTTTGCCTACACGCACCCTACTCTTTGAGCCATTTAGACACATTTGTATAAGTCTAACTAACTTTTTAGGAATTCCGAACTCCAGCAGGATACTATATAACTTCTCCCTCTTAAATTATATATATATATATATATATATAATCGTTTTGTAAAATGGCAGTCTCTATGTTAACATATGGATACGAAAATTGGGCAATTTGTAAATCAGAGAGAAACAAAATACAGACAACAGAAATTAAGTTTGTACCACTGTTAGTAGATTACGCAGTCACGGTTTGAAATACAAGGTATAAGAATTTAATTAGGAATACTCTATCCTGTAGATAAAATTGAGGAACTGCGGCGGGGAACAAAAACTACAAACGGGAGTGAGGCGCACAAAGAAATTAAAACATGCTTAAATCTGGAAATGGATCCTATTGTGCATCCGCATAAATAAAAGTAAAATCGTCCGCCGCAATGATATGGAGCCAGCATGCTGCTTTGTCGAGTTGCGGGCTCGGGTTCGATCCCAGTCGGGACAACTTTTCCTGGGTTGAGTTTTTTAGGGTTTTTCCTCACCTGTAAGACAAATGTCAGGTAACTTTAAGACCAAAACTGTCCCTAAACATCACCTGGCCACTATTATCATTATTATTATATTCTCGTCCACCGATGTGGTCTCGAGGTAGCGTGCTGCCTTGTTACGCATCGGGCCCGGGCTCGATTCCCCGTTGGTACAGGCTCCTGGGTGAGATTTTTCTCGGGGTTTTTTCACTTGTAAGACAAATGTCAGGAAGCTGACCCAACGGTCCTCGAAAATCATCCAGCAATCATCCTTATCATTATCATCATCATTTCACAGGTGTGGAAAGCAACGGGAAGCTACCACACCTACAATTTCCTAGTAAAGCTGCAAAGCATAGCATGAAAATGCTATGATTGCAGTCAAAGACCTGCCCTCGGACAGAACACTGTAGAATAGAAATATATTCCATCGCAAGGTTAAGTTTAATTTAAGTTCTCTCCTAACGCATTAGTACCATCATCAACATGTTTCACATGAATAGGAAGCCGTAACTCCGCCTTCCAAGCGCCCCAACCTCAGAAGTAGGTTTACAAATACGCCATGCCAGGAGAGAATACAAAAAAAAAATATCGCAATGACAACTCGGTGGCACCGATTTAAAAAAAAATGTGGATATCAACAGGGAGCCGGTGACAAACAATAGAAGGGTGTGTTTACTTAGATCTGTTGAAATGAGATACCTTCGGAGGACTGCAGGATACACACTACTAGATCACAAAAAAAAAAAGACATCTTAGAAGAATTACACATGGAATCTTTAAAAAACAAAATTTCTGATTATAAGTCAAGATGGATGCAACATGTTCATCGAATGGAAGATCACAGAATACCCAAACTAATGTTAATCTATCAACCTGCAGGAAGAAGAAGGCCAGGACGTCCACTCAAAAGACTTTTGGATGGTGTTTCTCTTGAGGCCGAAAACAGGTCAACAAATGGCCTAAATTCGTGAATGTACTATGATGATGATTATATACATATAATCATTGTCCACCGCTGTGGTCTCGAGGTAGCGTGCTGCCTTGTCACGCAGCGGGTCTGGCTTCGATCCATGGTCGGGGCAGTTTTTCTGGGTGAGGTTTTTATCGGGGTTTTTCCTCACTTGTAAGACAAATGTCAGGAAAACTTTAAGATCCAAACGCTCCCCGAAATCACATGGCGATCATCATCATCCTTCACCGGTGTGGAAAGCAACGGGAAGCTACCACACCTACAATTTCCTAGTAAAGCTGCAAAGCATAGCATGAAAATGCTATGAATGCAGTATATATATATATATATGAAAAAAAAAGAATGCTTGAGTCGGATTTGAACTCGAGTCTCTAAAGTCTGTACCTTTAGCGCTCTAACCAATAATAATAATAATAATAATAATAATAATAATAATAATAATAATAATAATAATAGCTTTATTTTACCTGGCAGAGTTAAGGCCTTAAGGCCTTGTCTACCACTCAACCAGGTTTAAAAAAAATACAAAAGAAAAGTCTTAAATCTAAATTACAATATATATATAAACTGAGCTACCCAAGAATTCCAATACGAGCATACAATTTTCTTATACATGTAGTATTCTCAATTCACACAAGAGGTAGCGGAAATTTGTTCCAACTGCCATCTCGCGGCTAACATAACAGTTAAGCAAATTTTTAAAGAGAATATTTACTTTATAGCAGTAACGCTTGTATATATAAATATTATAAATATATTTTTGACATTTGGCAATGAAGGCAAATATGATATGAAAAGAAAAAAGAATGCTTGAGTCGGGATTTGAAACCGAGTCTCTAAAGTCTGTACCTTTAGCGCTCTAACCAACTGAGCTACCCAAGAATTCCAACACAAACATACAATTTTCTTATACATGTAGTATTCTCAATTCACACAAGAGGTAGCGGAAATAATACATGTATAAGAAAATTGTATGCTTGTATTGGAATTCTTGGGTAGCTCAGTTGGTTAGAGCGCTAAAGGTACAGACTTTAGAGACTCGAGTTCAAATCCCGACTCTAGCATTCTTTTTTCTTTTCATATCATATTTGCCTTCATTGCCAAATGCCAAATATATATATATATATATATATATATATATATTAATGCATATTAATTCTGCCCGAGGGCAGGTCTTTCACTGCATTCATAAATTGAAGTTTAAATTTCATGTACATACAAAGTTTTATAAGAAAAACGTAATAATAATAACAATAATAACAACAATAACAACAATAACGACGGTAGTAATATAATAAATTAAACAAGAAACAACAATTACTACTTGTACATTACACGTGAAAGTAACGATCAAACCAAAGTTACAGCAAACATAAACTTAGATTTCTTTTAAATTATTATAACGTTCGAAGCCCCTTTGTTAAAAATAGACAGTGGAAACGACATGCAAATTGTATAATCATTCGTACTATTGCAAAATTAACAACTTTCAGGTAACATACTATAAGTGGACTGGTGAACGTCATTGACCCGCTAGTTCCCTCCTCTCCAACAAACAAACAGCTGTAAACATTTGCGGTCTAAACCAAGAATTTTTGAACAGAGTCAACTCTGAAACAAGGCCTGCGGGAAAGTAGAATCTTGAAACTTGGGGATGAAATGTTGTAAGATGAACAATTGCAATCAGGGGTGTGCAAAATTGCCATGTTATTGTCAAACGGATTCTTATGCAAGCAAAAAAACAGGTAACGGGTTTCTTAGAAAGGCACAGCTCGATGCAGACATGTGGTTGGAGCTGTAAAGTGTGCTATGTATGAAATGCCAACCGTCCATACATCCATCTTCCTTACAGAGTTGTGGCAAACTATGTGCTCGTAATAACAAGACAGTAAAAGTTACACGATGAAAAATATGACTTTAAAATGTCGGCTATTCTATGTCACCTGTGAATATTCGATAAAACAAGTAACTGCTATAGTCCGTGAGGGCTAAAGTGTCTAGAATATTTTAAAAAGAGAAAGAGAGTACTCACCATCTTCTTTCTCACTCATACACATATCTCTTCACGGTGACAGCGGTAGGACAGACACTCCCTGTAGTGAACATAGATCAGTGGTGGCATTCCCTTCTAAAGACTAATTTTACAATAATATAATATCTCACAAACTACAAACGAACTCTGAAACAGTCGCCACTGACAAAAATTACGTGAACAAAAGTGACTGGGCGAAAGTGGGGGTGGAGTTTTTCTAGCATTCCTAAGTAATTTTACAATGATAGTCCATTATAGTACACATGTCACTCAGATGTCTAGCGAAGGGTGGAAGAACAATTCTCTAGACAAGGACAGCAGAAATCCTGCCAACTTACAACTTTTACACTATAGTACTGTGCAGTTCTGGTTTCTTTAGCCTCTTTTGATGGGTCGACGGTGTATGGTGCGGTAAGAGGGGGGAGGGCAAGTTGAGAAAACAATAGTTGCTTCACCTGGAGTTCTTATTTACTAGTTCTGTGTTAGTAATTGTTTTGTCCAATATGTTTAAGATTGATAGGAAAGCGCTGTTTTTATATTATTTATTTTTGCCCCTCAAAATCCAACCTCAGTGGTCCACGTCCCGAGGGGTGGGCAACGAGAAGTACGGAATAGCCTATTGGGGTGATGTACGGTGGGGACTAGTTTCCCCGTGACCGCTACGGTAGCCGAGAAGGCCCAATAGGAATTTTAGGCAATCTTTGCTCTGGCATTCAAAAAATCAATTTTTATGGGATTGAATGTTCAAAATCGACAAAATAATATTACAGACCGATAAAATAGACCTTCCTGGATTTTTTGAAGAAGGATAAATCGATTTTTTAACCCAAATAAGTACCGGGTGCCCTTAAGTTGAGATTACAACACAGTATATGCCTAATGATTAGTAAGATTTTTTCAATCGATTACGAAAACTGTTTATTGAGTTTATAAATAGGGTTATGATTACTTTTTTTTTTATCTTGAACGCTAGCAATATTACCTTGATATTGTATTTATTACTTCTGTAGTAGGAAATAGATTTACCTCCATTTACGTAAACATGGTATAATGTGTTACGTATAGCCTATATATTGCAATCTTAAACACATAGCAATTATATTCTTTACGATATGTTTAATATAAAAGTTTTTTTAACGACTTTCATAACAGTTTATTATATAATCTTCATCACTAACTCACTGGCACTATCGAACCCATAGGTTCATGGCCGCGCGGACGTAAACTCTTCATATATCCCTATCCTGAGTTAGTGTTTTTCAATCATACCCTGTATAATCTACTTCCCAAAAATCATGGTTAATGTTAATCTAACATCACATTCTTTGCCTTCCTATTGGGCGTTTTCCTTCTGGTTTTAGTACAAGAAGAATCCATGCCCCTCTATATTTTCCCAAACGTGTCACATGTCCGACCCATCGCAGTCTACGACACTCAACTGTTCTTATTATATCTGGTTTTCCATAAAGATCATGTAGCTCACTGTTATGTAGTCTTCTCCGTTCACCTGTCTGTTCATCTCTCTTTGGTTCAAAAGTTTTCCAAGCAATTTTATTCTCAAATACTCGTAATCTTTTCTCCTCCCTTAAAGTAAGAGTCCATGTTTCGCACCCATATAATATAACTGGTAGAATAATAGTTTTATATATTTTCAGTTTAATGTTTTTTGAAAGGAGTTGGGACATCAAGAGTCTCTGCAATGCATAATAGCATGCATTTCCAGAACTGAGCCTATGTTTAATTTCTTTGTGCATCTCATTCCTATTTGTGATTATTGTTCATAGATATTTAACAACAACAACAACAATAGTAAAATAATAATAATAATAATAATAATAATAATAATAATAATAATAATTGTATTATTTGTATTTTTTACAGCTCAGTATTCTGTCATTTAATACAATTAATTCCATATCCATATTTATTTAAGAGAAAAAAAAGGTAGGCTATGTTTCGTCTCTTCTTGTATAGCCTATTTCAAATATGAGCATGTAATTATATATAAGACCCTGTCCATCCATTGATCTTCTCACTGCCTCACTATAGTTTTTAAACTTTTAAATTTAATTTACTAAAAGTTCAAAATATGGTTGTTCTGAATTATCAAAGCAAATGGTTACAACATGTCCAAAGAATGAAACCATCTCCCTTTCCTAACTTAGTATTGCAGTATCATTCATAGTTAAATATGGGAAATAACATTATGAGGTTCTTAATTCGTAAATTAATGAGCCATTTTTTTAACATCTTACCTCATATTTTATGTTTCTTCAAATACGGGAACTAGTTTTCGAGAGAAGGATCTCTCTCATTTTCAACCGATATTATTTACGAATTGCAGTATCAATCTGAAAGAGTTCAAGATAAACAAAAAAACAAAATTAAGATGAACTACCAACAAGATCTCCTAGGAACAGGCTCGAACTACCTAACCTAAATAAGCTAATGATGATTATGGAATTTTATTTACGTGTCTTTCCTAACAAATTTATAGTCCATTTACTCAGTCGAGTCTTGAAATAACGTTGAGAACAAAACAGACACCAGGGACAAGTCAGTAATGAGTAACAGTACACATGTACATTTGTGCTGAAATGTGTAATTTGGTGCCGCTATCTGCACAAAGCTTCATACTGTACTCCTTAACATAGTGTATATTGTTGCAACAACATCCTGCGTGTTTCCACACTCTCTCAAAAAAAAAAAAAAGAGAAAGAAATTATCAACAAGGAAGCATCACTTTACAGTTACGGACTTGACCATTATCGCTTGTCAGTTGTTAGATATTAGGTGCTTCTAATGTGGAAAGAAGAATGTAAAATTACAATTTTTAAGATTAGTCACCGCTATGGTTTCGAGATAGCGTGCTGCCCTGTCAATCAGCGGGTCCGGGTTCGATCCCCGGTCTGACAGTTTCCTGGGTGATGTTTTTATCGGGGTTTTTCCTCATCTGAAAGACAAATTTCAGGAAAGTTTAAGGCCCAAACGGTCCCCGGACATCATATGGCCATCGCAATCATCATCATTCATATTCATCTTAGATTAAGCTTAGGATTAGGGACTCTCCTGGCGGCCCACCATCATCATCATATCATACGTCAATGCCAGGAGAGACCACCTGAAATGTCAAAAAAAAAGGACAAATCTGGGGCATTAAAAGTTTGATACCTTCCTCTTTACCGGCCACATAACCCGGAATCACTCAACATTATGATTACCGGCCGTGAAAACCTGCATTCAACTATTGACTAAGGCCTGGTATCATACACTAGAAAATAAATGCATTAACACTAGGGACAAGGAGACGACCATTAGCCAATCAGCAAGAGCCACGCCCACTCACCCTGCACCCACCACTAATACAACGTCCACAACGTCCGCAGCGCTCACTCTAAGTAGATCTTCCGATCAGGAAACACGCCTAGAAGCACTCGCCACTGAAGATGCCCTCCGCAGTTGAGGGCGAAACGTCTGGTATCAACACCAACTATGGACCACGGCCACATAACCCGGAATCACTCAACATTATGATTACCGGCCGTGAAAACCTGCATTCAACTATTGACTAAGGCCTGGTATCATACACTAGAAAATAAATGCATTAACACTAGGGACAAGGAGACGACCATTAGCCAATCAGCAAGAGCCACGCCCACTCACCCTGCACCCACCACTAATACAACGTCCACAACGTCCGCAGCGCTCACTCTAAGTAGATCTTTCGATCAGGAAACACGCCTAGAAGCACTCGCCACTGAAGATGCCCTCCGCAGTTGAGGGCGAAACGTCTGGTATCAACACCAACTATGGACCACGGCCACATAACCCGGAATCACTCAACATTATGATTACCGGCCGTGAAAACCTGCATTCAACTATTGACTAAGGCCTGGTATCATACACTAGAAAATAAATGCATTAACACTAGGGACAAGGAGACGACCATTAGCCAATCAGCAAGAGCCACGCCCACTCACCCTGCACCCACCACTAATACAACGTCCACAACGTCCGCAGCGCTCACTCTAAGTAGATCTTTCGATCAGGAAACACGCCTAGAAGCACTCGCCACTGAAGATGCCCTCCGCAGTTGAGGGCGAAACGTCTGGTATCAACACCAACTATGGACCACGGCCACATAACCCGGAATCACTCAACATTATGATTACCGGCCGTGAAAGCCTGCATTCAAAACATATTGCTGTTAGAATAAAAATAACAAAACACAAACGATTCTAAACAGAAGACATCTTAACGATGTCGAGATAGAAAACGAGAGGTCGAGAATACATATCGTAGCATCATAAAATAATCAGGATATTGATTGGAATTTATTTGGAATTGTTAGCTGGTGATTTTATGGTAGTATCTGACCCTGCGTGGTCGTTATTTTACTGCTGCTGTTGCCCCTGGGGTCGAGTAGTTAATTGACAGTCAGGCAATAAACTACAGTATAAGCCTCTCTTCCATACCGCACACTGCATATTAAATATTTCCATTTTCCTCAGGACGTAATTGAATCGCAGATACACAGAACTTTCCAATTAACCTTAAATTGGCAATGTATACTACTGGATACATCTATTGGTATAATTTATTTAATATTTTTAATAAACAGAATAAATTAAACAATTACAAATAACTTAGAAGTGTGTCCAGGCCTATCTAATAATAAGAGCTATGTGTGATTTCGTTTTCTCTCAGGTCCGCCACATTTAAATAACTGGCACGAGAAAGATTAGTCTGGTTTTCCTTAGCGCTAAGACAAATGTCGCAGTGGTCCCCTAATTTCCACTAAGTAAATTATAAATTCCTAAATTTTCTCCTTCTTCTTCCTTTCCAGGATTAGGTCAATGCGACCTGTTCCGGTCTCAAGTACATCGTTTCCTTGGCTGTTCCAAAGATCTTTTTCCATGTGGTTTGTAGGCGTTGATCTTTTTGGGTAATCTTGTATTGTCCATTCTGTCTAAATGTTCTTTCTATTGGTATTTGTGCTCGTCTAGTTTATCGAGTATTGAAAATATCTCCAGTTCATTTCTTATTGATTTATTGTGTAATATATCCATGTGTGTACATCCTTTTACAGATTTTAAAAAATTCATTTCAGTGGCTTGAATGTGTGAGATATCTTTTTTTGTAAGTACCCAAGATTCAGATCCATATAAAAGAACAGGAACAGCCATAATTTTATAAAACCTCTCGGATGGTTCTTCTTATGGTGCCACACATCATTCGATATCGGTTTAATTTATTGTGTGCATCCCAATCGTAGCTGTATGTTATATCTGAACCAAGATAGTTAAAGTGTGCTATCCGTTCTATTATTTCCTAAATTTTATTTTCAAAATTCAAAATTTCGCAAACGATCAGCTAAATCTGAGTAGGATCGTTTCTGGTAGGGTTTGCGGTATCGGGCCTCCCGCCCTCGCATCCTCGGGGCGTTGGCGGCGCCTGTTGCGGTCAGTGTCTTCCTCTTGGCGTTCTAAGATGACACACCAGGTCTTGTAGGGCGTGTGTATGAAAACTTGCGTCGCAGGTACACTTAGTGCAACGAACAACACGTGGAACCACACTTGCAGTACAACCCCTAGAAGTCTGTAATACTTATTCTGAAACACAAGACACACGATACCAGCCCATTGTGTTCCGATCTTCAAACCTATTTTACATCAAAATGGTACGTTTCCGGACATGGGTCCTTATTAAAACTTTATCTAGTAAGTCCCCTCTACAACCCCTAGAAGTTTGTAATACTTATTGTGAATCACCCTGTATAGCTAAACATTCCTGTCATTCTTGTAACGTAAGTTAGGAAATCTCAACATAGAATAGAACAGGAGAATACTGTGACTATTTAACTCATGCCCCAAATCACCAATCACATTTCAATGATTTTAATTTACAACCAATCACAGCCGTGTTTCGCCTAGAATTTACCAACTAAAGTTTGTCATAATAAATAAAGCACCCCCTTTTTAACATTCTGAATAGGCCATAGCATTATTTTTGCAGTAACTGACTCTCTGGGAAATACGGCTACCAGATTGCATATATAGTGCATGAATGTCAACACATACCGCATGCGGGAGTTAATATAAAAACATTTGTAGCAATTGATTATACCACCAAAAAAAGAAACCACTGTTTGCACTTTCTTAAATGTATTTTTTCCCAGGTAATAACATTCCAGAAAAATATAATTGTCATATTTACATCATACGACATCAGAAATGAATTAATATACAGTTTGATGTGTTTAATTTTTTCTCCACTAGAGAGCATTCTTACAATATTGCGTTACTTTGGCAATAAATAGTATGATCTGGTTGCAGTGATAAACAAAAGAAGCAGATGAAGCGTACCAATCGTTTCTCATTTGTTTTCAAACATCGCCGTTTACATTAAATATATAAATATTCTAAAATAACCATAGTTAAATAATGATTTGTGATTAAACAGCTTAATTTTATTCGTTAAATAGTCCTAACAAATGCCACTCTTGATTTCCAAATTCTCTTTGGGAATCACTCGTGGCATTACTTACGGCAACTCTAGCAAACTCATTTTGTTTTCAACTTCCTGAACGGTATTTAAATGGACGTGTATTAACATATACGTGGTTAACCTCCCCAGACGACCTCCCCAGGTAATCTGCTGGAATTAGATTCTCAGAGTAGGTCTTGGCAACCAGGCGGTCGCAGTCACTTTGCAGATGACACTACATGCACTTTAATGTGTTACAAACAACACTTGAAACATTTATCAAACGTGAAATATTTAATTTATATTTGTCATCATTTCCTTACTTACTCACTGGCACTATCGAACCCGTAGGTTCATGGCCGCGCGGACATAAGCTCTCCAAACACCCCTATCCTGAGCTAATGCTTTCCAATCATTCCCTGTATAATCTACTTCCCTCAAATCATAGTTAATGTTGTTCTCCCACCTCATTCTTGGTCTACCAACTGGGCGTTTTCCTTCTGGCTTTCCTACAAGAAGTTTCCATGCACGTCTTTCATTCCCCATGCGCGCAACATGTCCTGCCCATCGCAGTCTACGAGATATTTGTCATCATTTACATATTTTAATTTTAAAAACAGTACTGGCCTATATTACTTATTAAAAAAATTAACTCCCTGGCGCTATTGAACCTATAGGTTCATGGCCGCGCGGACATAAGCTCTCCACGCATCTCTATCCCGAGATGTTTTCCGAACACCCCTGTATAATCTACTTTCCTGAAATCATGTTTTTTCTTACAAGAAGCTTCCTACCCCTCTTTCATTCCCCATTCGTATCACATGCCCTGGCATCGCAGTCTACGAGACTTAACTGTTCTTATTATATCTGGCTTCCTATAAAGACCATGTAGATCTCTGTTATGAAGTTTTCTCCATTCACCTGTCTGTTCATCTGTCTTTAGTTCAAATATTTTCGTAAGAACTTGATTCTCAAATACCTGCACTCGTAATATTTTCTCCTACCATGTTTCGCATCCATACAATATAACTGGAAGAATAACAGTTTTATATACTTTCGATTTAATGTTTTCTTTTAGAGATGTTGGGAGACGAGTCCCTGTAATGCATCTTCTTCTACTTCTTCCTTCCAAGTATTAGGCCAAGGCCTGTTACGATCCTATAGAAAATTTTCCCTCCAGCGTTTCATAGGACGGCCCAGTGATCTTCGTCCTCTTGGTATATAATTATAAACAGCTTTGGGGATCCGATTTGAACTCATTCTTTCAAGATGGTGTTTCCAATTTAGTTGGTACTGTTTAATATATTCCAAAATTTTCGTAGTCTTCAATTCTTTTAAGATATCGGTGTTCCTTTTCCGATCCCATCTGGTGTAACCCGCTGTTCTGCGCATGAATCTCATTTCACAAGCCGTTATTCTGCTTTCATGTTGTCTTTTTAGTGTCCATGCTTCACTACCATAGGTCAACACTGGTCTAGCCAAAGTGTTATATAAACGTAATCTGGTGTTTTTTTGTACAAGGGATGGTTTCATAACTTGATTAATAATTCCTAAACTTTTATTATAACTAGTAACATTTTCGGGGATATCCTTTTCATCCCAGATAGAGAGATAATATCCAAATATTTTGGAGACAGATTTTACTTTGTATGGGGTCCTTCCCATGAAATGCCATAATTTTAGTTTTGTTAATTGATATTTCCATATTAAATTTGGCACCTATTTTTTGTAAATTATACCTGTAATGCATAATATCATGTATTTCCAGAATTGACCCTATGTTTAATTTATATTAGCGTCTCAATCTCGGTTCTAATTTATTATTGCCCCTAGTTACTTGAATCCAGTCACTTATTCAAAATTTCCCCCATTTAACTGTCCATTTCTATTGTATAATAAAACGATCACTAAATAACAAAACAACAAGAGAGACCCAATTGAAATTTTACAAAACGTTGGCAGTACCGGTACTGCTCTATGGATCAGAAGCCTGGATACATAAAAAACAAGATCTAAGTAGGATAACGGCGGCAGAAATGAATTTTTTTAGATCTGCTAAAGGGTGCACTAAGGAAGACAGAATCAAGAACACAGAAATAAGACAGGAACTTGAAATATTTACAATAACTGATAAAATAGATACATATAGACAAAAATGGAAGCAACACATAGACAGAATGAATGAAGATAGATATCCAAAACGAATAACAAAATACAAACCTAAAGGCACCCGAGATGTGGGCAGACCTAGAAAGAGATGGGCTGAAGTCGGAACGGGTCAACAGACCTAATCCATGAATGCAGATGATGAAGATGATGATATATTTGTATATGTGACTATATATTAAGTTTTTGGTATGTTTACTTCAAGCCAAGAGTAGTAAAATACAAAAAACAGACAATTACTGGTCTCATTAGTAAGGCGGATAATTGTTGTGTGAATTATGTTAATAATAAACTTGGGCAAATTTAGCACATAATTTGTACTACATACAAAACATTAACAGTCTTACTAATAAAAATATCTTATACAGGCTTTCATCAGTTGTTTAGTTATAAAATGCATAAGCCTTATGTAGATCATGTATAATTTCCTTACTAATAAACGTTGTGCCGGAGCTATATAACAATCCAACCGTTATACACAACACGTCACATATTCGTCATCATTATGACGTCAGAACAATATTGCGCGCAGTTTGTAACAGAAATAAAACAACATCAACTAGTGATTAATTGTGTAAGAAAGAATATGGATAAGAATTAATAGAGATTCCCTAATTGGGCAGGTACGGAAAAAATAAGTGTGTTTTAATGTATTTACATTCTCCTTTACGCTATGTCAAATATATCGAAGAATTAGTTTCACAGATAATGTGCTGCCATCTAACGTCAAGAATTTCGAACAATTCTTGGAAACTAATAAAAGTATTTTCCCATTACTTATGAATTATATGCAGTGTTTTTTAAGATGCGTTAGAAAACGTTCAAAATAGTAGGAAATGTTACCGACAACAGAATAACGTTTTAAGCGAAAAAAGTCATTGAAGTTCGATCGCGAATCGAACCTAGGACCTCACGGACCGTAGTCAGAAGCTCTAACCACAAGACTATCAAGCTAACATGTGACTTGCTCTAATAATAGTACCTTTTTAATTAAATACATTTTTATATCGGTGTGTGTGTTATGTATTAATGATCAAAAAAAAGTCTCGTTAAATTAATATTATGAAGCATTTAAACTACATTCAGGTTAAATCTTGTCTACAGCAATTATTGTAGAACATATTCTTTAGCGAATCAATGTTCAATTTAAAAATATTAAGTATTAGGCCTAATCGAGAATGAGTGTAAGAAAAGGCATTTTATGATGCCTTTATTTTCCTACCCAGAGCTTTATTAATTATTTATGCCCTGTGCATCCATCAAACAGTCGTTAAAGTGTTGCATTTTGCTTTAAATTTAAGGAAACTTTCATCAATATCATAAGAAAACAATCAGTTGATCTTGAAGTCTGACATTTTGTCTAGTTATACAATCCTTAAACAAGGCTGAAGGCATGTATAACGATTCCCATGTAAAGTTTTACACCTCTTATACACTGAACAGCTAATACAGTGTTTATTAGTAAGAATTTTCAACTAAGATATGTAAAAACCTTGTATAGAAGTTATATATGGATTATTAGTAACAGGGTAAATAAACTCTTAAGTGTGTAATACACAACTAGTAACTTGTTCACGCATGCGCCATAGCAAACTTTTACTGTAATTAAACGCTTCCTGTATCATTACTTGCTACAATGTCGAATACGTAGGGAACCCGATATGGGGGGCAGTGGTTTACACTTTGCCAAAGAGAGCGGCAAAAACTCCAGATACGAGAGGTTGAATTTTTTGGCACACAAAGTAGTCTTGTACAGTAGTTTCCGAATGACGTCACGAGTTTACTGACCCCTTCGCTGGACCCGAGAGGCACGGACTCGCTACCTTCATCATGACGCTGCGTTACTTGGTCTGCCTAATCACTGCTTTACAGGCGCAACCTGTAATTTTCTTACCACATCTCTGCTACATCATCAATCTTCACGTATGCAACTGCATAAAAACCTACTCAATGGATTTAATGAATGGAACAATGACTGAGTGAAATGCCCCGCCCAAAAATGTAGGAGGGGGGAATTTTAGCATGTAGCCTAAAATTAATAACTAACTGGCTCTATCGAACCCAGAGGTCCATGATAGCTCGGACATAACCTCCCCACACATCCCTATCCTTCTCTAATGTTTTCCAATCATCCCCTGTATAATCTACTTCTCTCATATCATGGATAAAAACTCTTACCTCATTCTTAGTCTACCAACTGGGCGTTTTCTGGTCTTTCTTACCAGAAGCTTTCATGCACCTCTTTCAAACCCCATAGGTGCCACTTGTCCTGCCCATCGCAGCCAACGATACTTAACCGTTCTTATTATATCTGGCTTCCTATAAAGACCACGTATCTCACTGTTATGTAGTTTTCTCCATTCACCTGTCTGTTCATCTCTTTTTTTTTGCCCAAAACTTTTCCTAAGAACTTTATTTTCAAATACTTGTAATCTTCTTTTCTCCCTTAAAGTAGGAGTCCATGTTTCACATCCGTATAACTGGGAGAATAATAGTTTTATATATTTTTAGTTTGTTTTTTTGAAAGGAGTTGAGACGACAAGTCCCTGTAGTGCGCAATAGCACGCATTTCCAGAATTGAGCCTATTTTAATTTGTTTAGCCTAATATTAATAGTAATATTAATAGTAATAATAATAATAATAATAATAACAATAATAATAATGGGAGCTAGAATAATGGAGAAGAAAATTCATAGGATTTTTTTTGGACCAATGGAAGATGAACAGACAGGTGAATCGAAAAGACTACATAACAGTTAACTACATGGTCTTTATAGGAAGCCAGATATAATAAGAACAGTTAAGTGTCATGGCGGCTGTGTACAGGACATGTAACACGGATGGGGAATGAAAGACGGGCATGGAAACTCCTTGTGGGAAAACCAGAGTAAAAGCCCTCAGTACGTAGGCCAAGAATGAGGTAGGAGAACAACATTAACCGCAATATGAAGGGAAGTAAATTATATAGCGGGTGATTGGAAAACATAGCAACATGTTGGTCACTGACCTTGATGGGGTGAGAGGATTTAAGTTGTTACTCAAATATGATGATGATGATGATGACTGTCATGATTTCAAATGATATGTAGAACTATACATAAAACATTAAAGAACAAAACAAGAATAGATACTAGATTGAAGTTTTATAAAACATTGGCAGTTCCTGCATTACTTTATGTGAGCGAAACTTGGGTAATGACCAAAAAAATTACAAAGTAAAATACAAAGCGTAGAAATCTACTTCCTTAGAAGAATAAAAGGCTGCACAAGAATGGATCGGTTAAAGAATGAAGATATAATAAGAGTTAAATATGTATCCATTGTGCCGGTTCGCTCAGGGTAGAATATGATTACTCAGGGATGTTTCAAATTATAAACTTATTAATTTAGTTTATTGGATAAATTTGTATACAATATTGTATTTACAATGTTTGATAATTCACTATCTCGGAGTGGAGTTGATGAGTTATTTCCGCCCACGTGTTTTAATATCACTTTCGCGAACGATTACTGAAGAAATTGACTGTTGCAGAACATAGGAGCGTGAGAGAGTTTTCACACGCGTTCTTGCCTTATAAGGGCGATGACTCCTCTCCCATCCCCACTCCGAGTGTATATGTTAGCTTAGAAGGGTAGGTACCATTCGTTTGGGTTTCTATGTTGGTAATAGACTCGTGTGCACGTTTGTGCGCCTTCCGGTTATTACTAATAATGGTACGTTTACTCACGAGTCTATTAGGACCTACTTCTTGCCACACCATTAAATGATAAAATCAAAGGATATAGAGAAAAATGGTTTAGACACGTAGAAAGAATGAATGTAACAAGATTACCAAAAGCAGCATTTAACTACAAGCCAAGGGGTTCAAGGAATGTAGGAAGGCGAGTGAAAAGATGGACAGAACAAGTGTGAGGCAGAACAGGCATTTTACCTAGCCCGTGAAGTGAAGAAGAAGAAGAAGAAGAAGAAGAAGAATGATGATGATGTTCATCCGTAGTTCCGATGTTCGCGGGTTCAAACTAGAATGAGGTCTATGGATATACCTACGGATATTTAATGGCGTAGAAATCCTTCCTTTGGAAGGGAAGCGAAGTCGTGAGTTATGCGTGGTAACGTGGCACAAAAGCCCAAAATAATAGGCCTCTGAGTACAATATAAAAAGTACAGTGTAACCTGCCTCGTTTGACACTCAAACATCTGTTAATTGCAGTTCTCAGGACGAATAGATTGTCCGCCGTCCTGAAGCCTTCCCTGAACCCGGCTTGGTATCGTGAAATTTTATTATTTTCATTTATCCAATTTTTTAGCCTGTTATATAGCACTGTGCAATAAATTTTTCCAAACACCGGCAGAAGAGAGACACCGCGGTAATTGTCCGGATTGTTAACTCCACCCTTACCCTTGTAAATAGGATGCAGTATTGATGTGGACCATTCATCTGGATAGCTTCCTTTTTCAAAAATTTTGTTAAAAATACCTACTATGTACCCTGTCCATTTATCAATTTTCAAGGCTTCTTTATAGAACTCGGCTGGTATACCGTCTAGACCAGGAGCTTTTCCATTTTTCATGGATCAAATCGCATCCCTCACCTCTAGTTTTGTTATCTCCGAGTCTAGCATTGGTACGTCTTGACCAACTAATAATAGCCGCGGTCCCTCCCAATTCCCCCCTCCTGTAAACACCCTTTCGAAATGAAGTACCCAAGTTTCTGGCGAAATTTTATTTACTTTTTTACGATATTTAATTTCCCTAATTACTTTCCAAATTTTGGTAACATCCCGTTCCTTCATAGCCTGATTTGTCACCCATTTCACGCCCAGTTTTCAACTGCTGCCTGAGGTGTTATTAAAGGATCGTTGAAGTCAATCCCACGTCTCAGAACTCTCCGTATAGACATATCTCCACCTGGGGTTCACAAAGATTAAAAAAGAAAAACAGTTTATCACGAAATTCACCATGGAATGTACTCATCACCATTAAAATAGCCCTAAAAATTGTAATAAATGGACATAACCTTCCCAACTTACTAAAACAATTGTTGTAACTCCTCAACGGAATGACCTTGAATTACCTTGGCGGTTTTAGAAGATAGAAACTTTCGGAATGTTGTCTGGCCATATATAGAACTAAGACGCCCGTGCTTGGAAATAAAAATGATAAAAAACTTGAAACAATTTTCAGTTTTTTATACAGAAAAATTGGGGATTCTTTACATGTGACGCGAAAAATGTTTCTAAGTTCAAATCATACATCATGCGCATGCGCCAACAAACGTGAAGCTGTTTACACTATGGAATCACGGGATGCAGCCTTCATAAAATGATATTTAACGAACCTAAAAGTTAACCTAACGCAATTTAAGTACTCCAACCTGTGAAAGACCAACCTAAAAGCTGACCTAACGCAATTTAAGTACTCTAACCTGTGAAAGACCAACCTAAAAGCTAACCTAACGCAATTTAAGTACTCTAACCTGTGAAAGACCAACCTAAAAGCTAACCTAACGCAATTTAAGTACTCTAACCTGTGAAAGACCAACCTAAAAGCTAACCAAACGCATTTTAAGTACTCTAACCTGTGAAAGACCAACCTAAAAGCTAACCAAATGCAATTTAAGCACTCTAACCTGTGAAAGACCAACCTAAAAGCTAACCAAATGCAATTTAAGCACTCTAACCTGTGAAAGACCAACCTAAAAGCTAACCTAACACAATTTAAGTACTCTAACCTGTGAAAGACCAACCTAAAAGCTAACCTAACGCAATTTAAGTACTCTAACCTGTGAAAGACCAACCTAAAAGCTAACCAAACGCATTTTAAGTACTCTAACCTGTGAAAGACCAACCTAAAAGCTAACCAAATGCAATTTAAGCACTCTAACCTGTGAAAGACCAACCTAAAAGCTAACCTAACGCATTTTAAGCACTCTAACCTGTGAAAGACCAACCAAAAAACTAACAATAATACAAAGTATACTTACATATGGATCAGAAAGCTGGACAATAAATGAAAGAATGCAGAAAAGAATCTTGGGGACAGAAAAGTATGAGAATATCCAGGCTACAACATATTCGAAATACATATATCAGACAAGAAATGGATGCACAAGAAACTGCTATCGATAGGATAACAAAGAGAGCTCTACAGTGGTATGGACATGTACAACGGATGTCGGAAGACTAGTGGCCTAAACAGGTGTTAGATTGGATGGTACCAGGCAGAAGGAAGAGGGGGAGAAATAGATAGATAGATAATGGAATTTATTGCCTTTTTTTCAGAATAAAGAAAATACATATGCATTTACATTGCGCACGGGCCTGCTTGGCCGTACGTGCATTATTTTTCCATGAATAATACATAAAACTAGTCATAATATAAACCAATACCTACAAATACACCTGTACCAAAAAACAATAACAGGCTACATATAAGTAAAATCTATGTCTACACTACATCACAATAATACATATCTACATTCATCCACATTCCGTACATTAATATTAAAAAAATGCTAGAAAACAAATTAGAAAAAAGCACACACACATACACCCACACAGCCTCACACATATACACACCGCACACTCATACCCCCCTCCCCCCGTCCCAGACTATTCAACTTATCAGACCTACTTATTATATAACATAATTTAAAGATTGAAGGAACATGGTATGAGGGAATATATGATCCATGATGAAGAGGAGTGAACAATAATCACAAATAGGAATGAGATGCACAAAGAAATTAAACATAGGCTCAATTCTGGAAATGCGTGCTATTACGCATTGCAGAGACTCTTGATGTCCCAACTCCTTTCAAAAAACATTAAACTGAAAATATATAAAACTATTATTCTACCAGTTATATTATATGGGTGCGAAACATGGACTCTTACTTTAAGAGAGGAAAGGAGATTACAAGTATTTGAGAATAAAGTACTTAGGAACATTTCTGGACCAAAGAGAGATGAACAGACAGGTGAATGGAGAAGACTACATAACAATTAACTACATGGTCTTTATAGGAAGCTAGATATAATAAGAACAGTTAAGTCTCGTAGACTGCGATGGGCAGGACATGTTGCACGTATGGGAAATGAAAGACTTGCATGGAAGCTTGTTGTAGGAAAGCCAGAGGGGAAAACGCCCAGTTGGTAGACCAAGAATGAGGTGGGAGAATAACATCAACTATGATTTGAGGAAAGTAGATTATACAGGGAATGATTGGAAGGCATTAGCTAGGGATAGGGATGTATGGAGAGCTTATGTCCGCGCGGCCATGAACCTACGGGTTCGATAGTGCCAGTGAGTAAGTAAGTAAGTATCATGAAGAGGGGTATGGAAGAGGGACAATGGAAAGATAGGAATTTCTGGAATCAAGGGCGAACTGCTGTAAAGTGGAAAGCCTGTATTAAGTAAGTAAGATTTTACAGGAACGATTGGAAAGTATTAGATCAGGATAGCAATGTATGCAGAGCTTAAGTCCGTGCGGCCATGAACCTACGGGTTGGGTACTGCCAGTGAGTTAATTAAAATTCTAATTTCAAGTAGCTAAAAATTGCTACGTTCCTTATTAATATTGTGCTGAATAAGTGTTATATTACAAGTGTGTGTTGTTTGCGAGAGACAGAGAGACAAGGATGGACGCCGGCCTTCTAATACATTGCCCTCTGTGCAAACCAGTTGCGTACTTACTTTGCTCCTTTTTAACGCGGAAATGAACCACACACCCGTCCTAACAGACACTGTTCTCACCTAAATAGGCAGTCAAGAAGACCCTGTGCCTTATGTAACACTCACCACACCTACTGGCAACCGCTTTTACCTTACGTACACATTCCAGCGACTAGAATTAAATATATTACTTAATAAAAAATATTTCTTATTAATGAAAATTCTCGTCAATACAGAGGTTTGTCTCCAGTGGAACAATATCTTCTTCCTTTTCAGGATTAGGTCAATGCGACCTGTTCCGGTCTCAAGTCCATCGTTTCCTTGACCGTCCCAAAGATCTTTTTCCATGTGGTTTGTAGGCGTTGATCTTTTTGGGTAATCTTTTATTGCCCATTCTGTCTAAATGTTCTTTCCATTGGTATTTGTGCTCGTCTAGTTTATCGAGTATTGAAAATATCTCCAGTTCATTTCTTATTGATTCATTGTGTAATCTATTCATGCGTGTACATCCGTTTGGGCCTTAACGTTTTTCTGACATTTGTCTTACAGGTGAGGAAAAACCCCGATAAAAACCTCATCCAAAAACACTGTCCGGACCGGGGATCGAACCCGGGACCGCTGCGTGACAAGGCGGCACGCTACCTCGAGACCACAGCGGTGGACATATTTGTAATTATTGTTCCTGAGTATTTGAATTCAGCCATTCTTCAAAATTTCCCTCATTTGTTATTAATAGGGGTGAAAAATAGTATTGGTTACAGGTTAGGCTGCATCGTACTTATACCGCTATGTTTACAAACTGCACGTTGACACGCGCTACTCGGGACAGACTACTAGTACAGTCCGCTTTGTGTAAGAATGGACACATCTTTGCACGATGTTTGTTTCTGCATTCTGATACAATCACACGTCACATAAACAGGTCTATTACTGAACACTCTCCGCTCCGAGCAGGCAGTGGAGACGCTCCACAAAGACACGCATTTTGTAAACAATGAGTTACTATCCTGATATCGCCCTAGTCATTATCTGTCAATTTCCATTATATAATGTATTTCTATGTGTGAACATATATTTAGTTTTCATGTACTTCAACAATATCATTTTATTTGCATTAACCCATTCACCTCAGAAGACGAGGTAGACTCGCTTAACTCTGCTGTTATATATTTTGTACATCCCTTGGAAGGGTAATGTTTTGTTAACATTTATGAATAGTAGAGGAATGTGTTTTGGCCTTCACAGTTATTTTGATCTCGAGCACCGTTATCTTTTGTTCGTTTTGAATGCCTGAAATTACACAATATAATTTACGGTGACTTAAATCCTGTTTCTGGGGAAATGCATTGGGCATTCAAACCTGAGGCGAATGGGTTAATATACTTGGTATGGTTGCATATAATTCCTTTTCTTTTAAAAATTGCATCCTCCACATATAGAGAGAGAGAACGACTTACTTACTAGCACTATCGAACCCGTACGTTCATGGTCGCGCGCACATAACCTCTCCATACATCCCTATCCTGAGCTAATTTTTTCTAATAATCCCCTGTATAATCTATTTCCCTCAAATCATAGTTAATGTTATTCTCCCACCTCATTATTGGTCTACCAACTGGGCGTTTTCCCTCTGGCTTCCCTACAAGAAGCTTCCATGCACGTCTTTCATTCCCATTCGTGCCACATGTCCTGCCCATCGCAGTCTACGAGACTTAACTGTTCTTATTATATCTGGCTTCCTATGTAGTTCACTGTTAATGTAGTTTTCTCCATTCACCTGTCTGTTCATCTCTCTTTGGTCCAAAAATGTTCCTCATCATCATCATAGTACATTCACGAATTTAGGCCATTTGTTGACCTGTTTCGGCCTCAAGAGAAACATCATCCAGAAGTCTTTTGAGTGGACGTCCTGGTCTTCTTCTTCCTGCAGGTTGATATCTTAACATTTGTTTGGGTATCCTGTGATCTTCCATTCGATGAACATGTTGCATCCATCTTGACTTATAATCAGAAATTTTGTTTTCTAAAGATTCCATGTGTAATTCTTCTAAGATGTCTTCATTTTTTTTTTGTAATCTAGTAGTGTGTATCCTGCAGTCCTCCGAAGGTATCTCATTTCAGCAGATCTAAGTCTCTGTATATGCTTCTGTTTCAACGTCCATACTTCGCTACCATACAAAAGAGTTGGAAGAGCCAGTGTTTTATACACTTTTAGTCTTGAATGCTTTTGGACTAACTGTGGCTTGAAGATAGAATTTATTAACCCTAAAATTCTTAAAAATTTAGATATTTTTGCATTTACATCCTTTTCTTCTTCATATGAGATATTGCATCCTAGATATGTAAAATTATTTACCTGCTCCAAAAATGTTCCTAAGAACTTTATTCTCAAATACCCGTAATCTCCTTTCCCCCCTTAAAGTAAGCGTCCATGTTTCGCATTCATATAATATAACTGGTAGAATAATAGTTTTATATATTTTCAGTTTAACGTTTTTTGAAAGGAGTCGGGAAGTCAAGAGTCTCTGTAATGCATAATAGCACGCATTTCCAGAATTGAGCCTATGTTTAATTTCCTTGTGCAGGACGGGGTAGGTAGAAGTTGTAGTGATGGCAAAGGAATTTTGCATTATCTATTCTATCAGAACAGCCCTTTTCTCAGGCACTTCACTAAAATCTAATTATGATTAGGTTGAAATTAATCTCTTTTGTTTGTTTTATAAATCTCATTCCCGAGAGAGAACGACGCCAAACAAAATTTCCCACGGATAGTAATTCAAGGTAAATATTTTAGGTTAAAATTTCCTTTAAAATTATATACATTCTACGAACTACTTTCTTCCGCGAATTTTTGTACCTTATTGAGAAAGGTATTCTCCTCTGATAGTTATTATCAGACACCAATTTTCTGTCTTGGTCAAGTTCACACCGCTGCAATTAATAAAACAATGGCTGAATCGTGCGCAACCATCGATTGAGATGTATAGATCAGGTCACATGGTAATGAGGTAAATTTACATAAACCTACATGCAGGTTGGTAGACGTGGTGCCTCAGTTTCACACTTTTTAAGGCGCGATGCTCCTAAACAAGTTTCATTAATTGGTCTCAACTAGTCAAATTAAAATCTCATTAAAAACAGATCGGGAGAGGAAATTTTATTAGCGCAGGTTGGCATGTATATTTAGAAGTTGAGAGAACGCAAACACGTTGTTTATTTTTGCGGAGTTACATGGAATCCTGGATTACAAACCAAAATATTTTAATCCGGGAGCTTCACATAAATTTACGTGAATGACTATGCAGAATTCCTTTATACTTAGCAAAGCAAGCTTTCTGTTGATTTCACTTATACACTGAACCAGCTAATACCTGGCGTGCCTAACTATGCCTAAATAAATTTAATGTGACTATTTAACTCATGCCCCAAACGGGAGTCAATGACCAATCACGTTTCAATGATTTCTGTTTTACAACCAATCAGAGTCGTGTTTCACGAAATATGTATCAGTGTTATAATTACCATATTAAAGAAAGCTCCTCCTTTTTAATATTCTGGACAGGTCTGACCATTATTTTGCAGTGACTGAGCCTATAAGAAATACGGCTACCAGATTGTATATATAGTGCATAGATGTCAACACATAGCGCTTGCAGGATTAATATAAAAACATTTGTAGCAATTTATTATACCACCAAAAAAAGAAACCACTGTTTGCACTTTCTTAAATGTATTTTTTCCCAGATAATAATCCAGAAACATATAATTGATATAGAGTTTGATGTGTTTCATTTTTTCTCCACTAGAGAGCATTCTTACAATATTGCGTTCCTTTGGCAATAAATAGTCTGATCTGGTTGCAGTGATAAACAAAAGAAACGGATGAAGCGTATATTACACATCCAAGTTAACTGTTCACGGGCGGAGGGGAAGAGTTTAAGCGCTAGTATCGCCGATCTGCTGAATCTGTGGAAGGGATGTAGGAGAAAACTGTCCATCCGATCACGTATTGAAAATTTTCAACTTCAAATGTGGGAGGAGAATCTCTAAACACGTGTGAAAGTTCTTAACATGGTTGTCAAATTTGTCATTTAAGCACGGAATGCTCTAGCGGTCGGATCATTTAAAATCACAGTATTTGTCGTCTCTCTGTTGTCAGCCTCACAATAAATCACAAGTGCCAACATGTTATGAGAAGGGCAAGGAAGGGACAGCTCATTCCTAGACGTAACCCCAAAAGTAACAGGGTTGTCAAGTTAGTCATTCTGCCACTGACCGCGCAGAACGACGGATCATTAAAATACATAGTATTTGTCAGCTCTCTACCTGCCAATCAAACAACATAATTCAAAGGACAGGAAGTGGCAACATAGTAAGGAATAGAAAGAGAAAGACAGTTTGTTAGTTAACATATTTTCCGCCTGCACAAAACACTTGGATGGGTAATACTTACTTACTCAGTGGCACTATCGAACCCGTAGGTTCATGGCCGCACGGACATAATCTCTCCATACATCCCTATCCTGAGCTAATGCTTTCCAATCATTCCCTGTATAATCTACTTCCCTCAAATCATAGTTAATGTTATTTTCGCACCTCATTCTTGGTCTACCAACTGGGCGTTTTCCCTCTGGCTTTCCTACAAGAAGCTTCCATGCAAGTCTTTCATTCCCCATACGTGCAACAAGTCCTGCCCATCGCAGTTTACGAGACTTAACTATTCTTATTATATCTGGCTTCCTGTAAAGTCCATGTAGTTCATTGTTATGTAGTCTTCTCCATTCACCTGTCTGTTCATCTCTCTTTGGTCCAAAAATTTTCCTAAGTACTTTATTCTCAAATACTTGTAATCTCCTTTCCTCCCTTAAAGTAAGAGTCCATGTTTCGCACCCATATAATATAACAGGTAGAATAATTGTTTTATATATTTTCAGTTTAACGTTTTTTGAAAGGAGTTGGGACGACAAGAGCCTCTGCAATGCATAATAGCACGCCTTGGATGGGTAATACCTATCGTTTCTCATTTGTTTTCAAACATCGCCGTTTACATTAAATATATAAATATTTTAAAATAACTATAGTTAAATAATGATTTGTGAGTAAACAGCTTAATTTTATTCGTTAAATAGTCCTAACAAATGCCACTCTTGATTTCCAAATTCTCTAGATAAATTGGAAATCATTCGTGGCATTACTTATGATAATTATCTTGTTATACTCCGTTTTCTGAGTAAAAATAATTTTCACGCGTTTATTTTCAATCATTCGAATTCTGATCAGGCACTAGGCGAGTTAAAGGAAGCTACGTTTCTAAAATGAGTTAACATTTTACAATATGGCTGTCATTCTTTAGATTTTATTGATAGTAGAAGATATAAATTTCATGGTTCGAAAGTTAGTACATTTCATTACTTAAATTAAACCTTGTCTAATCTTCGTCTCAGTAATTTAATTAAATTTTTTTATATTTACATATTCGCACCTTATGCCTCGACATAGAACATTGACGGGTTGGAGTGAGAGACAAAGAAGGGATATAATATATTCCAATAACATAATAATAGGGAGATTTTCAGGAAGTGGCTGAATTCAAATACCTAGGAACAATAATCACAAATAGGAATGAGATGCACAAAGAAATTAAACATAGGCTCAATTCTGGAAATGCGTGCTATTATGCATTGCAGAGACTCTTGATGTCCCAACTCCTTTCAAAAAACGTTAAACTGAAAATATATAAAACTGTTATTGTACCGGTTATATTATATGGATGCGAAACATGGACTCTTACTTTAAGAAAGGAAAGGAGATTACAAGTATTTGAGAATAAAGTACTTAGGAACATTTTTGGACCAAAGAGAGATGAACAGACGGGTGAATGGAGAAGACTACTTAACAATGAACTACATGGTCTTTATAGGAAGCCAGATATAATAAGATCAGTTAAGTCTCGTAGACTGTGATGGGCAGGACATGTTGCACGTATGGGGAATGAAAGACTTGCATGCAGGCTTCTTGTAGGAAGGCCAAAGGGAGGACGCCTAGTTGGTAGACCAAGAACCAAGTGGGAGAATAACATTACTATGATTTGAGCGATGTAGATTATACGTGGAATGATTGGAAGGCATTAGCTCGGGATAGGGATGTATGGAGAGCTTATGTCCGCGCGGCCATGAACCTACGGGTTCGATAGTGCCAGTGAGTAAGTAACTAAGTAAGTAAGTAACATAATAATAGGCTAAATGCAAATTTAAATAAAATACAAATGTCAATTGACGCGTTATTGTTTTTTAAATATGGCTTAGCCAAGCTATACCACATATTTCCTGTCGTTCGTATTTTCCGAATAAAATAAAAATGAATGTATAATGTATTTGTGACATACTTAAAAATGTAAGTAATTATGGTCGAATGTCGACCGCTGGGCGACCTCTAGTATATATTATAATGATATTGTGAAAAGAAAAATTAATGTCTGCAAATTAAAAACTGCAAAACTGTATCGTGTAGCACAGGACAAGAGCTATCTCAACACTGATTCAAACAGAGATAATGTTTTCTTTCAGGTGTATACCAGAAGTTGGGATGTAGAATGAGAGGTAGATTGTTGATGCATAACTGTCGAGCAAGGAAAATAACTTACAATATCCAACACTGACTTAAAATTTAAACGTATTTCTATTGAAACTTAAATAATGACGCATAACCGGTTGAAGCTAAAACGCCTTCCAATTAACAGTGCGCGAAGTATAACTGCAAAGTGAAATAAATACAAAAAGTACAAAAAAAAGACATATAAAGCCTGCACTTATATACACAAAAGAGGGACAGTCTATTGCCGGGTCAATTACCCGGAGTTTGTAGAAATGATATGAAGGGTCTCTAAATATTATTGAAGTCATCATCATCACTCCAGGGATTAGGCAATTGCCCGTTCCGACTTCATAATGCATCAGCCCAACGTCTTCTAGGTCTTCCAACATCATGTCTTCCTCTTGCTTGATAATTTCTTGCTAACAATGGATATCTCTCCTTACTCATTCCATCCATGTGATCAATCCATTTCTGTCTGTAATTCGTGACCTTATCCAATAAAGGCTGTACTTTCAATTCTTCTCTTATATCCTCATTTCTTATTCTATCAAGTCTTGTACATCCTTTTACTTGTCTTAGGAACCTCATCTCCGCCGTCTGTATTCTATCCTTCTGTCTTTTCACTGGAGCCCAAGTTTCACATCCATACAATATTGTGGGAACCGCCATAACATTATACATTTTTATCTTGGTTTCTTTTCTAATTTTATTTTTGAATGTTCTCTGTATTGTTCCACACACCGTCTGAAATGATTATATTATATTATTGAAGTAAAAACTGAAATAAAAATGTTATAATTAGAAATAGCTTAATGAAGTAAATTATGCGAGTTGAAAAAACGTTAGAAAAAATAGAAGAAAAACGTTTGAAATGGTATGGTCACCTCATAAGAATGGAAGAAGATAGAATACCAAAGAATATCCTTAATTGGAAAGCTAATAGTAGAAGTGGAGAGAACGTTGGATGGATGAAGTCAGGAGAAATATGGATCCTAGAGATTTGAGGGAAGAAGATGCTTTAGTCAGGAACATCTGGTGACAAATCACTTTGGATTGAAGAATAAACACTGTATTGTGGAATATTCCTAAAAAAAGTTATAATTTTTTAAAAGTCCTGATTTTTAGGAATATATAAGGACTTGTAAAATTATTGTAAAAAGTGAGCTAGATAAGATTTTTTTTTTAATGTGAATGAGTAAACATGGCGGACTGAATAAAAGTCTCCATTCATGCAGCCAGAGGAAATACAAGCGGTCGGCAACGACTTCAACAAGAAGCTTTCCAGTTTGTTGAATTTTAATTGGCAAAGCTTGATCTAAACTTGTGTGACAAGGTTAAGTTTGTTTCTTTACGTTGGTAGCACGACACCGGTCTCTCGACTCCACTGCAACCACTGCCAAGACTCCAGAGATACAGCTCAAACAACACCACATCCACAGAAATAACACAATAGATCAACTCAAATCAGAATACATTCCAATAACTGTTACTAGAGCATTCGCTAAGTAACGGCAAAACTGCTATAAAATCACAGAACATTTATTTAGGTTACTTCTGCTATTATGAAATTCATTCATTAAAAAACTCCTGGCGCGACAGGCTGCTGGCCTCACATCCACATGTATCAATCAGAGGTAGATGATCATCAGCCAGTATTGGGGTGAAATGTGATCAGCATGTCGAGTCCCCCAGCCGTTATAGCTGGTTCCTCAAACCTGGAGCCGCTACTTATTGTAGCTACCCAAATGCCTCACGATGCTGGGTGGGCTCCGGTCCCATATTGACCGAAATACCACGAGAAAATTTCTTCCCCCATGGAGACTCGAACCAGTGCAAGACCCGTAGCTCTGCACCAAGGCTTCCTGCCTTAACCACTCGGTTACGGCGCGGGACACTTCATTCATAGTCAACTATATAACTCGCTGGCACTATCGAACCCGTAGGTTCATGATATAAACGCTCCATACACCCCTATCCGAGCTGATATTTTCCAATCGTCCTCTGCATAATCTACTTCCCTCAAATCATGTTTTATGTTATTCTTCCACCTCATTCTTGGTCTACCAACTAGTCGTTTTCCCACTGGTTTTCCTAAAAGAAGCTTCCATGCATCACTTTCATTCCTGATTCGTACCACATGTTCTGCCTTTCGCAGTCTACGAGACTTAACTGTTCTTATTATATCTGGCTTCCTATAAAGACCATGTAGTTCACTGTTATGTAGTCTTCTCCATTGAATTGTTTGTTCATCTCTCTTTAGTATTTTTTCCCCCCTAAGAACTTTATTTCCAAATCTCTTTTCCTCCCTTAAAGTACGAGTTCATGTTTAGTATCCGTATAAAATAACTGGAAGAATAACAGTTTTATATATTTTCAGTTTAACCTTTTTTTTATGAGAGAAGTTGGGACATCAAGAGTCTCTGTAATGCATAATAGCATGAATTTCCAGAATTGAGCCTATGTTTAATTTCTTTGTGCATCTCATTCCTATTTGTGATTATTGTTCCTAGGTAGACTTATCTGAATTCAGAGACCTCTTTTAAAATTTCCTTCATTCGTCATTAGCTGTCCATTTCCATTATATCCATCCATAGTAATTCTGCCCGAAGGCAGGTCCTTCACTGCAATCATAGCACTTTCATGCTATGGTTGCAGCTTTACTAGGGAATTGTGTAGGTGTGGTAGCTTCCCGTTGCTTTCCACACCGGTGAAAGATGATGATGATGATTATAATGATAAGGATGATCATGATGATGGTCATATGATTTCGGGGACCGTTTGGGCTTCCATTATATAATGTATTTTTAAGAGTGAACATATATTTAGTTTTATTGATATATATATATAGGCCTATATATAAACAACAAGAGAGACCTAATTGAAATTTTATAAAACGTTGGCAGTACCGGTACTGCTCTATGGTTCAGAAGCCTGGATACATAAAAAACAAGATCTAAGTAGGATAACGGCGGCAGAAATGAAATGTTTGAGATCTGTTAAAGGGTGCACTAAGGAAGACAGAATCAAGAACACAGAAATAAGACAGGAACTTGAAATATTTGCAATAACTGATAAAATGGATACATATAGACAAAAATGGAAGCAACACATAGACAGAATGAATGAAGATAGATATCCAAAACAAATACAAACCTAAAGGCACCCGAGATGTGTGCAGACCTAGAAAGAGATGGGCTGAAGTCGGAACGGGTCAACAGACCTAATCCATGAATGCAGATATATATATATATATATATATATATATATATATAGGCTATATACACACATACGCTGCCAGAGCCAATTTCTTAGTGTTACTCTATGTTGCCAAATCCTTGAAATATGGCGCACTCCATTTGCAGCACCATTTCGGGATATCTTTCTCATTGATCGATCAAGAATTTTGTGGTTATCAACTCTTGTTTGAAATTGAATGCCTCGTAGAGGTATAACTTATAGCCACAAGGGCTACTGTTCGGTGAATTTGGTGGAAGTTCCAGTACTTCCCAATTCCGCCTTCTAAACAAATTAAACTAAACATCATTTTAGGGCGGTATTACATACTAAATGAGAGAAACAGTGAATGTATTCACAAAATATTGCTATTTCCAGGCTTTCAATATTACAGATGTTTACAACAAGGACTACTCAACAATATACTACAAGATCCACCAGGATCATTGACTTACAACAGTGTTGTTGATGTCCCAGTATTTATCATGTCTGACATATCTTTAGCAGAATCAGTTATATTTCTAGAGGGGTAGATGGACGTTGAAATGTGATAGACCAAAAGTAAAAAAAAAAGAGAGAGAAGAGATGTAAAAATGAAAATAAGCACACCATCACCATCATCATTAGCAAGGTGGGTCAAGGCTTCCTTCAGAATTTTTCTTCAAGCTTCTCTATCACTGGAAAATGTTCACGAATTCTTGAGTTTTAAAGATTTGACATCCTATAGTACTCCATCCATCCATCTCAAATTTGGTTTACATTTTTCAGTCTTACTTCTGGCTTACCATCTATTATTCTAATTACATATTTTGAGATCATCCTCTACGCATTTCCCTATTCTATTTCGTAAAATGTTCCTATAATATATGTGTAATTATTATAATATATATAAAGGTTCCGGTTGGCCTTGAATTTCTTGGGAAAGTTTTGTTGAATTCTATTCGCTTCTCTATTATAAGTGAATACGTTGTCTGTGCAGCTTCTTCCTTTCCTAAAACCTGTCTGCTCTTCTGATATTATTGCGTCTATTTATTTACTTTAATATCAGTAATGATATCTGATGATTTATAATAAAGGATAAATGCGCACAAACCGTGCAGATATTACATGTGAAGTACTTAATTGTCTTTGCTATAAGCACTGATTGATTTAAGTTGTTTTTTACAATTCATAATATGGTACTTTTCACATGTTTGTGAACACAAAACACATATGCACATATCGTTAGGTTCATGAAATGTCTTGTAGCAGCATACCTTGTGATGGAAGCCATGGACTGCCAGTCTGGTAGTGACATGACGCATTTCACAGTTCGATTCTGTCCATCGTCTGTCTTGCATCGCACAGGTCGCATAGAATGATGATGGTATGTCCTTCTTCTCTTGCATATCTGATGATTTATATAACTCATAGAATTCCCTGTTATGTCTCATTCACCACTCTCCATTTTCTTTAATAGGTCCATATATCCTCCTAAGTATCTTTGTTTCAAAAGCAGCCAGTTGAGATTTGTCACGTTGCAGAACCCAGGTTTCACTCCTGTAAGTTAACACTGGTTTAATTAGTGGTTTATATAATCTGGTTTTTGTTTCACGTGTCAAATATTTTTAATTTAAATACTTTACTTATTGAAAAATAAAATTTCTTAGCATTTTGTATTCTTTTATTTATTTCTTCCTGGATATTATTATGTTTTTTTTAGTCCCATAAAACATGAGTCCATAAATTAAACAGTTATGAAGCAATGTAAATTTTACTGTTTGGGACTCGCTGATAGCAAGTGTCAGTTCTAACAAAACCACCACAGAATTATCAAATTTCTTTCTGATTTGTTTTCAAACATCGCCATTTACATTAAATATATAGATGTTTAAAAATTACTATATATATATATATAATATATTAAAATAATGTTTTTTTGAGCAAATAGCTTAATTTTATTCGTTAAATAGTCCTAAAATAATTGCCACTCTTGATTTCCACTTCCTGACTCGTCAATTTATCGATGATTTGAAATCACTCGTGACATTACTTATGATAATTTTCTCCTACGCTGAATTTGGCGCCTGTTTGGCGAATTAAAAAGAATAAGAAAGAAACTGGTTTTGGTAATTAAATTCAGAATAGCAATAAAGTTGAAGAACGTTTGATCTGATTTCATTTTAAAATCTAACAACTGAAAGTGTAGAAAAAAAAAAGAACATCACATATAGTAACGAGATTTAGCATTTCGTTTGTCTAATCAGATTGCGACGTCAGTCACTTGTCTCACGGATATGATCCTAGGTGTCAGCATCGTGCTGTAGAGCCACTATTTCATTCCGAAACAACGTTTAACAGCTCCAGGGAAACAAAGTGCTTTTAAAATGTTTTCAAACGATTTTTCGTTCTTCTTTATTTGTTATACTAACGGACCTGACAGATGTTATCTTGCCCGAACGATAAAAATGTTACTTTTTACCGTAAAATTCACTAATTAATAAGTTCTCAAGAAAATCCTCACTGCCATCTTTTGTGGCCGAGGAGGTGTGCATTATGGCGTTACAGTGTTGTCGCGCGGAATATCAGCAATGCATATGACTCATCATCATCAGCATCATCATAATTGGCTCGACAGCCCCAAGTGGGCCTTGGCCGCCTTCTGAAACCTATGCCAGACTTCCCTGTTCTGCGCTTCATTCTTCCAGTTTTTTATTTTTAAAATTTTAATGTCTTGAATTATACCATCCTCCCATCTTAATTTAGGTCTTCCAACCTTTCTGGCCAATAGTGGTTGTTCATTGTAAATTCTTTTTGTAATCCTTTTGTTGTCCATGCGAATAATGTGTCCAGCCCATGCCAATCTATTAACTTTAACAAAATTCAAAATATCTGGCTGATTGTACAATTTATACAATTCATTATTATATCTCTTTCTCCATGCATTATTTTCTTTCACGGCACCAAAAATGGATCTTAGTATCTTCCTTTCAAAACGCCCTAATAATTCCTCATCAGATTTCAACATGGTCCAAGTTTGTGATGCGTAAGTTAACACTGGTCTAAGGAGAACTTTATACATGAGTATTTTTGTCTTTCTATATATAAATGCAGATGACTACACATCTGAAATAAAAAAAATGTCCTATTACCCGATCGAAGCGTCACCTACCGGGTCCAATTTGAATCTAAACCATCAAGGGACCCACTGAGACACACAAAAAAAAAAATTTCATCAAAATCGGTCCAGTTGTTTAGGCAGTTTTTAATTTCGGATTTCAAGTAAACCTCCACTTCTAATTGTCTGATTTCACTCATTTTTTTGGACAATACCTACCTCGGTTTATTTTAATACGATATACAGAGTTTCGTTGTGAAATATCGAAAATTGTGACCGCTAGAGCGATTCTTACATTTTGACTCCAGGTGAACTCCTACGCCTAATGGTGTTAGAGGGTCCAATTGTGAATCTGAACGATCCAGGACCCACTCAAACACAAAAAAAAAAAAAAATCAGAATTGATCCAGTTTAATAGGCATTTTTTAATTTCGGATTCCAATCTAAACATCCACTTTTAACGGTCGGATATCGCTGATTTTTTGATAATACTTATCATCTGCAGTGATGAACAAATGTAACAATCAAACATTTTTCATTTGTTTTCAAACATCGCCGTTTACACTACATATATAAATATTTTAAAATAACTATATTTAAATAATGATTTGTGAGAAAACAGCTTAATTTTATTCGTTAAATAGTCCTAACAAATGCCACTCTTGATTTCCAAATTCTCTAGACAAATTGGAAATCATTCGTGGCATTACTTATGACAATCGATTCTTTGCATTCGTTTGGTGGAGCCTTTTTTTCCATATCATACTAAACAACCGATGTATCTTGTCCATAATATTTTCTTCTTCTTCTTCTACTACAAGGTTTAGGCTATGCAGCCTGTTCCGGCGAAGTTAAAAGTGGAGTCAATCTTCTGCGTGGTCGGCCAACATCTCTTGTTCCTCTGGGATTATACAGGAAGGTTCTTTTTGGTATTCTTTCGTTGTTCATTCTCATTAAGTGTTCTGTCCATTTCTTATTACTTTCGCTGATTTTATCTTCAATTTTATATATATTTAATTCTTCTCGTATAGTTTCATTCCTTATTCTATCCGCTCTTGTGCATCCTTTCACATTACGTAAAACAGCATTTCCGGATCTTATCTCTCTCTTAATTTTATCAGTTCTGCTGAGAACTAATTAAAAGTATTTTTTCTAGCTGAAAACTGTTGAATGTAAGAATATTGCTACACCTACTGTAAAATCATACCAGACTATTATCAAGTACCAGTTTCATTTAAAAATGATAACGTCTGTTGCCAGAAGCAAGGCCAAGTACTATGTAAAATGTTGAGTGATTGATTTACAAACTACTGGAGAATGTTTGCGTCCATATAAGGGATGAGGGTGCGATGAGCTGACCCTGTGAGAACGAGGCGAGGCGACCCAGTTAACACCCGTCTCACCCAGTGACCCACTCTGTCTGCAAACTCAGATGTTATCCTCGCCGTACGTGGACACTTCCAAACGCTGGTGTAAGTTCACCTTTACAGCCATCCAAAGCAAGATGGGCGACGTTCATTCGTTTTGATAATTTTCCTCATCATTTAGAGTTTTCTCCAAGCAATCTTAATAATTAACACATGCTTTAAAAATACATAAATGTCTACGGACTTCAGATTATCAATTTGTAATACGCATTCACAAATTTCCCTTAACCCTTAATTTCGTAATGTATCCTTTTGGATACATCACTTGGTTCAGTTAATTTAATATTTTAAATAAATCAGAAGAAAAGGAACGAAAATAAACCACTTAAATGTGCGTCTAATTATAGAATATACCCAATAAAATCAGTTATACAAGATTCCGTTTTCACTGCGGTCCGCCACATTCAAATAACTATCAGAAGACATCGTTGACCGGGTTAAAGAAAGTGTCAGGAGGATTTCATTTCAAATTGGGGCTGCAGCAAGCCTAGCCACTACCTTCATATCGGCGAGGGTGCGACAGGACTTCACTTCAAATTGGGGACACAATATGCCTTGCCACTGCCTTCACTACAGCTATGGCTGCGAACTTCAAGGATCAAACAGGAAAATCAAATACGTAAAAACATCGCGAAATTCAGAAACGATCGCGGCGAGACCAATCCTGCATTCTGATTGGCTCTCGGAACCCGTCACTAAAAGCGCAAAATATAAAAAAAATACATAACTCTAGGACCTCGGAACGAACCATAAATAATCAAATAAATAAACCCATTCGATAACTACCAAAAAATAGTTTAATATTTGGATTATAAACACTTAGAAAAGAAATCGTGACAACCCGCGAAAAACCGCGAACTCAGCACCCGGAGCGGGGACCAATACGGCCTCCTGATTGGCTCACGGGACTTGCTATCTAAAAACCGAATAAACAGCTAAAATAAAAATCAAATTAAAACAATCAACGCCCGGAAACAATAATAACATCAAACTAACACAAAATTAAACCATAAATAACCATTCGGAAAAAAAAATTTTAAGAAATAAAACACAGGAACCTCCCGACCAATCAGCGCGCGAGGTAGGCGCCAGCATCACTTATCAAACACCCATGGTGTAAAAGTGAATCGCAAAAGACTCTATAACAATCCGCTGCTCACCAACATTCAGATAAAACAAAAATAATAATAATAATAATAATAATAAACATACACATCTCTGAAAAAAAAAAAAAAAAAAAAAATCCAAATTAAGCAAGTAGCCGGGAACTTGCTGCTGCTGATCACCCAAAGCCATTATTAACTACCACCTATCAAGCATCATGTGCTCAATCAAAATTTACCGGGACAAATGGACTGTGTCTTGGAACCCGGGGTTCCTCTCTTAAAAAAGAGGGACCGAAGGGCTGTCCGCCACTGAGTTATTCAATTTATTCAGACGTAGGACAGTCCGCCTATTCATATTCATATTCATATTTCCCAATTTAAGGGTTAATTAAAGTTCTCCATCGTTATCTGTCCTATATGTTATCATCAGTTACACCAAATATCCTCAATCGAATTCTGAATGTTATTCTTCCAGGTAGTTCTTGGTCTTCCTTTTCTGCTCCTTCTTTCAATTTTACATGTATACTAGTTATAATAAAAGTTTAGGAATTATTAATCAAGTTATGAAACCATCCCTTGTACAAAAAAAAACACCAGATTATGTTTTATATAACACTTTGGCTAGACCAGTGTTGACCTATGGTAGTGAAGCATGGACACTAAAAAGACAACATGAAAGCAGAATAACGGCTTGTGAAATGAGATTCATGCGCAGAACAGCGGGTTACGTCAGATGGGATCGGAAAAGGAACACCGATATCTTAAAAGAATTGAAGACTACGCCAATGTTGGAATATATTAAACAGTACCAACTAAATTGGAAACACCATCTTGAAAGAATGAGTTCAAATCGGATCCCCAAAGCTGTTTATAATTATATACCAAGAGGACGAAGATCACTGCGCCGTCCTATGAAACGCTGGAGGGAAAATTTTCTATAGGATCGTAACAGGCCTTGGCCTAATACTTGGAAGGAAGAAGAAGAAGAAGATGTATGAACAGCCTTTGCTAAGCCAGATATAATAAGAACAGTTAAGTCTCGTAGACTACGATGGGCAGGACAATGGCACGAATGGGGAATGAAAGATTTGCATGGAAGGTTCTTGTAGGAAAACTAGAGGAAAAACGCCCAGTTGGTAGATCAAGAAGGAGGGGTGGGAGAATAACATTAACTATAATTTGATGGAAGTAGATTATACAGGGAATGATTGGAAAACATTAGCTGAGGATGGGGATGTATAGAAAGCTTATGTCCGCGCGACCATGAACCTACGGGTTCCATAGTGCCAGATAGTTATTTGAGTTATGGGCAGGCTTTGGTAGTCTTCTATCCTGCATTCTCCTTAATTGTCCATACCATTTTAGCATTCTGTGTTCAATCTCATCCATTATACTTCTTTCTGCATTCATCAATTTTCTAATGTCTGTATTTCTAATTATTTCCAGTCGAGATTTTCTGGCAGAACTTCTCCAAAAAATCATTTCAACTGTAGTTTTTCTGTTAGCATGTTGTTGTGTCATTGTCCTAGCTTCCGATCCATATAACATTATACTTTCTAGTATGGATTTATAAATTAGTTGTTTTGTTCTGTTAATGATCTTTTTTACCATAGTAGAAAATTACAAATATATCAAACCATAATTCAGAGCATTTTAACATATGGTGCTGAAGTCTGGCAAATTCCTACCAGGGAAATGAAAAGAATAAGTACAGAAAATGGATGTATTAAGAAGATCAGCTGGAAAATCTAGAATGGATTGAATACGAAATAAAGAAATAAGGGAAATTATGGGTGCACAAGAGGAGCCGGACATCATAGACATTATAGAAAAGTAAAGATTACAGTGGTTGGCCATATCAAAAGAATGCCAGAAAAAAAGATTGCCTAAAATTGTTATGGAATGGATCCCAATGGAAAGGAGGAAGAGAGGAAGACCGAAGAAAACTTGGATAGAAGGGGTACAAGCTGCTATGAATATCAGAGGAACGGAGGAAGATCAATGGATGGACAGAGAGGAATGGCGTTTGGTTTCCGGAAGACGGCGGCAGCTTCCATGATACCGGATGATGATGATGATGATGATGAGTATAGAGTTTAACATTCCTATGGTTTTTCTTCCATTAATGATTATTTTTGCTATTTCGTTATTAGATGTTCCATCTTTCTCTATAATTGATCCAAAAATAACAGAAACCAACGCTCTTCTTTATCTTTACCCCATCAATATATAATTCGCCGGGTAATTTATAAGGAATGGACAAGTTTGTTTATAGTATAACTGGAAGGTAGCTCGGAATTGTTATAGTTATGCATCAAGACCGTCCTAGACAGCTCGGCTGCGGAGCGGGACCGACACGGACAAATAGGCAAATGTAATATTAGATAAGATGATAATTCATTTTAAACATGGAGTGTCTAAAAATAGGCCATGTTTTCGCTAAAGTGCCGTTTGTATTATCTATAATCTCAACATTATCAGTACAGCTTCTGATATGTTTCTACAGTTGATAAGGGAAATATCGCATACAAATTCTCTACTCTCTGAGAAGTATGATAACACAAAAACATATTCTTTAAATTAATTATTATTTAGAAACACTTGAACATCTACGTGGTTTGGCGTCAAGTCTTTTTTGTTTTTATAAAACTAAGTAAACACACCCTTCTATTGTTTGCCAGCTGCTTGCTGTCGATATTCACATTTTTTTTTTAAATCAGCGCTTCCATGTTGTCATTGCGATATTTGTTTGTTTGTATTCGCTCTTGGCATGGCGTATTTGTAAAATTACTTATGAGATTGGGGCGCTTGGAAGGCGGAGTTACGGCTTCCTATTGTTATGAAAGGTGTTGACGATGGTAATAATGCGTTAGGAGAGAGCTTGAACTTAATACAGTGAGGAGAATATAATTATATTTCTATTCTATAGTGTTCTGTCCGAGGGCTGCAATCATTGCATTTTCATGCTATGTTTTGTAGCTTTACTAGGGAATTATAGGTGTGGTAGCTTCTCGTTGCTTTCCACACCGGTGAAATGATGATGATAATGATAAGGATGGTGGCTGGATGATTTTCGGGGACCGTTGGGCCCTAAGATTCCTGACATTTGTCTTACAGGTAAGGAAAAACCCAGAGAAAAATCTCACCCAGAAGCGTATACCGACCGGGAATCGAACCCGGGCCCCTTAATTCTAAATATATGTCAGTTTGGGATATCTTCTTTAGTAATTCCTGCCAGTTTAAGTCCTTTTTGACTTCATGAATCCACTTCATAGTATCCACTGGAGCTTTACTTCTGTTTTCGTAGAATTCCATTATCTGTTTTGTAAGCCTATTTGAGTTTCGTTTAATATGGCCATAAAATTTTAACCTTCGTTTTCTAATATCACTATGAATGTCTGTATATATTTTTATTTCCTTTTTACTTCTGAATTATTATTATTATTATTATTATTATTATTATATTATCGTAAGTATCATTATTGTTATTATCGTATAAAATGTTGTTTGTACATGACATTTACATTGCTACATTTATTGTACCTTTAACTGTTTATAATTAGTATAGTGTATATCTATATTTGTCAAATATTTATTTGTATTTGTGCTGGTTGAGTGGAAGAGAGGGCCTTATGGCCTTAACTCTGCCAGAATAAATAAAACTATTATTATTATTATTATTATTATTATTATTATTATTATTATTACACTATTGTGGGATTGAATGTAAATACCTGTATCGAAGAATGAAATTTGTGTTCTGCGCATCGAAAAGCCATGTGTCAACTGAGATCAAACAAGTTGTACATAACAGACCGGATGTTAACACTTCATGCAGAAACGTAACACCTGCCAATTATTAATCTGCAATCTCAACACTTCTCAATCACAACGTGGCAAAATTAACAAATGACTGTGCACATTCAAGTACTATGACTGGCAGATAATACCAAACCATCAGCATGTCCATCCAGTCACATGTGATTAAATATTTGGGTATATTAAAAAAATTGCTTTTTTATGGCGAAAGTGGGCTAGAAGACTCTGCCTTCCAGCCGGCTACTGACTTCAAATTTACTCATTTACAGTCTATTCCCCCAGTCGTTATAACTGGACTAGAATTGAGGATAACATTGTATGGAACAACTTCTATTGTCAGCATGCTGCTTGTCATGTAGCGGGCCCGGGTTCAAACCCCCGGCCAGGACAGGTTTTCTGGGTGATGGATTTTTCGGGGTTTTTCCTCACCTGTAAGACAAATGTCAGGAAACTTTAAGGTCCAAATGATCCCCGAACCTTATATGGCCATCATTATCGTAAGTAATGCCACGAGTGATTTCCAATTTATCTAGAGAATGTGGAAATCAAGACTGGTATTTGTTAGGACTATTTAACGAATAAAATTAAGCTGTGATGTAACTTATAGAGAAAATAAAGATATAGAAAATAAAGTAAATAAATTTCAGGCTATTTGTAGAACCATAAAAAGAACCTTAGGTCGGAAAACAAGGAAAGATACGAAACTTAAATTATATAAAACAATGGCTGTTCCTTTGTTGTTGTATGGAAGTGAAAATTGGATAATGAAATCAAGGGATAGAAGCAGGATACAGACTGCGGAAATGCTGTTTTTACGTAATGTGAAAGGATGCACAAGAGCGGATAGAATAAGGAATGAAACTATACGAGAAGAATTAAATATAAATAAAATTGAAGATAAAGTCAGCGAAAATAATAAGTAATGGACAGAACACTTAATGAGAATGAACAACGAAAGAATACCAAAAAGAACCTTCCTGTATAATCCCAGAGGAACAAGAGATGTTGGCCGACCACGCAGAAGATGGACTCCACTTTTAACTTCGCCGGAACAGGCTGCATAGCCTAAACCTTGTAGTAGAAGAAGAAGAATTAAGCTGTTTACTCATAAATCATTGTTTAACTATAGTTATTTTAAAATATTTATACATTTAATGTAAACGGCGATGTTTGAAAACAAATCAGAAATGTGAGGTTATGTTCATTCACTGCTGCTTGATCATATTATTTTTTGCCAAATAAGATCGCAATATTGTAAGAATGCACCCAAGTGAAGAAATAATGAAACACATCAAACTATATATCATAATCAACATTACGGGTTATTCATTTATTTTTTTAGTAAACATCTCAGTAAAATCAAGGAATCTTTTCATTATTTGCTATATTCAATGTATTTGTTGGAGAAAAATAGTGCTTTGACCTGTTCAGAACATTAAATAGGAGGAGCTTTCTTTATCACAAAAGCAGGAGCTGATAAAGAGAAATCGATACAGAGCGAGGTAAAACACGACTGTCATTGGTTGTAAAACAACATTCATTGAAACGTGATTGGTCATTGACTAGCATTTGTGGCATGAGTTAAATAGTCTCTAAAACGAAACCTCTACGAGGCATTTGTTTCAATCAAAAGTTGATATGCAGAAAGCTCAAGATCCATGAGATGAAAGGGATATCCAGAAATGGTGCTGCAGATGGAGTGTCTCGTCTTCCAAGGATTTGGCAACGTATAGTTGACTTGACAGGTGACTGACTATAAATGAAGTTCGTGATGTCATAAGTAACCTATATAATTTTTTTGTCATATTACAGGAGTGTTGGTATTACTTATTGATTGCATTAGCATTAGTTTCCTATGTTCTATAGATGTAGGACTGGAAGTAAATATCAGTAAAACTAAATATATGGTCACACGTAGAAATTCAGTATATAATGGAAATGGACAGCTAATGACAAATGAGGGAAATTTTGAGGAAGTGGCTGAATTCAAATACCTAGGAACAATAATCACAAATAGGAATGAGATGCACAAAGAAATTGAACATCGGCTCAATTCTGGAAATGCGTGCTATTATGCATTGTAGATACTTTTGATGTCCCAACTCCTTTCAAAAAACGTTAAACTGAAAATATATAAAACTATTATTCTAACCAGTTTATTATATAGGTGCGAAACATGGACTCTTGCTTTAAGGGTGGAAAGGAGATTACGAGTATTTGAGAATACAGTTCTTAGCAAAATTTTTGGACCAAAGAGAGATGAACAGACAGGTGAATGGAGAAGACTTACATAACAATGAACTACATGGTCTTTATAGGAAGCCAGATATAGTAAGAACAGTTAAGTCTCGTAGACTGCGATGGGCAGGACATGTTGCGCATATGGGGAATGAAAGACGTGCATGGAAACTTCTTGTAGGAAAGCCGGAAGGAAAACGCCCAGTTGATAGACCAAGAATGAGGTGGGAGAACAACATTAACTATGATTTGAGGGAAGTAGATTATACAGGGAATGATTGGAAAGCATTAGCTCAGGATAGGGATGTATGGAGAGCTTATGTCCGCGCGGCCATGAACCTACGGGTTCGATAGTGCCAGTGAGTAAGTAAGTATGTTCTATAGATGAAATATGCCTATGTAATGAACAAGTGTTGACCATATTAAGTTAAAAGTTGGGCTGAGCTTAAACATCGGTTGCAGAAATCAAATCAAGCATAATTGTTACTTTTCCTACATTCAAGATGCAACACTTAACTCCAGTCTGTAATTTTCATATTGTACCCTACAGGTGTTTTCTGTGTTACTCCCGCAAGGTCTTCTATATTAGGTTATCAACACAGCAAATGGAGTGTGACCATATTGTACGTGGTCAATTAAGTTCATAATTGAATCGCAGAGGGTCATTTCATATGCAATTCCGTTATTGAAGTACCTTCTTCTAAGCCTGATGTCGAGCTTTACCCTCTTGTAATAAAGCCTTCCAAATCTGCCTAACCACTGTTGCCCTAGTCGAAACAGAATATATAGAGCAAATAAGGAATATTATGGACTATTTCTAATCCTAAAATCCTTTTTTTAGGAAATGTAATGAATATTTTAATGTATGCAGACGATCTGGTAATTATACAGAAGTCAGAGGATGATTTACAAAGAGCCATTTACATGTTGAATCAGTTAGGACTCTATTATAATCTCAAAGTCTCAACTTCAAAAACTAAAATTATGGCTTTTCAGGGCAAAGTGCCAGTCAGAGCAAAAATAGTAATCAATAATGAAATAATAGAACAGATAGCACACTTTAACTATCTTGGTTCAGATATAACATACAGCTATGATTGGGATATACATAATAAATTAAACCGATATCAAGTGATGTGTGGCACCATAAGAAGAACCCTCCGAAAGACTCGAAGAGAAACTCAGCTCAGGTTTTATAAAATTATGGCTGTTCCTGTTATTTTATATGGATCTGAATCTTGGGTACTTACAAAAAAAGATATCTCACACATTCAAGCCACTGAAATGAATTTTTTAAGATCTGTAAAAGGATGTACACGCATGGATAGATTACACAATGAATCAATAAGAAATGAACTGGATATATTTTCAATAGTCGATAAACTAGACGAGCACAAATACCAATGGAAAGAACATTTAGACATAACGGACAATACAAGATTACCCAAAAAGATCAACGACTACAAACCACATGGAAAAATATATTTGGGACGGCCAAGGAAACGATGGACTTGAGACCGGAACAGGTCGCATTAACCTAATCCTGGAAAGGAAGAAGAGGATATTTAGGAAAGTTAAAATAAGACTATATAAAACCTGCACACGTCAATACTGGTATATGGAAGTGAAACATGGACTATGACAAAGACCTCTGAGAATTTAATTAACATAGTTGAAAGAAAGATATTTAAATTGATTAGATCTCTCTGAAATTTTATTCTGGAGACAGATTTTACTTTGTATGGGGTCCTTCCCATGAAATGCCATAATTTTAGTTACGTTAATTGATATTAAATTTGGCAGCTGTTTTTTGTAAATTATAAATTGATAGTTGCAAATCATTTCGGAAAGTGCCAGAAGCACTAAATCGTCTGCAAAAAGAAAGTATAGTTGAAAGAAAGAGTTTGAGAATAATATAACTTATGGACCAGTAAAACAGAAGATGGAGAATAAGGTATAATAAGGAAATCTATGACCTTTTTAAGGAACCTGGTTTATAAATTCTTATGGAATTAAAAAAAATTCAATGGGCCGGACACGTCTACCTCTGTCATTAACACGCCTGGATGTGAGGCCCGCATCTGGTCATTAGGCCAGGGGCCTACTAGGCCTGTCGCGCTTGAGTTATCGGAGTTTTTCCTAAAAATCGTGTAATTATAATAATAATAATAATAATACTAATAATAATAATAATAATAATAGCTTTATTTTAGGCAGAGTTAAGGCCTTGTCTGCCACTCGACCAGGTTTTTTAAAACAATACAAAAAAATCTGGTTAAGTGGCAGACAAGGCCTTAAGTCTCCCAGGGTAAAATAAAACTATTATTATTTTTATTATTATTACTTACTTACTCACTGGCACTGTCGAACCCGTAGGTTCATGGCCGCGCGGACATAAGCTCTCCATACATCCCTATCCTGAGCTAATGCTTTCCAATCATTCCCTGTAGCCTATAATCTACTTCCCTCAAATCATAGTTAATGGTATTCTCCCACCTCATTCTTGGTCTACCAACTGGGCGTTTTCCCTCTGGCTTTCCTACAAGAAGCTTCCATGAAGTCGTTCATTCCCCATACGTGCAACATGTCCTGCCCATCGCAGTCTACGAGACTTAACTGTTCTTATTATATCTGGCTTACTATAAATACCATGTAGTTCATTGTTATGTAGTCTTCTCCATTCACCTGTCTGTTCATCGCTCTTTGGTCCAAAAAATTTCATAAGTACTTTATTCTCAAATACTTGTAATCTCCTTTCCTCCCTTAAAGTAAGAGTCCATGTTTCGCACCCATATAATATAACTATTATTATTATTATTATTATTATTATTATTATTATTATTATTATTATTATTATTACATGATCTTTATGGGAAACTCTGTGAAAACTCCAAACGCTGTAGGTCAGTTAAGTAGACTTCTCCATTCGCCGTCAGTTCATCTCCGTTTTGACCAAAAATTTTCATAAGAATTCTTTCTGGAATTCCCCCTTAAAGTAAGAGTTTTTTCACATTCTGCTGTTTTTTTTACATAGTATTTCTTCGCAACAAACAGAGACATACAATTTTCATAATGCTGATTCTTCTGGTGTTTAGAAATTAGTGCATTTTGTAAGTAAAGGCCAAAAAATCGACTCAGAGTGACCGATACAATGTGCATGAGGGACTTCCGCATGTTCACATTGCAAACTGAACTGACCTACAACTGTCAGAACGCATGAATTATTGTAAAAAGAAGAATCAGTTCATTGTGAATCCCACATGTTACTATATATGGTAAACATTATGTGTCAGAAAGAATGAACTCTTTACCCGAAGGCGCGAGATTGTACAAGTCATTCTCCGATAACATCACAAAACAAAATAAACAACAGACAAACTGTTACTAAGATGATATAGTCATTCATTTGTTTTATATTAAATTTTATAACCAAAAATAAATGAGAGCTATGAATGGAAATGAAGTGGCCGATATGCTGGCAAAAAGAGGAACAATGTGTCTACAGCAACTTAATTCAAGCATATCTTATCGCTCAGCAATCATTTATATCAAACGAACGGGGGGGGGGAAACAAATTCCCAACCAGTCTTCTTCTTCTTCTTCTTCTTCGTCAGGCTCTACGACTTCCAGTGGAATGTCTTGGCCTTCTCAACCAGTTTACGCCACTTCTTCCTATCTTGTGCAGAAGATTTCAAATCAAAAATCCCCATCTCTCTCAAATATTCAATTACGTCATCTTCCCATCGAACCTTGGGTCTTCCCCTTGGTCTTGTTCCTTGTGGCTTCCAATTCAAAATATCATTCGGCAATCTTCCCTTTGGCATTCTTAGTGTATGTCCAAACCATTGTAATCTTTTGGATTTGATGAAACTAACTATATTTTCTTTATTATTCTTGAGGTATAATTCGTCATTCCTTCTCAACCTCCAATTTCCATTTTCCTTTACTGGACCTAGCACTCTTCTAAATATTTTCCTCTCAAACGTTAATAGTCTTAATTTATCTGCTTCTTTTAGTACCCAGGTTTCAGCTCCATAACATATGATTGATCTTATTATTGCTTTATATAATTTGAATTTAACATTTTTTGATATTAATTTGCTTTTGAATATATCGAAATTAGCAAAATATGCTTTATTCCCTTGCGATATTCTTGTTTTGATCTCTTCTTCAACAGTATTATTATCGTTTAGTATTGTGCGTAGGTACTTAAAGGAGTTAATTTGATCAATACAGTCACTATTTATAGTTAGTTCAGTCATTCAGTTTCGAAATCAAGAAAAACAATGGAAAAACACTATCCACACTACACCAGATATGAAGTTGTACCATATTTTCGGCTAAACACAGGACATGATTCTCTTCATCGGATTGGAGTCTACAGAAGTCCTCACTGCCCTCTGTGCTCCAAGAACACTAACATGGGCAGAAACCACCTGCTACAGTGTCAGGCACTTCACTCTGCTACGCTGAAGGATAGATACTGGGAAGCAAGAGCCAAACTTTCTGTTTTGCTATCATGTTCTATTGTTTTAATTAATTTAATTTATTGCCACCTTCATACAGTCTCTTGTCCCTCATCAAATTAATAATTCCCTCTATCCATGTCTTCTTAGGTCTCCCTCTTATTTTTCAACCATTTGGAACCCATTCCAAACTCCTAACTGGCAATATATCTTCATTCATCGTCTTCACATGTCCAAACCATTGTAATTGTTTATTTTCCACAAATTGTTTCGTTAAAGTTCATTATATATGCATCCATAGTTATTCTGCCCGAGGGCAGGTCTTTCAATGCAATCATAACATTTTCATGCTATGCTTTGCAGCTTTACTAGGGATTTATAGGTGTGGTAGCTTCCCGTTGCTTTCCACACCGGTGAAGGATGATGATGATGATAATGAAAATGATGATGATGGCCGGATGATTTTCGGGGACCTTTGGGCCCTAAGCGTCCTCACATTTGTCTTTTAGGTGAGGAAAAACCCCGAAAAAACCCTCACCCAGGAGCCTGTCCCGACCGGGAATCGAACCCGGGACCGCTGCGTGACAAGGCAGCAAGGTACCACGAGACCACAGCGGTGGACATATATATATGTATGCACTGAATGATAAAATCAAAGAATATAGAGAGAAATGGTTTAGACACGAAGAAAGAATGAACGTAACAAGATTACCAAAAGCAGCGTTTAACTACAAGCCAAGAGGTTCAAGTAATGTAGGAAGACCAGTGAAAAGATGGACAGAACAACTGTGATGCAAGGCAATTTGTCTAACCTGTGAAGTGAAGAAGAAGAAGAAGAAGATTTTTTCTTGGATAATACTGTTTTTGATCCTGTCTAATTTAGAGCATCGTGTAGATATTATTAAAAATTAGTTTCTGTTTATCGCATTTTCGGTATTTATAGTCCACGTTTCTGGTCCATAGGTCAATATTACATATACATTACAATTTGCAGATGACCTAATTTTTTTCGCTGAAGATTGCAACGACATTGGAAATAAGACCCGAAAAATTATTAGAAGAATATTAAATATTGGGATTAAAAATTACTGTAGCTATAACGTTCAGTCCACTCTTTTCACCAAATTGCAATAAACTACAACATGAAAATCTCACAAGAAAAATTTAAAGTAATGGCTTTCCTAGGAAAAGACCCAGTTCGCAGTAAAATTGTTATTAATAATAAAATATTAGAACAAACTAACACATTTAACTATCTCGGATACCAAGTTACATACGAAGAGGAAAAAAAATTTAGTCAAAAAATTATAAAATTTAACAGAGTAACAGGAATTATAAATACTATTTTCAAGCCAAACACAGTACAGCAACACACCGAACTAGAATTTATAAAACACTGGCCAGACCCATATTATGTTACGGCAGTAAGGCCTGGACAATTCGCAGTGTAGATGAACAAAGACTAACTGCGGCAGAAATGAAATTTATGAGACGTACTGCGGACTATTCAAGGACAGACCATAAAAGGAATTCTGAGATTCTCAAAGAATTACTAACAGAATCAGTCATGGAATATGTACAAAAATACAGAAACAACTGGAAATCTCACGTAAGAAGAATGAGCAGAACAAAAATACCACGTCAAATCTTAAATTACCAGACACCAGGAAAGAGATCTTTGGGCAGACCCTTCAAACGTTGGATTGAGACCGTAACAGACCACTAGGTCTATCACATGAAAGGAAGAAGAAGAAGAACAACAATTAATCTAATAAAACTCAATGTAACTTATAGTAATTGGTAATAGTAGAGAAAATGTTATATTAGAAGATTCCAAAGGTACCATTAATATTTGTAACAAAACTAAATATTTGGGAGTTGAAATAAATGAAGATAAAAATATTGATTTGGAAATATAAAACAAAATAGTTAAAGATCAATTTGCAATAGAAATGTTGAATGGCATTTTGTTTTATTCATAAGTAGTGCCACGAGTGATTTCCAATTTATCCAGAGAATTTGGAAATCAAGAGTGGCATTTGTTAGGACTATTTAACGAATAAAATTAAGCTGTTTACTCACAAATCATTATTTAAATATAGTTATTTTAAAATATTTATATATTTAATGTAAACGGCGATGTTTGAAAACAAATCAGAAATGTGAGGTTATGTATATTCACTGCATACTTTGATCATATTATTTATTGCCAAATAGGATCTTAATATTGTAAGACTGCACCCTAGTGGATAAATAATGAAACCCATCAAACTGTATATTATAATCAACATTATAGGTAATTCATTTACTTTTTTAGTAAACAACTCAGTAAAATCCAGGAAGCTGTTCATTATTTGCTATATTCAATGTATTTTATGGAGAAAAATAATGCTCTGACCTGTTCAGAATATTAAAAAAAGGAGGAGTTTCTTTAACACAAAAGCAGGAGCTGATAAAGAGAAATTGGTAAAGAGCGAGGTGAAAGACGACTGTCTTTGGCTGTAAAACAAAATTAATTGAAACGTGATTGGTCATTGACTACCATTTGAGGCCTGAGTAAAATATAATAATAATAATAATAATAATAATAATAATAATAATAATTCCATGGCGAGAGAGGCCTAGAAGGCCCTTAGCTTACCAGCCGGCTGCTGGCCTCACGTCCAAATGTGTTAATCACAGAGGTAGAAGATCATATAGCCAGTGTAGGGCGACATGTGATCAGCATGTCGGGTCCCCCAACCGTTATAGCTGGTTTTCTCAACCTGGAACCGCTACTTATTGTAGCTACACAAATGCCTCACGATGCTGGGGTGGGCACTGGTCCCATACTGGCCAAAATTCCATGAGAAAATTTCTTCCCCCGTGGGGACTCGAACCAGCGCAAGTCTCGTAGCTCTGCGACAAGGCTTCCTACCTTAACCGCTCGGCTACGATGCATGAGTTAAATAACAAAATAAATTAAATTTCATATTTATAAATCAATAGTAAGAAATTATTTTTTTGGATAAATTCTAATAAAATGTTATGTTATCAAGGGAGAGAATTGTAGCATTTTAATTTTGAAACATAGTCCACCGTTGTGGTCTCGGGGTAGCGCACTGCCTTGTCACGCAGCGGGCCCGGGTTCGATCCCCGGTCGGGGTAGTTTTTCTGGGTGAGGTTTTTATCGGGGTTTTTCCTCACCTGTAAGACAAATGTCAGGAAAACTTTAAGGCCCAAACGGTCCCCGAAAACATATGGCCATCGCAATCAACATCGTTCATATTCATCTTAGGTTAAGCTTAGGATTAGGGACTCTCCTGGCGCACCACTATCATCATCACACATCATATCATCGGGGGAACGTAACCCCGCCTTCCTGGCGCCCCAACCTCAGAAGTGGGTTACAAGTACGCCATGACAGGAGAGAAACCAGGAATGTTGAAATACATTTGAAAAGAAAAATTCAGACATTCATGCTGCAAAGTTAAAAAAAATTTAAAATAGCAATCACCCACTGCACGAATTTTATCAAACAAAGGGATAAATGGTAAACAATTTAATGTGAAAATCATTTAATGAACATTGTAATAGTTTCCCTTTAATTTAACTTAGAATGTAATTGGAGGCAACAAACGCCTCCGATAGTCATTTATTGACAATAAAATTATGTAATTGTTTATTTATGTGTAGGTATCAAGTGCGGAATACGATGTACAACTGTTTTCACAGCCTTCTGATATTACAAGTATGGTTATAAAACAACAGCTGCAGCTGTAACAATCATTTAATCACATTTCCTGGAAAGAGATAAGATTCTTGATCCAAGTTCAATTCCAAATATACGCACTACAAATTAATACTGTTTAAAATACGTATTTTTTATATTTATAGGCTGTGTAGATGTGTCGAATTTATTAGAAATTACTTACTTTTTACTTTGAAAATCCAGGTTCACATTGAGGATTCTCTTACCTGGAAAGAAAAAAAAAGTTATTAATTACAATAATATTACCGGTCATAGTTTTGTGCGTAATAAAACCCATATGCACTGCTAAAAATAATGGATGCCTCGAATTCTTAGGCAGTAAAATTGTAGATCATCTAAAATATATTCTAGAAATTATAAAATATCTGATTTCATTAATACTATATATATATATATATATATATAATCTGCCTTGTCATGCAGCGGGCCCGGGTTCAATCCCCGGTCGGGGCAGTTTTTCTGGGTGAGCTTTTTTTATCGGGGTTTTTCCTCACCTGTAACACAAATGTCAGGAAAACTTTAAGGCCCAAACGGTCCCCGAAATCATATGGCCATCATCATCATCGTCATCCTCCTTATCATTATCATCATCATCCTTCACCGGTGTGGAAAGCAACGGGAAGCTACCACACCTACAATTCCCTAGTAAAGCTGCAAGCATAGCATGAAAAATGCTATGATTCCAGTGAAGGACGTGGCCTGGGGCAGAATCACTATGAATGGACATGTATATAACATAAGAAAAATAAATGTTCGGACGAGACTTGAATCCGGACCTCTGGATTGATACCCCAGTGTGCTACCGATTACACCACCGAGCAAGTCCAGTACAAACATTCATTTTTCTTTTATATATATATATATATATATATATATATATATATATATATATACTCTTATTATTACGAAATGTAGCGGGAACTCGGTCTCCACTGCCATCTAGTAGCTCCTATCACAAGTAAGCAAATTAAAGAAAATGTTTTTACTTTATAGCAGTGACGCTTTATCATGTTATAAATGAATTATCTCAACAAAAAAAAAAATATATATATATATAAGTCCACCGCTGTGGTCTCGAGGTAGCGTGCTGCCTTGTCACGCAGCGGGCCCAGGTTCGATCCCCGGTCGGGGCAGTTTTTCTGGGTGAGGTTTTTATCGGGGTTTTTCCTCACCTGTAAGACAAATGTCAGGAAAACTTTAAGGCCCAAACGGTCCCCGAAAATATATGGCCATCATAATCATCCTCATCGTTATCATCACCATCATCATCCTTCACCGGTGTGGAAAGCAACGGGAAGCTACCACACCTACAATTCCCTAGTAAAGCTGCAAGCATAGCATGAAAAATGCTATGATTGCAGTGAAGGACCTGCCCTCGGGCAGAATTACTATGAATGGAATATATATATATATATATATATATATATAACATAAGAAAAATAAATGTTCGGACGAGACTTGAACCCGGACATCTGGATTGATACCCCAGTGCGCTACCGATTACACAACCGAGCAAGTCTAGTACAAACATTCATTTTTCTTATATATATATATATATATATACTCTTATTATTACGAAATGTAACGGGAACTCTGTCACCACTGCCATCTAGTAGCTCCTATACCAAGTAAACAAATTAAAGAGAATATTTTTACTTTATAGCAGTGACGCTTTATCAATGTTATAAATTAATTATGTCAAAAATATAATTATATATATATATATATACACACACACACACACACACACACACACATAGAGATTCTAAATTATTGCCCTGGCTTGGTAATTTTTCATAGACAAACTGTGAAAAATACAACAATGGTAGTAATATTTTTTATTCAATGCCACCATGTTGTCATTTCGACATTCTGGTATTTTCTCGAGATTGGTGTTTTTGTAATTCAGTTCTGATGTTGTGGCGCCTGCAAGATGGAGTACGCTGCCCCGATGATATGAGGCCTTAATCCTAAACTTAATCTAATGAGGTGAACGTGATAATGATGGCCTGATGATGATCAGGGAGCGTGTGGACAAGGTAGCACGCTACTTCGAGACCACAGCGGTGGACACAGCGGTACACAATTACATCATAGAATATATCTCAAAGTTTTATTAGAAATTATCCGCGCAGCTCTACCTTCTATCGGTACAGGACTTGAGTGTACAGATGGTAAAAGAAGAAAGGGAAGGCGCAAAGAAGGTTGGATGGACGGTGTGAGAAGAAGTATGATTGAACTGGGACTTACAGATGAGGATGTTCCGGGCCGATACAAGAGGATTCCGAAAAAAAATAGAAACTACCATATTAACGAAAAAAAAACATAATTCTACAAATATCGTTTTCGAATAATACAAAGCAATTACAAATAATTCATAAGATTTTAAACGGTTGTATTTAAATCCTTCCGCTGGCTGCCTTTTGGTTCAAATTGTCACATAAGAAGGGCCAGTAATTATTTTATGAAACAGCTGAGCCGAACAGTTTACCAGATTTTCTAAACCATGTTTATGTTAATACACAGCGGAGTCCAGCAAGCAACTGACTGCGTCATGCGTATTAGCAATATAAGTGAGGGGACAAAAAGTCAGTCAGTCACGGGACTCCAGTGGGAAAAATAATGACTTTACAAGAAAATGTCATCAATAAGTTTTTGGTAGTTGTGTACCGATAACGTAGAATCCAAGAGAAAATTCTAATCCATCAATTATTTTGTTGTGTACAGTAATTTTTATCCGTTTTCTGTGACTGACTGACCATAACTTACAGTTAACAACTATAGGACACATTTAAGGTATATAGAATATTAGAATGCAATTAATATTGTTTCATTTACGACCAAGAGGGCCAAAGTATGGTTTAAAAAAAGCATTTGTGAAATAAAACGAATTTATACGACCAAATCATTAAACAATTTGGTAAAATTTTGCGTATTTTTTCAGGTTTTGAATATGACAAGTTCTACCGCTATTATTAGATTAAAATAATGCAGATTAGAAACATTTTTATAGAATTATAAAATTTTATATTTACAGATATATATTACATAAACAAAATTATTCCTGCGTCAGTTTCAAAAGTTTCACATCGGTATGACATTTTTATGGAATCGCTCATAAATCAAACTATAATACATATAAAAACGAAACAGAAACTCTGATAGTTTACTTTTACAAGTGTTCTATGTGGCCACCCTTGGTTACACGGCACACTCTTAAGCGATATTGAAGTTCGTCCCATACGCGGAGTAGCATATCCCTGGTAAATGTGGTAAATACGTGTGTAATGCGTTTCCTGAGCTCTACCCATAGTCCAGCCGCCGAGTCTCCGGCTCTGACGTTTCCACGACAGTGTTGCCGATATGGATATTCAGTGTGAGAGGCCGCTTTATGTACCACTGAAGCCACACGGTTAATAGAAATACAGCGACAACACAGCAGCAATTTCAAACTTTATTAGCATACTTGCCGTCACGACATGTTTATGAACTTTCTAGAGAACCATTCTACATAGAAGAGCTGAGGCTAAAGTTCCTACTACCAGCTTACCAGGACCTCCTGCTAGAACTCCACGAGAAGAAACGCAAAATATGGGAAGAATTCTATATTACTGACGCCATGACAAACCGTGAATGGACTCAGGGAGGATATGAATTGCGCCACACAGTGACCAGACTCGCTGTGCATGGATTTCACCACAAGCTGTGCAGCAACCAGAGCCCGGCCCAGACTGCATGTGTGCAAGATGTGGTGAACAGTGCGAGAAATATCATGTGTTAAACTGTAGGATGAGATCAGAATCGTTGTTGAAACTCTGCAGTGACTGAGAACAATCTTCTTTGCACGTTGTGCGCATTTCTTATTTTATTATTATTAGCGGCGTAAAGAGCAGTGATTGGTTGTGGCAGACGTCCACTCCCACTTCAACTATTTCCGTATTGACAGTAGAGGGCGAGTTTCTCCCTTTATGCCTCGTACAAGATAAACATGTCAGGGCTGGAGACTAGGCGGCTGGACTGTAAGTTGTTAGCAGTGATGGTACGTACACAGTCTTTTATGTACCACCTAAGAAAAAAATCTCAGACCGTCAGATCGGGGGATCTAGAAGACCACTATAACAAAGCTAGCCCTAATTCATTCCACTGTTTCGTTGGAAAATCTTATACGTTCATTTTTTTTACCTTTAACAATGGTACCAGTTTCTTTAAATTGGTGATACCAACCATGAATGCTTTGTTTACCTGGAGTTGGATTACCAGGACATCTGGGTCCATGCCTCCACTCCTTGGGATTCTCGGTCAAAGACCATACTCCCAAGTCCCAGTATCTTGTCCTCCCTATCTATTCGCGTCCACGTTCAAGTTCTCGGCCTTAAACCAACACCTCAGGGAGAAGGTGTTGGAGTCGCAACTTCAGGGAAATTGCTGAGCTACATAGTACGTCAGGTCGCTCATTCCTGACGACACCACAGTTTGTCCACGGGCTCCTCCAGCCTAGCCGGGAGGACTGCTGTCGCAGATCCACCGACCGTTCCCCTACCTCCAGGGACGCATCCTACAGCCGTTGTGAGACCGGCTAGGGCTTGAGTCCACAAGCCCCACAGTGTGAGACTTCAGTACATCCAGCTGCTCATCTCCTGGTGACCCCACAGTTTGTCCACGAGCCCGTAGGCTTAGCCGGGAACCAGCACAGTTGCTCCTCTCTGCACTGGTCCGAGTCGTGCCCTGGTGTGCCCCCCAATGTCTGGTTGCAGTTGTGGTCCAGCATGGAGCTCGCAAGCTCCAACAGATGAGCAAATAGTACGACAAGGCGCTCAACTCCTGCCGACCCCACTAATGCTTCACGAGTCCCTTGGACTTAACCGGGAGGACTGCCTAGCAGATCCACCGACCTTTCCCCCAGTGCACCACCTGGGAACGTGTTTTGTTGCTGAAGTGGGTCCAGCCTGAGCATTAGCACGCCAGGGTATTTTTTTCTGGAATGCACGTTGTAGGGTAATAAAAGAAAATGTCTTACATTCCAATGCACACAACACTTTTTGCTTTATAGTCGCCATTTTCAAAACCACTGTTACGACATTACAACAAGATAATCATCATAAGTAATGCCACGAGTGATTTCGAATTTATCTAGAGAATTTGGAAATCAAGAGTGGCATTTGTTAGGACTATTTAACGAATAAAATTAAGCTGTTTACTCACAAATCATCATTTAACTATAGTTATTTTAAAATAGTTATATGTTTAATGTAAACGGCGATGTTTCAAAACAAATGAGAAGCGATAGGTACGCTTCATCTGCTTCTTTTGTTTATCACTGCAACCAGATCATACTATTTATTGCCAAACGAACGCAATATTGTACGAATGCTCTCTAGTGGAGAAAAAATGAAACACATCAAACTGTATATTAATTCATTTCTGATGTCGTATCATGTAAATATGACAATTATATTTTTCTGGATTGTTACCTGGGAAAAAATACATTTAAGAAAGTGCAAACAGTGGTTTCTTTTTTTGATGGTATAATCAATTGCTACAAATGTTTTTGTATTAACTCCCGCATGCGGCATGTGTTGACATGTATGCACCATACATACAATCTCGTAGCTGTATTTCTTATAGGCTCCGTCACTGCAAAATAACGGTCAGACCTGTTCAGAATATTAAAAAGGAGGAGCTTTCTTTAATATGGTAATTATAACACTGATAAATATTTCGTGAAACACGACTGTCATTGGTTGTAAAACAGGAATCATTGAAACGTGATTGGCCATTGACTCCCATTTGGGGCATGAGTTAAATAGTCAGAAAGTAAACTTTCAGATTTCCTCTTTCATTTTATGAATCATTCATTGCTGTACGTTTTGGTTTACACAAACCGATTAAAATGTATAAATCACATGTAATTGATGAAAGTTTGAAAACAAAAGGTGAAAGAGAGAAAAAAAAACATTGAGTTATGTAATAGGCTATAAGCCGAAAATGTGTGGCAGAAGTGGAACTGCATTTTGTGGACAACCCCGAATGGAAATCAGGAAACTGCACTACTAAAAGAGGTCCAGATACAGTGACGTAGCAATCACCTGAACAATTACGTTCTCCGATGAGGTTCCTGAGATGTTGACAGGTGCCAATTAGGGTATCATCGACCTTGAGAAGGGCAAGAAATGTAACGCGACCTTCAAACAGCAAGTGGTCATTATTACACCTGCGGTTTGCCTCACCTCACATCATCCAATTTTCCTTTAAAAGTTTTTTCTTGCTTACATAATTTCACTTTGTAATCAAATCGCCATTATAATATTAAACGTTTGTGGTAGCTTTTGCACCAAATACTTATACTTACTTACTTACTCACTGGCACTATTGGACCCGTAGATTCATGGCCGCACGGACATAAGCTCTCCATACATCCCTATCCTGAGCTAATGCTTTCCAATCATTCCCTGTATAATCTACTTCCCTCAAATCATAGTTAATGTTATTCTCCCACCTCATTACTGGTCTACCAACTGGGCGTTTTCCCTCTGGCTTTCCTACAAGAAGCTTCCATGCAAGTCTTTCATTCCCCATACGTGCAACATGTCCTGCCCATCGCAGTCTACGAGACTTAACTGTTCTTATTATATCTGGCTTCCTGTAAAGACCATGTAGTTCATTGTTATGTAGTCTTCTCCATTCACCTGTCTGTTCATCTCTCTTTGGTCCAAAAATTTTCATAAGTACTTTATTCTCAAATACTTGTAATCTCCTTTCCTCTCTTAAAGTAAGAGTCCATGTTTCGCACCCATACAATATAACTGGTAGAATAATAGTTTTATATATTTTCAGTTTAACGTTTTTTGAAAGGAGTTGGGACATCAAGAGTCTCTGCAATGCATAATAGCATGCATTTCCAGAATTGAGCCTATATTTAATTTCTTTGTGCATCTCATTCCTATTTGTGATTATTGTTCCTAGGTATTTGAATTCAGCCACTTCCTCAAAATTTCCCTCATTTGTCATTAGCTGTCCATTTCCATTATATGATGAATTTCTACGTGTGACCATATATTATATCTTCCCGCCCCACTTCTGCATTAAAATCTCCTAAGACAATTTTCATGTGATATCGTGAAAGGCTATCAAATAAGCATTCTAATTCTTCACAAAAATCATCCTTGATATTGTGTGGCCATAGTTTTATTGTTGTTTACTTCCAGTCCTAATTTTTCAGTTAGAAGGGACTCGGATGCCTCAGAACCATGGTTACAAAAAAATATTTTCTTCTTTTGTTGAATATCATCTCGTCTATAGATATTAGAAACATTTTTTCAAAACTACCTGTACTTGCTTATTTATAGAAAGTTGAGAGTGGACATAATTTTGTGAGGAGAAAATTAATCTAAGCACAAAGTATATAGTCCAAGGCATATTGATCTATATCATCCAATGACAAAGCAGGAAATTAAATTATCATGCTTATTTCTCCGCATTTCCGCTTATCGTTCTGCAACGATGAGCAATATAAGCGAAATACGAGCAATAGTTTCCGGTGCTACGTTGTGGTCCGCAACACACTTGAAGAAAGCAGAGTCGCATGTATGGTTTTCTTGTTACACAAGCTGAAATAGATAGATCATCGGTTGATTAATTTCTTTGACATCGTCCGATTCCTAATAGCCAAGTTTGTCTGTCCATCCAATCCCCTGGTTGTAGATGTTTCTCCTTCATGTATAAATATATTATTTTTATTGACTCCAGGAAGTTTTAGGTCTTCCTCTGCCTCGTCTTCCCTCAGGTTTCCACTCCAAAACAGATTTTGGTAGTCGATCCTCTTCCACTCGCTGGACATGTCCGTACCATTTAAATTACTGAGTTTTAATATAATCTAAAATAGTGTCTTCAATCTTCATTTTCTCCCTTATAACTTAGTTTCTGATTTTTTATCTTCTTGAAATTCTTGCTGCCCTTCGTATAAAATACACTTCCGCTGCGAAAATATATGTATTTGTTTTTGTTGTTAATGGCCAAAATTCTGCTCCATAAGTAATGATGCTTTTAACAATTGTATGATATATATTAATTTATTTTGTATTACTTATATTTTTATCCCACAATATTCAATTGAGGTAAGTAATTGCAAATGTTCCTTTATTATTTTTATTTCCCAGAGTTAAATATATATATTCATTGAATGAGAAAATCAGAGAATATAGGGGAAATGATTTACGCACATGGAAAGAATGAATGTAACAAGATTACCAAGAGCAGCATTCAACTACAAGCCAAGAGGTTCAAGGAGTGTAGGAATTCCAGTGAAAAAATGGACAGAACAACTGTGGGGCGGAACAGACAATTTTGCCTAGCCGTGAAGTGAAGAAGAAGATTTTTATTTCCTATTTCCTCTTCATAACTTCCATTTTTATTTATTTTAATTCCTAAATGTGTGATCTCAAGTGAACTGAAATGTAAGAACTTTTTAATCCTTTCTGTCTATAAAAAATTATCTATTTCATTTAATTTCCAGTAGCTACTTGCATTTTCTCACGGGGTTAACTAAACCCACTTGTGTATTTGTGTGTTAAGAATATCACTTTTTGGTCGCTAAATGGCTTACGCTGCCGAAACACTTAAAACAGTAAGTTCTGAAATTCTGAAGTATCTGTGTATAGTTAATTAGTATATACTCTATGTTGGCTGCACTGGAACACGTCTTTACTGTTATATAGAATATTCGTTAAAATCAATATGGCTGCCAATATATTATACCTACGTAGTTAAATATAGAAAAATATATTGAAATAATCGTTAGGAAAAATGTAAAAATCATTGTAAATGGGGGAAATAATTTGAAAAAGATTAAAGTTTGATAGGAGTTTATGAAGGAATTACAAAAGTCGCGTCATAGGTTGTAAAAAAATAGCCTAAGATCCATTTTTGGGTAATATATATTGTCTAATGCCACCGGATTGTCTTTTATGACATTTCTGGATTTCTCCCCTGGCACTGGCAGAATTATAATCAATTTCTAAGGTTGAGGCACCTGGAAGGTGGAGTTACATTACCCTGATGATATGATGGGTAATAATTGATAATGAAGCACCAGGAGAGTTCTTAACCTAAACTTAACCTAAATTCCAAACCATGGCCTGACCGAGATTCGAACCCGGGACCTCATGAGTAGTAGTTTGTTACGCTAACCTCTATAGCCCATCAGGCTGGTCTTGTTGGATGACGCTGAACTACAACTTTCTGACATTTCAAAATAAAAACTTAACATGTGTGTTAGAGTGACATAAGTTACATTTAGGATTAAGTTGCTAAGAGCGAGATAAGCAGATATGTTTTTTTAAGCTGTCGCTTATATTTTACGAAAATAAGAGTATTAACAGCTACCAACATATGCAGATGACTGCTTTCTAGACACGCCCCGCAGTGCAAACAGAAGTTACTACCCAGGCGATTTTCACATGCAATTATGTTCTGCCTTGATATATCGCTCCTCCCGCAGGGTTCCAATTTGCACAAGTGTGGAAACTGATTGTATCCAAACACAAATCATATAAAAAGCTAAGAATTTGTCACAAGTTTTGTGAAAATTTATGTAAAAACTAATTTATGAGACAATTTATTCGTTTTTGCACTAAGATCGCATTTTAAATTAAACATTTTTATAGCTTCATGATTTAATGTCCATTTATTATAATTATTTAATACCATTCTGCGAGGAATTTATATTTGACACTTGCTATTTTTCAATTTTATTAACTTTACAACACTTTCTATACGCATTAATAATATATTACGATACGAAGATATGAAGTGGTTCTTACAGAAGCGAGGAAATATTTAAAAACCTCGCTGTCACTCGGTTATTAATTTCCGATATTCTGTAAAACACTTCACAAACGTGCGTTGTACATTATTTTTTATGCAATGTGTTTTCAAAATAATAAATAATAGTAAAATAATATCTTTGTTGGAAATATTTGTGTTAATTATAAACAATTGCCTAACGTTAACAATGTGGGCAATGTTTATTAGATGAAACAACAGGGGGCTTTGAAAACAATTATTGATAACATGGCCGCTAAAACGTATTTATGTCCTCCGTCCTCTTGTACTCATTGCCGTTCTTATTTCTTGCATCCACCGATTTTCGAGGTCTTCATTTCCTTCTTCTTCCAGGTGGATACAATTACAATGTTTAATAATAATAATAATAATAATAATAATAATAATAATAATAATAATAATAATAATAATAATAATAATAATAATTTATTAGGGATATTCCACAACACAGTGTTTCTCCCTCAACCCAAAGTGAACTGTCGCCAGAGGTTCCTGTCCAGAGCATCTTCTTCCCTCAAGTCTCTACCTTCCATACTTCTCCTCACTCCATCTATCGAACGTTCTCTAGGTGTGCCTCTTCCATTTCTTCTATTAAGTGATCCCACAACAGGCCTCAGGAGGCCCTTGGGGTAGTAGGAGGTTAAGGCTCCCACTTTTTCTAGACAATCGGCACTTTATGTCAGCAGGGTTGTCAGCCCTGCGTGACGGCCGCCTTTACCCCCAGAACAGGCGTCTGGTACTCATTTCCGTTAGAGGCTGAGTCGACCCCAGGGCCATAGTGCCGCCAGAAGGTTTGGGTCAGTTTAAAAATCCTGACCCCAAACTTCTTCTATTAGTTTTTCCAATTAAGGATCTTCTTTTTTTATCCAAAGAAAAAATAATAATAATTCAATAGAAGGCATATTTTAAATTTTGGAAATAATTGAAATAAAATGGAATCGAAAGATGAACTACAAGTTGAAATTGTGCAATTAAATTAATTATAAATTTAAGAAGAGAAGTTTACATTCTTGTACATAAACTTGTCGTGAAGAAATATGCGAACTTGTGTTCTACTTTTGGAAAGCCCGAATGTGAAAGAATTTGTGTTGAACACAAGACATTAATAATATCAAGAACATGATCAGAGCCGTGTCTTGGAAATTCCAACAACAACAACCTGCTTATCGTGTGACCATTTGTTCCATCTTACTGTTACAATAGTAATTCTAGCAGCTGATACCAATCAACACTACACAGAACACTAATTTTAAATCTCTCAGCCCAATTATTTTATTTTCATTTCATAGATCAAATTAACTGCGTACATAAAATCGATATTTGTGTATACATTTTTTAATACGTATATATTCTTATAATATATTTTTTAAATCTCATATTTTTATCACAAATATTCACGTTCCCTTAAATTAATTTGAAAACTTCACAGTGATCACTACAGAAAATAATAATAATAATATAATAATAATAATAAATAAATAAAATAATACTATAATATAATACCAGTTTAAAAAAAATCAGAGGCCCTATCGAACCGTAGGTTCATGGGCCGCGCGGATATAAGCTCTCCATACATCCCTATCTTGAGCTAAATGTTTTCCAATCATTCCCTTCTTTTTACGTATAGTAGATTCGAGCTGTTATTCCTTTTTTTATTCATTGTTATCATTAATTTAATTTTAATTGTATTTAGTTTCATTGTAATATTAAACATTATTTTCATTGATCCATATTTGGTTCGTCTTCCGGCTTATAGGCCGTGGTCTGGTTGTCTTCTTACTCGACGTTTCGTCTACTGCTCTGCGGTAGACATCATCAGGAGATACTGCGTGCTTTCTGTGAACTCCTCAACAGTCGGCTGCAGACTGGCTGGTCGCCTATAAGCCCGGAAGACGAAACCAAATATGGATCAAGACGCCGGCCGTGAAAGCCTACAATTATATATTATTTTCATTATTATTCAATATGACAGATATTAATTGTTCAATGTCTATTATTGGTATTTTTTTGTATTCATATGTAACATATGTTTGTCCCGTTTAATAGACTATTATTGTATTTTTTTTGTATTTATATGTAACATATGTTTGTTCTGTTTAATATGACTATTATTGTAATTTTTTTGTATTCATATGTAACATATGTTTGTCCCCTTTAATATGACTATTATTGTAATTTTTTTTTGTATTTATATGTAACATATGTTTGTTCTGTTTAATATGACTATTATTGTAATTTTTTTGTATTCATATGTAACATATGTGTTGTTTCTGGTGAGTGGAAGAGAAGGCCACATGGCCCTAACTCCACCAGGCTAAATAAATCTATTCGAACAAATTATCTATAATAATCTGATTTTTCTCCAATCAGGGTTATAGTCATTGTCCCATCTCATCTCATTCTTTCGCCTGTCTACTTGATACTTTTTCTCTGTTTCTTTTTCTAAAAGGAGTTTAACAGACAGACACACACAAATAAATAAATAAATAAATAAATAAACATACCTCACCAACCTCAGGGGTCCTCATCTACGGGATTATGTGGATGGCGACCACAAGGTGCCCAAGCTGAGCAAAACATTTCTTCCACTTACTTGTGTTTTGCACTCTTTTAACTTTACTATCTAACCTCTCTTGGTTAACTCTTGTTTTTTTTCGACTCCGACGCTATTAGGGCATTCGAGGGCTAGGGAGTCTTTCCTTTCTTCCATTTCTTCTTTCCTTTACTTTCTTTTCTTCTCCAGAAAAGCCAGACCAGAGGCTATAAGATGGCAGCCCCATCACTGGTCTTGCTTTCCTTAGGCCAGCAACAAATCGAAGGGACTATTATTATGCTTTCAAGTCTTATACGAGAATTTCCCGGATGTTAAACTTACGATGACCAAAGCATGAATAAGGACAATTCTTGGAATTGACTTACTCTCGCGTATTTATTATCTGTGGTTTAAAAAAGTGAGTACATTTTGTTATTTAAATTAAAATTAAACCCTGTCTAATCTTGGTTTTAGTAATTTCATTACATATATTTTTTTATATTTAGATATTCGCACCTACTTCCATTATGCCACGACATAGAACATTGGCGGATCGGAGTGACAAACATAATAATAGGACAAATGCAAATTTAAATAGTGTACAAATGTCAAATGACGCGTTATTGTTTTTTTTAAAATATGGCTTAGCCAAGTTATACCACATATTTCTTACCGTTCGTATTTTTAAAATAAACAGAAAATTAATGCATAATGACATATTTGTGACAAACTAAAAAAAAAAATGAATTGTGGTCGAATTTCGACGGCTGGGCGACCACTAGCAAATATAAATTTGACAATGAATTTCTTTAGCAGAGTGCAAAAGACAGGAGGAAAATTGGTAATTTGCGATTTTAAGAATGTACCCCTGTACAGCATAGGGAAGCCATACTTGTTACCGCGTGTCGGAATTTGATCCTGGTACTGTTGGGCTTCCACGCACAGTATTGCATTACACCACTGTTCACACCTAATCACCAAGGCATTACAAACTTCTTCACAGCTATTTTCTGTTCCTTAGCAACCGCACTTCCATCGTGACCCACAGCAAAAACAATCTCGCTCAAGTACTGTATTAATGTGACTGCGCACAATTTTACTATTTCAGAAGTTCCTTTCTAAAGGTCTTTATTCAATGAGATTGATACTGTACAATAGTACCCATTAACGACCTTCAACAACCCTCGCACAAACTCTGCCATACTTACTTCTGTCCAATTGTCATTAATAAAACACCAAAGAATTACAAACAGAATCAGTCATGGAATATGTACAAAAATACAGAAACAACTGGAAATCTCACGTACGAAAGAATGAGCAGAACAAGAATACCACGTCAGATCTTAAATTACCAGCCACCAGGCAAGAGATTCTTTCGCAGACCCTTCAACGTTGGATTGAGACCGTAACAGCCAGTAGGTCTATCACTTGAAAGGAAAAGAATAAGAAAAAAAAAAGAAAACACCATGAGATTTTTTATCAAAAAAATATCTTAGTATATAAAAATTTCGTGTCGCGTTGTTTGTTCCGCGATGGAACCTAAACTACTGAACCGATTTTAATAAAATTTTGCACACTGTGTGCAGTTTGATCCAACTTGAGACATAGGGTAGTTTATAACTAAATTTACATATTTCAGAAGTTCCTTTTTGAAGTCGTTATTCATGGGATTGATTTTGTACAACAGCTCTGAATAGGATTTTTGGAGAGCTTATGTAAACCTACAGTTAGTAGAGGTCTGTTATCTAACTATAAAAATGAAGTCTGTCTGTTCATACTTTATGCGCGCCATATACCGTTGGTCCGATTGTATGGGGCTTTTTTGCAAAATGTGTCAGAAGATACCCGGATGAACATAGGCCTATACGTAGATGCATTACTCAACTCCCTACCAACCCTTAAAAATCACCCTTTGTGTGGAAACGTGAAAAAAGTAGCTCTTTGGACACTTAAATGACCTACGCTGCTGCCTAAACCATAACAAATACACGAAATTAATGTACATAGAATTGAATATTTCAAAAAGCTCTACAAAAAAGTCCGCGACAGCGTATGTTTTATCTCTTACGGATAACTCGCAATAACCATTTTGTCTTTCATTGATGCCGAAGAAGATCGAGACAAGTAACGTAGATTCCTGTGCAAGCATAGCAACACATGGCGGGTATTCTTTTACGGATAACTCACAATAACGAGTTTTGCTTTGAGCTCATTTATGCAAGAAGATTGATAGTACGTAAATGCCCTAGCAACACCGTGTTAAAATCAAGCACCGATATCATCATCATGCATTCATGGATTAGATCTGTTGACCCGTTCCGATTCAGCCCATCTCTTTCTAGGTCTACCCACATCTCGGGTGCCTTTAGGTTTGTATTTTATTTGTTTTTGGATATCTATCTTCATTCATTTCTGTCTATGTGTTGCTTCCATTTTTTGTGCTATATGCATCTATTTTGTCAGTTATTGCAAATATTTCAAGTTCCTGTCTTATTTCTGTGTTCTTGATTCTGTCTTCCTTAGTGCACCCTTTAACAGATCTAAAAAAATCATTTCTGCCGCCGTTATCCTACTTAGATCTTGTTTTTTATGTATCCAGGCTTATGATCCATAGAGCAGTACCGGTACTGCCAACGTTTTATAAAATTTCAATTGGGTCTCTCTTGTTGTTTTGTTATTTAGTGATCGTTTTATCGTACCACATATTCCCTGGAATTTTGCTATTTTATTAGTTATATCATTACACAGGGTATCTAAAAAATATAATTTTATAATTATTTTTCCTTTTACTTATTAAACCAAACATTAATTTTCATTTTTTTAGGCGTATCAGCGCACGCCGGGCATTGGCAATCCTCTAATGAGGAAAGTTTTATATAATAAAAAAAAGTTTATATAATATATACTTACTTACTAACTGGCACTATCGAACCCGTAGGTTCATGGCAGCGGGGACATAAGCTCTCCATACATCCCTATCCTGAGCTAATGCTTTCCAATCATTCCCTGTATAATCAACTTCCCTCAAATCATAGTTAATGTTATTCTCCCACCTCATTCTTGGTCTACCAACTGGGCGTTTTCCCTCTGGCTTTCCTACAAGAAGCTTCCATGCAAGTCTTTCATTCCCCATACGTGCAACATGTCCTGCCCATCGCAGTCTACGAGACTTAACTGTTCTTATTAAATCTGGCTTCCTATAAAGACCATGTAGTTCATTGTTATGTAGTCTTCTCCATTCACCTGTCTGTTCATCTCTCTTTGGTCCAAACATTTTCCTAAGTACTTCATTCTCAAATACTTGTAATCTCCTTTCCTCCCTTAAAGTAAGAGTCCATGTTTCGCACTCATATAATATAACTAGTAGAATAATAGTTTTATATATTTTCAGTTTAACGTTTTTTGAAAGGAGTTGGGACATCAAGAGTCTCTGCAATGCATAATAGCACGCATTTCCAGAATTGAGCCTATGTTTAATTTCTTTGTGCATCTCATTCGTATTTGTGATTATTGTTCCTAGGTATTTGAATTCAGCCACTTCCTCAAAATTTCCCTCATTTGTCATTAGCTGTCCATATAAATTTGAGCACAGCACACAGGTATACCAACCTTCTATGTTTGCATTCACTGAAGGGTAATGATACACAATCGGAATAAATTTCCCAATAATCATGAGCAATCTTAAAAATCAGTCTGAAGACTTAAGAAATGTTGGAAGTCACGACAGGGCTTGCAACAATGCAACTAGTTTACAAAGTGGGTCACCATACAACATATACAAAATCGCTTTGTATTATTAAAGTTTATAACTAACTTACTAATTTACTAGCACTATCGAACCTGTAGGTTCATGGCCGCGTAGAAATAAGTTCTCAATACATCCCCATCCTCAACTATTTTTTTTCAATCATTCTCTGTATAATCTACTTCCCTCAAATAATGATTTTTACTCTCCTATCTCATTCTTGGCCTGCCTACTGGGTGATTTCCCCTTGGTTTTCTTAAAAGGATCTTCGATGCACCTACTACATTCCCCATTTGTGTCACATGTCCTGCCCATCGGAATCTACGAGAATTACCTCTTCTTAATAAATCTGGTTTCCCATAAATATCATGTAGCTCACTGTTATGCAGTCTTCTCCATTCGCTTGTTGTCGAAAAAATTTCCTAACAACTTTACTCTCATATGCTCGTAATCTTTTCTCCTATAACAGAGAGAGTAAAAGTAAAGTATTCCCACTATAGGCCTCAGGAGGCCCTTGGGGTAGTCGGAGGTTAAGGCTCCCATTTTTTCTAGACAATCGGCACTTGATATCAACCAGGTTGTCAGCACTGCGTGACGGCCGCCTTTACCCCCAAAAGAAGTGTCTGGTACTCATTTCCGTTAGAGGCTGAGTCGACCCCAGGGTCATAGTGCCGCCAGAAGTAACAGTTCTATATATTTTCAGTTCAATGTTTTTTTAGAGAAAATTTAACGACAAGAGTCTCTGCAATGCATAATAGCACACATTTCCAGAATTGAGCATATGTTTAATTTCTTTGTGCATCTCATTCCTGTTTGTGATTATTGTTCCTAGGTATTTGAATTCAGTCACTTCCTCAAAATTTACCTCATTTGTCATTAGCTGTCCATTTCCATTATTTAATGTATTTCTAAGTGTGACCATATATTTAGATTTACTGGTGTTTACATCCAGCCCCAATTTCTTAGTGTTACTCAGAAGACTGTGCGTGTTGGCCTTCAGTATCTCTTCGCTATCAAACATCTCACGCAGTATTTTTCATCCTTACTCGATTCAGTGACCTCACTTTGGAATTCCCTCCCCTCATTTATTAATGATTGAAAATTCATTAACATTAAAAAAATACTCATTAAAATAATATATTACGTAACCATGCTCTGGACGTTTTTATTATTTTTTATACTTTGCACTTTCGTTGACAAGCCAATTATTTAATCAAATTATGAAAGACGTGCATGGAAACTTCTTGTAGGAAAGCCAGAAGGAAAACGCCCAGTTGGTAGACCAAGAATGAGGTGGGAGAACAACATTAACTATGATTTGAGGGAAGTAGATTGTACAGGGAATGATTGGAAAGCATTTGCTCAGGATAGGGATGTATGGAGAGCTTATGTCCGCGCGGTCATGAACCTACGGGTTTGATAGTGCCAGTGAGTAAGTAAGTATATATTATTATTTCTTTTATTAAGGAATTTCTCCACATTACAGTAGTTATTCTTCTACCCAAATGTATTTTTCTCCGACACAGATTTCTATCCTCAGCATCTTCTTCTTTGAGTTCTCTGCTGATCATGTTTCTTCTCACTTCATCCATCCACTGTTCCCTGGGTTTCCCCCTCAAATTATTATTATACCCTGGAAATTAATCTACACAGAACTGGTTTGAGCCTATGAACATTGGAAGCAGATCCATCCAGGTAACCACTAGTCCACCGGGTTAACTCCCTAAGATTGTTACAAATACGAATATCACCCTCTCACCTACGTCTTACTATTCCTCATAATATGTGTTAATTGTTTAAGACCACTTGAAGAGTGGACCTGGCTTTTTCAATCACATGTTTGTTATCTTAAAAGACTCAATTTGGACTCGTCCGTTACTTACTTACTTACTTACTCACTTGCACTATCGAACCCGTAGGTTCATGGCCGCGCGGACATAAGCTCTCCACACATTCCTATCCCGAGCTAATGCCTTCCAATCATTCCCTGTATAATCTACTTCCCTCTAATCATTGTTAATGTTATTCTCCCACCTCATTCTTGGTCTACCAACTGGGCGTTTTCTCTCAGGCTTTCGTACAAGAAGCTTCCATGCAAGTCTTTCATTCCCCATACGTGCAACATGTCCTGCCCATCGCAGTCTACGAGACTTAACTGTTCTTATTATATCTGCTTCCTATAAAGACCATGTAGTTCATTGTTAAGTAGTCTTCTCCATTCACCTGTCTGTTCATCTTTCTTTGGTCCAAAAATTCTCCTAAGTACTTTATTCTCAAATACTTGTAATCTCCTTTCCTCCCTTAAAGCAAGAGTCCATGTTTCGCACCCATATAATATAACTGGTAGAATAATAGTTTTATATATTTTCAGTTTAACGTTTTTTGAAAGGAGTTGGGACAACAAAAGTCTCTGCAATGCATAATAGCACGCATTTCCAGAATTGAGCCTATGTTTAATTTCTTTGTGCATCTCATTCCTATTTGTGATTATTGTTCCTAGGTATTTGAATTCAGCCACTTCCTCAAAATTTCCCTCATTCGTCATTAGCTGTCCATTTCCATTATATACTGAATTTCTACGTGTGACCATATATTTAGTTTATTGTAATTATTATTATTATTATTATTATTATTATTATTATTATTATTATGTCCTGGAAATTGATCTACACAGAACAGGTTTGAACCTACGAACATGGGAACCAGGACTAACTCCTTAAAATTCTTATAAATACTAATATCAACCTCCCAGCTACGTCTAGGCCTTCCTCCAAGAATCTTCCAATTAAAAATTCAAAAACATTTTTTAATGTCGCCCATTGGAGCTAGAAGAAGTTGGTCTCCCAAACGTACTTTTCCTGACACTACTTGCTGTTGTCAACTCTAAGCTGAGAAAACTAAAAATTCCTTTTGGCGTCAAACTGCTTTTTACACGCTTTATATTAGCTTGACCTGTATCTATCTATCTATCTATGTAACGGAATTTTTCAACGCGATTTTCACCCACTTAAAATCATTGGATGGACTTGAAACTTTGTATACTTGTAGAGGGCCCGTGACAATACAATAATTTCATTTTTATTTTCTAAAATCCTGGCCATAATCATCAAAAAAAAAAGTGTTTTTGTATCAATGTAACGGAATCTTTCAACGCGATTTTCACCCACTTAGAAACATTGGATCGACTTGAAACTTTGTATACATGTAGAGGACCCGTGACAATGTAATAATTTCATATTTATTTTCTAAAATCCTGGCCACAATCATCAGAAAATTAAAAAAAGTGTTTTTATATAAATGTAACGGAATCTTTCAACGCGATTTTCACCTACTTAGAAACATTGGATCGACTTGAAACTTTGTATACGTGTAGAGGACCCGTGACAATACAATAATTTCATATTTTGTTTCTAAAATCCTGGCCAGAATTCCGAAAATCAAAAAAATGAAAACTGGTATAATAGGTTGCGGACTTGTCGACTTTTTAGTCAATCGTTGTAAGAGCTCAGTTGGTAGAGCAGTGAAATCTTAGTGGTATATAATTTCAGTAATCCATACGTCGCTGGTTCAAATCCGGCTGGGAGTGTGTTTTTATACAAGAGTATTACTTTTAGCTCATACTACAATAGTATCGAATTTAAAGATATTTACATTTTTATCTTATTCTATAAAATATTAAAACTAAAAAATAAAAATAAATAATAGTTTTAAAAAACTAAAAGAACACGCTTTATTAGAAAACTAAAAAATTAAAAATATTTTTAATTTCCAATACGCTTGGGATAAAATTAAAGTGGTCAACAAAAAAATCATCTCCAACACATATAGAATAAAACTAGAGTTATCAACAAAAAGAAAATAATTTTACCATCAAAAGCGTGGGGTGCTTTTTATGATGTTTAAATTTTCTTCTTAGAGAGCTTACTTTTACCAATATATGTTTATTAACAAATATATTAATTGATATAGAGCACCCCACGCTTTTGATGGTAAAATTATTTTCTTTTTGTTGATAATTCTAGTTTTATTCTATATGTGTTGGAGATGATTTTTTTGTTGACCACTTTAAATTTATCCCAAGCGTGTTGGAAATTAAAATTATTTTTCATTTTTGAGTTCGGTTTTCTAATAAAGCGTGTTGTTTTAGTTTTTTAAAACTATTATTTATTAATAAAAATGTTGTATTGAACGCCTCTCTAGTAAAAGTGATTTATCTGGAGGCACGACCGTGTAACTATGCATGTACTGACTGGGAAGGTCATGACCTTAGATATGTTAGCGATAAGTAATGACTTGTTTCTGTTGAAGAATTGAAGAATGAAGATCATTTTACGAGGGAATATTAATACGGAAACTCAAACTCGATGCTATTCTTTTTGCAGACGATTTAGCTCTTCTGGCACTTTCCGAAAATGATTTGCAACGATCAATTTATATAATCAATTGAGTTGGTGTTTACTTGATGAAAATCCATATTCATTAATTAAATAAAAATAAAACGTAGTTTTATTTGATTTTCATATTTATTATATAATTCAGTGACAGCTGTTTCGGTAGACTGTACCTTCTTCAGACATGTTAACAAATTATGAATTGTGTTCCAACTGATCTAAGCAACAATACAACAATATTTATTTAAATTTTTTAATTTAACAAAGGGGATTCATTCAAATCAAGTTGAGAATTTAACAGTTTTTTACTACTTTTAAATTTATTAATTTCTACAGCCTCCAAAAGATCTAACTTCTTACCCTTATCACAAACATGTAAAATTTCAAAATTTGGATTGAAACAATGATTAAATTGGAATAGGTGGTTAGCATATTTTGAATTTTCTAAACTTCTGTTATATGCTCTCATGTGTTCCTTTATCCGAGAGATAAAAGGTCTACCAGTTTGTCCTATATAGACATTGTCACATGTGCCACACTTCAATTTATATACACCTGATAATTTTTCATTTTTTTGTTTTGGTTTTATTGTTTTTTATTATATTTTGTAGAGTTTTATTAGTTTTAAATGCCACATTAATGTTCAACTTTTTAAATTGCTTATATTTTCATAATTCATAATTTGTTAACATGTCTGAAGAAGGTACAGTGTACCGAAACAGCTGTCACTGAATTATATAATAAATATGAAAATCAAATAAAACTACGTTTTATTTTTATTTAATTAATGATCAATTTATAATTTACAAAAAATAGGTGCCAAATTTTATATGGAAATATCAATTAACAAAATTAAAATTATGGCATGTCATGGGAAGGACCCCATACAAAGTAAAATCTGTCTCCAGAATAAAATTTTAGAGAGATCTAATCAATTTAAATATCTTGGATATTATCTCTCTATCTGGGATGAAAAGGATATCCCTGAAAAAATTACTAGTTATAATAAAAGTTTAGGAATTATTAATCAAGTTATGAAACCATCCCTTGTACAAAAAAAGACACCAGATTACGTTTATATAACACTTTGGCTAGACCAGTGTTGACCTATGGTAGTGAAGCATGGACACTAAAAAGACAACGTGAAAGCAGAATAACGGCTTGTGAAATGAGATTCATGCGCAGAACAGCGGGTTACACCAGATGGGATCGGAAAAGGAACACCGATATCTTAAAAGAATTGAAGACTACGCCAATTTTGGAATATATTAAACAGTACCAACTAAATTGGAAACACCGTCTTAAAAGAATGAGTTCAAATCGGATCCCCAAAGCTGTTTATAATTATATACCAAGAGGACGAAGATCACTGGGCCGTCCTATGAAACGCTGGAGGGAAAATTTTCTATAGGATCGTAACAGGCCTTGGCCTAATACTTGGAAGGAAGAAGAAGAAGAATATTAATACGGGTATCATTAAAATGTACATTTAGTGAAATTAAAACCCACAGTAAACAACTACTAAAACCTATGACTTACACATGTGCAGGAATGTTGGGGGGGGGGCATTTATTACATTAATGAAACGTTGTTCTAGGGAAGGCAATACCTCCATAAAATCTGGATTAAGGTTAAGGTATTTATGATACTGGCAATACGCTACAGTATGGAAGATAGGGGTTTCGAGTCCCGGTTGGGTCAGGATTAAAAACTTGTCTAAAGATTCTGGTAGCACCAAGGTCCTCAAGTCGACTCGGCCTCTGTCTGGAATGAGTACCAGACGCTTGTTCTGGGGTAAAGCCGGCCGTCGCTCAGGGTTGACAACCTTGTTGACATGTCTAGAAAGGTGGGATTCTTAACCTCCATTGCCAGCGAGTTAGATTTTGTTATAAATACTATATTTCCTCTAATGCAGCATTCTTTGGTTTACCTGATCTTCTACATGCACTTTTACGTATTTTAGAGGCCTGCACAACATTTATCGATAAAATAAACTCTAAAATGTAACTAACTAACTCACTGGCAGTATGGTAACATGTAAGATCATGATCACGCGGATGAAAGCTCTCCATATACCTTTAAACAAGTTGTTTTCCAATCTTCCCATGTATAATTTACCTCCCTCAAATCATGGTTAGTTATTCTCACACCTCATTCTTGGTCGGTCTACCTGGTACTTTCCCTCTGGTTTTCTTACATGGAGATTCCATGCCCTTCTTTCATTCCCTACTCGTCCCACATGTCCTGACCATCATAGTGTACGAGAATTAACTCATCTTATCATATCAGGCTTTGTATAAACATCATGCAGCTCACTGTTGTGTAGTTTTCTCCATTCGCATGTATGTTCATCGCTCTTTGGTACAAACATTTTCATAAGAACTTTATTCTCAAATATTTTCTCCTTTCTTAAAGTAAGAGTCCATGTTTCGCATCTATAAAGTATAACTGGAAGAATGACAGTTCTATATATTTTCAGTTTAATATTTTTTTAGAGAAGTTGGGATGTCAAGAGTCCCTCTAATACATCCATCCATAGTAATTCTGCCCAAAGGCAGGTCCTTCACTGCAATCATAGCATTTTCATGCTATGCTTGCAGGTTTACTAGGGAATTGTAGGTGTGGTAGCTTCCCTTTGGTTTCCACATCGGTGAAGGATGATGGTGATGATGATAAGGATGATGATGATGATGGCCATATGATTTCGGGGACCGTTTGGGCCTTAAAGTTTTCCTGACATTTGTCTTACAGGTGAGGAAAAACCCCGATAAAAACCTCACCCAGAAAAACTGCCCCGACCGGGGATCGAACCCGGGCCCGCTGCGTGGCAAGGCAGCACGCTACCTCGAGACCACAGCGGTGGACTCTAATACATAATAGCATGCGTTTCCAGAATTCATCGTGTGGTTTAATTTTTACTGCACCTCATTCCTTTTTGCAATTATTGTTCCTAGGTATTTGAAATCAGGCACTTCTTCAAAACTTCTCTCATTTTCCATTAATTGCCCTTTATCATTATGTAATCTTCTCTAACTCCAAAATACAAAGCTAAAGAAATTTATTTGTAAGTTTTATGGAATGGTCAAGTTTAATATAGATTATGTGTTTGCTGTGGGCCGATATACCGTACGTACACTTTCAAGATTTTACGATAAAGATACGTGACGTCAAGGTAACAGCCCACAAGTCAACTTGAGGCTAATTAAATTAATACATGAATCATTTGATAGAACAAAAAACACTAATTTGTACACCATCATAACCTTAGTCAAGATTTGTAAGTATGTATGCATTAATATTTTAAATGGACAGCTAATGACAAATGAGGGAAATTTTGAGGAAGTGGCTTAATTCAAATACCTAGGAACAATAATCACAAATAGGAATGAGATGCACAAAGAAATTAAACATAGGCTCAATTCTGGAAATGCGTGCTATTATGCATTGGCAGAGACTATTGATGGTCCCAACCTCCTTTTCAAAAAAACGTTAAACTGAAAATTATATAAAACTATTATTCTACCAGTTATATTATATGGGTGCGAAACATGGACTCTTACTCTTTAAAAGGGAGGAAAGTAGATTACAAGTATTTGAGAATAAAGTACTTATGAACTTTTTTGGACCAAAGAGAGATGAACAGACATGTAAATGGAGAAGACGACATAACAATGAACTACATGGGCGTTATAGGAAGTCAGATATAATAAGAACAGAGTAAAGGCTCGTATACTGCGATGGGCAGGATATGTTGCACGTATGGGTAATTAAAGACCTTTCATTTAATCTTCTTGTAGTAAAGGCCCAGAGGGAAAACGCCCAGTTGTTAGACCAGTACTGAGGTGTGAGAATAACAGGAACTAGGATTGGAAGCAAGTAGATAATGCCGGGAATGAATTTGACCTCCTTATCTCTCCGATCGGGATGTATGGAGAGCGTATGTCCGCGCGGTCATGAACCGTCGGGTTCGATAGTGCCAGTGAGTAAGTAAGTATTATTATTATCTATGTGTCCACCTGGAAGAAGGAGGAAGAGTAATACCTCGAAACTCGTGGATGCAGGAAATACGCAAAATGGAATTATAGCAAGAGGACTGGACCGACATAGTCTTCTATGGAGAGAGACGAGTTTTGAGAAGAAAAATCAAACTTTAAGTACAGAAATATGTGTAAATATTAAAATTCTGTATATAAATAAATTATTATTATTATTATTATTGTTATTATTATTATTATTACACAACAACCTGCCAGAATACAAGCTGCTGAAATGAGATTCATCAAACCAGGATATCAAATAACAGACAAAAAACACAACACAGAAATAAGACAACAAGTGAAAGTAGAGGGATTAAACACCATAGAGAAATTCAGAAACAAACTTGGCTATGATTCCCTTATCCTACGACTACCAAAAGCCGCATACAAGCTATTCACCACGATGAAGAAGAAGTTTGGGGAAGCGCAAAGAAGAGAGGGAAAGAGCAGCAATTTGGAGCCGGAACAGGCTAGTAAATAACCCTAAACCGTGATGAAGATTATTATTATTATTATTATTACTATTGAATCTGGAATACAGGACAAACAGATATGTTCGTGAAACCGACCCATAATATAACAGTGATCAGAATTGTAAAATGTCAAGAATGAATACAATCTGGTAATGTGTTAAGATTAACTTTTAGAATCAAATAGTTAATATGTAGGCTGTAGTGGTATTTTAGGAAAAATAGGTGCTTTAGGCAAAGCACCAGTTGCACTCCTTATCCAATGTTCATTCCAATCACCGATGATTATTATGTTTCCATGTAACGTTTTAATGTACGAAAGTTAAGATTTGCAACATAACATGCGAAAACTTAGACTGAGGACGCGCTTTTGTTTTGGTTTCACACACAAACAGTTGAATAATCCACTACTATCTCTATTGCAACCTATCTTTTATTATATAAAAACCCTTACTCTAATCGTAAGTAAGTCGTATTTGGAAACATCTGACTGTCGCATAGAAAACAGTTGAAAACGAAGAGTAAACATTTGTCACGAGGCCTTAGAAACGTAAACATGGATGACCAGGCAAAGTGTCCAGCAATCTGTGTCAGACGTCATGCCAACTTTCTCTTAGGGGTACTTAAAGGCGCCAGAAAAGTGGCAAGGGGCTTTAAAAGAGTGCAATTGAAGTGGAAAACGTTGTACCATAAAAACAACATTATTTTTAAACAGTGTACTTCTTTACAACAGTGAACACACACAAATATACTTTTTCCCCAACCTAGTTTAACTTATCATTGTGTTCCAAAAAGAATATGGATAGATTACAACGGTGTGTGAGGAGAATCATGAATTTTAAAGAAATTAAAATAAATTAAAATAAATGTTAGTGATAGGCTGGATATAAAAAACAATTTTAGGGTACCCGCTGATGATGGAACAAATTCCGAAAGACCGTACTAACTCTTATAATTTACATTCGAAGAAATTAATATTTGAACGACACCTCAAGGGGATAACTCGGCCGCGATGGTCTAGTGGTTATGTTCCTTGCCTCTGGACACGAGGGTCGCGGTTTCAAACTCGGGCGGCATCAATTGATTATTTTTAGGATGGAAAAATTCAAAGATGGACTTCATCTTGAGATCTCGTAGGAACAGACCCAAACGACCTAAACCGAAATAGATTCATGATGATGATTATTAAATTAATTTTACATAAATAACTAGTTTTTAAATATATATATATATATATATATATATATATATATATATATATATAGCGACGATCACGATATGCGAATATGTCCAACGTGCGGGAACTTTGAAGACGAGATACATATATTAGGAAAATGTAATGATTTAGAATATTGGAGACGTCAGTTATTACCGGAAAGATTTCTAAATTCAAATCGGGAAAGATTGGCTGCTACGAGTTATTGGTAAATCCAGAAAATTGGATAAACTTGGGTAAATTTCTGGACAAAACGCGGAAAATAAGAACAACACTCATTCATGAATAAATATATGTTATCAAAATGCAATACCATTAATTCTTAATAATTATACATAACTTAATTAATGTATAATGCTATTGTATTATTATGTAATTGTAATATTATTGTGTTTTCTTTATGTAATTGTAATGTTATTGTTTTCTTTTTTTGTTTTTCTTTATACTATTACCAAAGTCATATATATATAATATATATATATATATATATATATATATATATATATGAATTTATATAGTGTATCTCCTGTACAGTATATTTGATCCTGCAACAATTCCAGGTCATTTGAAGTACTGAATATATTACAGTGTTTAACTAGTGGTAAATGAGTACCCTCGTAAAGGTCAAAATAAATGAGTATCCTTAGTAGGAACTATTAATAAAAACTAGTTGTTATTCCTTAACCATATATTATGACATTGGATTACTATTTTTGAAGTTTTCTAAAATCAGTAAGCCATTCAATAGTAGAGATTATATAATAGTACCTCAAACTAGGTCACTGGCACTATAGAACCCGTAGGTTCATGGCCACACGGACATAAGCTCTCAATACATCCCTAACCTGAGCTAATATTTTCCAATCATCTCCTCTATGATTTACTTCCCTCAAATCATGGATGTTATTCTCCCACCTCATTCTTAGCGTGCTGCTTCCCCTCTGGTTTTCCTACAAAAAGTTTGCATGCTCATCATTCATTCTTGGTCTACCTACAAGACGCCCTCTCTATCGCTGGTTTACCTACAAGGAGTTTCCAATGATCCTATTTCATTCCCCATTCGTGCCACATGTCCTGCCCATCGCATTCTACGAGACATCACTATTCTTACTACATCTGGTTTCCCATACAGATCAAATAGCTCACTGTTATATGCGTACCATAAGCTCTCCACTAATCGCTATCCTGAGCTTATATTTTTCAATCATTCCCTGTATAATCTACTTCCCTCAAATCATGGTTAATGTTATTCTCCCGCCTAATTCTTGATCTACCAACTGGGTGTTTTCCTTCTGGTTTCCCTACAAGAAGCTTCTATTCCCCTTTTTCATTCCCCATTCGTGCCACATGTCCTGCCCATCGCATTCTACGAGACATAACTGTTCTTACTACATCTGGTTTCCCATACAGATCAAGTAGCTCACTGTTATATGCGTACCATAAGCTCTCCACTAATCCCTATCCTGAGCTAATATTTTTCAATCATTCCCTGTATAATCTACTTCCCTCAAATCATGGTTAATGTTATTCTCCCGCCTCATTCTTGATCTACCAACTGGGTGTTTTCCTTCTGGTTTCCCTACAAGAAGCTTCCATTCCCCTTTTTCATTCCCCATTCGTGCCACATGTCCTGCCCATCGCATTCTACGAGACATAACTGTTCTTACTACATCTGGTTTCCCATACAGATCAAGTAGCTCACTGTTATATGCGTACCATAAGCTCTCCACTAATCCCTATCCTGAGCTAATATTTTTCGATCATTCAATGTATAATCTACTTCCCTCAAATCATGGTTAATGTTATTCTCCCACCTCATTCTTGATCTACCAACTGGGTGTTTTCCTTCTGGTTTCCCTACAAGAAGCTTCCATTCCCCTTTTTCATTCCCCATTCGTGCCACATGTCCTGCCCATCTCATTCTACCTGGTTTTGCATAAAGATCAGGTTGCCCATTGTTAGGTAGTCTTCTCCATTCTCCTATCTGTTCATCTCTTTGGCACAAACATTTTCAAAATTAATACAAAATTATGGAATATTCACCTGAAAGGTCCGTCTCCTCAACTTAATTAATCATTTAACTGTAGCGGTTTCGGGACGTGTCCCATCATCGGCAGGATTCAAAACTGGTGTTTCACTGAAGATCTGGTAGAGGGGGTTGCATGTATTGGGTTCGTTTTCGTTTATCAGGCTGTCGTTGTTGTGAGTTGCTTTCATGATTTCCATCTCTTCCAGTACGTTTATCTTCGCTGGATACATGCAACCCCCTCTACCAGATCTTCATTGAAACACCAGTTTTGAATCCTGCCGATGATGGGACAAGTCCCGAAAGCGCTACAGTTAAATGATTAATTAAGTTGAGGAGACGGACCTTTCAGGTGAATATTCCATAATTTTATATTAATTTTGAATAAACCTCAACGGAACACATCATGAATCTTATAAAAGTTGACAAACATTTTCGTAAAAAATTATTCTCACACTTATCTTTTTTTTTCCCCTTAAAGTAAGAGTGCACTTTTCACACCCATATATATACACTTTTTTGTCTAATGCCATCACGTTGTCTTTTATTACATTTCTGGTTTCTCCTCTGATATTGGCGGAATTCTAATCCATTTGTTAGGTTGGGGCACCTGGAAGGCGGAGTTACGTTACCCCGATGATATGATGGGTGATAAATGATAATGAAGCGCCAGGAGAGTTCTTAACCTTAAAAAAGTAAAGTGATCCCACAACAGGCCCGAAGGCCCTTGGGGTAGTAGGAGGTTAAGGCTCCCACTTTTTCTACACAATCGGCACTTTATGCCAGCCGGGTTGTCAGCCCTGCGTGACGGCCGCCTTTACCACCAGAACAAGCGTCTGGTACTCATTCCGTTAGAGGCTGAGTCGACCCCAGGGCCATAGTGCCGCCAGAGGGTTAGGGTCAGTTTAAAAATCCTGACCCCAACGGGACTTGAACCCTCGACCCTCCGGCTTGTAGCTCAGTGCCTTAACCACTACGCTACGGCGTGCCCCCGTTCTTAACCTTGACGTTATCCAAATTCCAAACCATGGGCAACCACAGGAATAAGTCCCTTTAAGGAGAGATTCCTATGGCCTAACTGGGTATCGAACCCAGGACCTCATGAACTGTAGTTAGAAACGCTGACCTCTAGCCTATGAGGCTGGTCATCCATATAATGTAGATTGTATTATAAATTGTACGTTTGTCAAAATTGTACAATAAAAATTTAAGTGTTTGAATTTTAAAATTCTTGAAGATGAATTGAATTCTAGGAACTTGGCAGCATCTCACTGATCCTTCAGGCGTTTCGAAGGGTGGAGTTCATCATTTTAAATCCCTGCCGAAATCATTTTTGGAGTGAACACACCCATGAATAAATTGTATGCGAAATTAGGGTTGTACAAAACGACAGAGGACACTTTAAGAGCTATGTCGTATATAGTATATTCCACAACTCTTTTACCTATACGAATGTACACACATACATACGTACAGATTTTTGAAGTTTACACATCTTTCTGTGCTTAAAGTTTTGTTTTCCTTCTCCACTCTTCCCTATCCATCCACTCCATGTCCTCCAGTCCTGTTCTCATTCCAGTTCTTCTTTCTTGCATCCATGAGTTTCGAGGTCTTCCTTTATTACTTCTTCCAGGTGGACACATTCCAATATTTTTTCTGGATAATATTTCCTCTTACATTTGTCTTACCTCCCATACCAATTTAACTCCTTACATCTTATATAAACAACTATTGAATATTTTATATTCATTTTTTTATTAATTCATTTATTTTTTTTTATTTTTTTCCCCCAATTTTGAACATCTTGCTGCTCTCCACAAGAAATTCATTTCCATCGACATAAGTTTTTGTTGAATTTCCAAACTTCAGCTCCATATGTGACAGTACTTCTCACTATTGAATTATATATTTGTAACTTATTTTTCCTGGTTATATGTCTGTTCCATAAGACTCCATTCATCATTGCTGTTATTGCTCTACCTTTATTTATTCTGTTCTTAATGTCACATTCGTGCCCATCTTATTTATTAACTTTTACCCCAAATACTCAAATTCTTTACATCTTGTAACATCCCCCATCTGATTTTCTAGTATTAAATCTTTGGTTTCTGCTTCATATCCAATATCCTAGTGCAGAATCTTGTGTTACCACACTTCGATTATTGTGACATTATATATAATGATCTAAACTATGCCTTGTCGCAGAGACTGCAGCGTGTTCATAATGCTTGCGTTCGATTCATTTTCAATATCCGCCGTTATGACCATATTTCCGAACACTTTAATAACCTCTCTTGGCTCCGACTTACTGACAGACGTAAATTGCACTCTCTTTCACTACTTTTCAAGCTCCTGAATTCCTACATCCCTACTTACCTGGCGTCCAGATTTGAGAAGTTATCCTCTTACCACAATATTGACACTAGGTCACAAGATAGCAGTCTGCTAACAATCCCTCTTCATAGCACTTCCTCCTATTCTACTTCCTTCACAGTAGCCTCTGCCCGCTCCTGGAATCTCCTTCCTCAAGATATCAGGGGTTGCCGCACACTTGGCACCTTTAAGTCACGCTTATACAGTTACCTGTTGTCTAATAATTAATTTTTCTCTATTTATTTAATTTTATACTATGTCATTAATCTTTTCCTCGTTTTTTAATATCTTGTACATATTATATATTTAATTCGTTAAATTTAGAGTAAATCAAAATACATTATAAATATTAATTGTATTGTATTCATAACTTGTAATCGTTTATATATATAGGCTATTGTAATTTAGATTTAAGACTATTTTTTTGTTTGTATTTTTTTAACCTGGTTGAGTGGTAGACAAGGCCTTAAGGCCTTAACTCTGCCAGGTAAAATAAAGCTATTATTATTATTATTATTATTATTATTATTATTATTATTATTATTATAAAATAAATAAATAAATATATATATATATATATATATATATATACCGTTGAACAAAATATGTAATTACATAAAAATTCGAACTCTACTATGATTATTTCAAAATGTTTGAAATGTTGTATTTTTCTATGGCAGAGATAATAAGACAGACATGATAACGGCAATCTCATGTTATGGCGGGTAGATTTATCCAATCGTAGTGAAGCAGTACAAAAGATTCTTATGGATAAATGAGCCTAGGTAAGTTCTACCAACGTGTGACCCAGTGTTCACGCCCACTCTTAATAATTGTGAAGTCACAATGACCCAGGAAGTGATTACTATAGCATTAAAACAGATGTTACGCTATGAAGCACAAAAAAATCTACAGTTGTGATGTGAAGTGGGTTGCAGTAGGTCAGGGAAGTTGGAAAGCTTTGGGGGTAGGTGGTTATTACCCAGAAGGGTCCAACAGGCAGGACGCTTTCAAGTTTCCCCCTCGCTTTTTCTTGCAAGTGATGTTTCAAGGGGTGGCCAATATACAGTCAAGAAAATTTACGCACAGTGTTTCACCCTGACGTGGTCTTCGTAGATCGTATCTTCCATTCTGTCTCCTTGGGTTTCATTTCGGCTTTTAATTCTCCGCATTGGGTCCCTTGTATCGTACTGCTTGGACCGTGGTCCTGACATCTAAGGAGGTGTGGCACTGTGTACACCTCTCTCATGTAGGTCAAAATTCCTGTTTCACGTCAAGAGACGACCGGTCAAGGTCAAATGAGAGAATATAAAAGACACAGTACATATGTAAGTCTACATACAAGTTTGGTATATATATATATATATATATATATATTATATATATATATATATGACATGATAACAAAATTACAAAAATATAATAAAATGAATGGGGTAATACGAAGACATTTTGGTAAATAGATGAGGACAGAGACAAAACTAAGATTACATAATATCACATCAAAAGCTGCTCTAAAATACGGAAGTGAAATTTGGATTTTAAATAAAAGAAACTCTCATAAACTTCAAGTAAGCCAAATGCGCTTCTTACCATCATTGTTAGGAGTTAATAGACTGGATCACCAAGGAACACTATTATCAGAGGAAAACTTGGAGTAACAAGTTTAAATGAAGATATACAAAGATACCAACAAGAATGGAAAAATCATCTGAGGAGAATGGCAAGAAATAGACTTCCAAAATTGGCATTCCAATATACCCCAACTGGACATAGGGACCAAGGAAGACCAAAACATCGGTGGAAAGATCAAGACCATCTTCGCTAGGTTTACCGTACAGGCCACATGGCCTAAAACGAATTTGTTCATGATGATGATGATGCCATAAGAAAAATGCTCGGACGGGACTTGAACCCGGATCTCTGGATTGATACCCCAGTCCGTTTTCCGATTACGCCAACGAGCAAGTCTAGTATAAACATTCATTTTTCGACATCTAGTAATAATGAGAATATTATATTTATAAGAAAAATTTAATGTTTGTACTATACTTGCTCGGTGGCGTAATCGGAAAACGCACTGGGGTATCAATCCAGAGATCCGGGTTCAAGTCCCGTCCGAGCATTTATTTTTCTTATCATGTCATATTAAGCTTGCAGATGTCAAAAAAAATAATTATAACATGCATATATAAGAAATCTTTCATAATCATATATATATATATATATATATATATATATTCGGCCGCGGTGGACTAGTGGTTATGCTCCTTGCCTCTGGTCCCGAGGGTCGCGGGTTCAAACCCGGCCGGGGTCGATGGATTTTTTAGGACGGAAAAATCCAAGGAGCAAGTCCTCCGGGAGGGACTTTAAGCCGTGGGTCCCGAGTCTGAAGATTTTCAGGCTTGTAAAAAATCCTTAAGCCTGAATGAAAAGGCCTCTAAGCAAAATTTACCGAATTTTCCCGTCCTAGTACTACCTTGGTTTCCTAGATGTCAGTAGGAGGCGGTGCGCTGACCACGGACCACTCAAAATGACATAGGCCTATATACGAAAAAAATGTGTAACTAAATTAGTATGGTTCAAATCCTTCCCTGTAGGGAGAGAGCGCCTATATCTCTGTAAAGGGAAAAACATGGACTTACAAAAAAAAATGATTATGAAAGATTTTTTCGGTTTTCCGCGTCATGGATTCAATATTGGCCTCTGGCGACTGATTCCAACGTTTCGACATGACCTCACATGTCGTTAACAAGAAATGATTGTTTCGAGTTACTGGTTTAGGTCTTATATACCATGGGCAAGGCACATCTGACACGACAACCTTCAATGCATGACGCTGAAACCCCAAGAAAACTTCCTTAATCAACTTATATCCGCGAAAATCTACAATATAACATTATATATATATATATATATATATATATATATTACCCAGAAGAAAAACATTGGAATGGTGTCCACCTGGAAGAATAAAGGAAAAGAAGACCTCGAAAAAGAAATAAGAACTGGAATCAAAACAAGTGGACTCGAGGACATGGAGTGGATGGATAGAGACGAGAAGGAAAATAAAACTTTAGGCACAGAAAGATGTATAAACATTGAAAATCTGTTTATAAATAAAAATAAATAAATAATTTAGATATAGAGATTTTTCTCTCAGTCTACAAGAAATTTTTTCACATCATAAAATAACTTAATGTATGAAAGAATTGACATAGAGAGTAAGTGCATACATTGCTATTTTTATTCTGCGTCCACTTGATCTACAGTTACTCATGTTATATTTCAATCAAGTGCATACGAACTGAGTATTCTTTTTTATCGATTCAGATTCTGCACAGTGCGCAGATTGGAAACGAATGGAATCAAATAATGGTTATGTTTTTTTTCTGAACGCGCTGAACATGTGTTTAAGCGGATCAGTAAAGTGGCACAAGGACCAGTTCGATTAAATTCATTACAATATACAACAGCCTTAAAATTATCGCAGCAGAAATCACAGGTTATGCAGCTCCTAATGATTTTAAACTGTTCCATAGAATATCTTGTATACACCAGCATTTATAGACCATTATTAAAGCTATAACATTATTTTCAAAACTATTTATTTACATACAGATTTTCAATCTTTACAAATTTGTTTATGCCCAAAGTTTTATTTTCCTTCTCCACTCGTCCCTATCCATCCACTCCATGCCCTCCAATCCTCTTGCTTTTATTCCAGTTCTTATTTCTTTCATCCATGAGTTTCGAGGTCCTCCTTTTTTCTTCTGTATAGTTTTGAAAGCAATATTATAGCATTAATTTCTTGTACACTCCAGTATTTATAGACTTTACTAAAGCTATACAGTACTTGTTTTCAAAAATATTTTATTTATTTATTTATAGATTTTCAATGTTTACACATATTTCTGTGCAATCGGCCGCGGTGGACTAGTGGTTATGCTGCTTGCCTCTGGTCCCGAGGGTCGCGGGTTCAAACCCGGCCGGGGTCGATGGATTTTTTAGGATGGAAAAATCCAAGAAGCAAGTCCTCCGGGAGGGACTTTAAGCTGTGGATACCATTATTTGAAGGAATTAGATTATACATGGAATGGTTGGAAAACTATAATTATAAACCGAAAGGGAGAAGAATGTTGGGAAGACCATTGAATAGATGGACCTATAATGAGATCGGAACAGGCCATTGGGCTTAATCCTTGCTTTTGTTGATGATGATGATTGGAAAACATTAGCTCAGGATAGGGATGTATGGAGATCTTACATCCGCGCGGCCATGAACCTACGGGTTACATAGTGCCAGTGAGTCAGTTCATCAAACATTAGTGTAGGGATGAGAATTATGGTGAGTGCATAATCAAACATTAGATACTGTTATATAGATATACAGGTTGTATGTGGCAACGCTGTGATCAGTAGCTCCGGATGACCCGATGGTTCGACCGCTGAATACCAAAACACACATTATCCAGTGCTGGAACAGCAGTTTCCAGTTGAACGTCGCAATAATTGATTCATATCTCTACGGCAGGCCCGGGCTGAATGACCTTTGCTTACCATAATGCATATGTATCAACTACACAGATTGACAACCCATCCAAAATACGATTTACATAAAATAACCAGAGTGGGATTTGTATTTATATAGAAAAATGTCCTCGCAAAACTCGAAATGTAATAATAATAATAATAATAATAATAATAATAATAATAATAATAATAATAATAATAATAATAATAATAATAATAATAATAATAATAATATATAATAATAATAATAATATAATAATAATAATAATAATAATAATAATAATAATAATAATAATAATAATTCAGATAATGGAATTCTACGAAAACAGAAGTAAAGCTCCAGTGGATACTATGAAGTGGATTGATGAAGTCAAAAAGGACTTAAAATTGGCAGGAATTACTAAAGAAGATATCCCAAACAGATATATATATTTAGAATTAAGGTGAATAAGTGGCAAGTTGACCAAGAGGACAAACCGAAGAAAAAAAACTGGAACAACTTGGACAGATGAGAGAAAACAAGCTCATAGCAAAACAATGAAAGAAATTTGGGGTCAAAGGAAACGTCTCTAAGTACTTTGCGTAGTCCTACATGGGCTCATCCGCAATAAAAAAAATCAATAATAAGTAAAGTGTTCCCACTACAGGCCTCGGGAGGCCCTTGGGGTAGTGGGATGTTAAGGCTTCCAATTTTTCTAGACAATCGAATAATAATAATAATAATAATAATAATAATAATAATAATAATAATAATAATAATAATAATACCTCAAACTCGATGCTATTCTTTTTGCAGACGATTTAGCTCTTCTGGCACTTTCCGAAAATGATTTGCAACGATCAATTTATAATTTACAAAAAATAGGTGCCAAATTTAATATGGAAATATCAATTAACAAAACAAATTATGGCATTTCATGGGAAGGACCCCATACAAAGTAAAATCTGTCTCCAGAATAAAATTTTAGAGAGATCTATTTAAATATCTTGGATATTATCTCTCTATCTGGGATGAAAAGGATATCCCTGAAAAAGTTACTAGTTATAATAAAAGTTTAGGAATTATTAATCAAGTTATGAAACCATCCCTTGTACAAAAAAACACCAGATTACGTTTATATAACACTTTGGCTAGACCAGTGTTGATCTATGGTAGTGAAGCATGGACACTAAAAAAACAACATGAAAGCAGAATAACGGCTTGTGAAATGAGATTCATGCACAGAACAGCGGGTTACACCAGATGGGATCGGAAAAGGAACACCGATATGTTAAAAGAATTGAAGACTACGCCAATTTTGGAATATATTAAACAGTACCAACTAAATTGGAAACACCATCTTGAAAGAATGAGTTCAAATCGGATCCCCAAAGCTGTTTATAATTATATACCAAGAGGACGAAGATCTCTGGGCCGTCCTATGAAACGCTGGAGGGAAAATTTTCTATAGGATCGTAACAGGCCTTGACCTAATACTTGGAAGGAAGAAGATAATAATAGAAAACTACATAATAGTGAACTACATGGTCTTTATAGGAAGCCAGATATAATAACAACAGTTAAGTCTCCTAGATTGAGATGAACAGGGCATGTGACACGCATGGGGAATGAAAAGGGGGTGCATGGAAGCTTCTTGTAGAAAAACCAGAGGAAAAACTCCCACTTGGTAGACCAAGAATGATGTGGGAGAATAACATTATTAATGATTTGAGGGAAGTAGATTATATAGAGGATGGCTAGAAAACATTAACTCAGGATAGGGATGTATGGAGAGTTTATGTCCTCACGGCCATGAATCTACGGGTTCGATAGTGCCAGTGAGTTAGTTAATAATAATAATAATAATAATAATAATAATAATAATAATAATAATAATAATAATAATAATAATAATAATAATGTTTTATCTTAGCTGGTTGAGTTAAGGGCTTCTCTTCCACTCAACCAGCGAATAGCAAAATTATACAATAATTACATACATATTACAATTTTAAGATATTATTAAAATACAGACTAAACAAAATACAAAGATGATGTGATCTAATACTTACTAACAAAAACATAGAATATAATAAAATTAAAATGATATAAAATAAAGTAAGTAGCTTCCTAGATGATTATTAATGGAATGCTCTATATAGTTGTTATGCAGTTAATGTTTTCATTGTGTCGAACTTAAGATATCAGTTAATTTGTATTTAAATAATGATAGCGATTGACAGTCCCTGACATGACTGGGAAGTGAGTTCCATGCTCTAGTCATAGATATTGTGTAAGATTCAGAGTATAGACAGGTCCTGTGCTGTGGTATCAAAAGTAAAGAAGAGTCTTGTGATCTTGTTCCTAAATTGTGATGAGCCGATAAATGTTGAAAACGTATTGACAAATGTTATTCTCCCACATTGTTCTTGGCCTACCTACCTACAATGCGGTTTCCTTCTGGTTTTCGACAAGAATTTTCCATACCGCTCTCTCATTCCCCATTCGTGCCACATGCCCTGCCCATCGCAACATACGAGACCTAAATGTTCTTTTAGCCGCTCTCGCTTACGAGAGGAAGCGGACATAACGCACCTTGAGAAGAAGTACAAGTGTAACATTTTTACTTCGGAGTTATTCGTAATTATATTTTTTTAAGTACAATAAATTCATTTTATTATATAGACACATTTTTATCCTGTCTCCATTTTCTTGCACATGACTTGTGGCCATAAATAAATAAATTTGTAACTATTTTTTCTAACATATAGGCCTATAATTCGTTTGCCTAACTTTGCAAGACATTTGTAGAAAGAGACAGCTGTGCTCATCTCTCTCACTCGCACCAGTGTTACGGTGTTTCTTCACCAGATGTTAATAGGGGTATTACTCATTCAAAGTATCTCTGCAGGCGGAAGAATCAGGAAGCTCTGTTTGTTGGTTCACGTGACGTCATATAAGGCAGTGTACACTGTCAGCGTCCCACGTCCCATTCCCCTTTACGCTCATAGATAGCAGTGTCACGTGGTCTATTCCTGCATAAACACGACTGCAGTGCCCTCCGTCAACAACTGCGCTTACTCCTTAAACGGGTAATAAGGACGAACACGAAAACTGACAACAGGGTGGGTTCTTTCTTTTGTACCAAAGCGAAAACGGTCAAGTATTTTCCTTTATATCTACATCTCTCTCTGCCAAGTTAAGCCAAATATATAATAGTTTCTGAACTCCATTTATTGCATTTTTGCACTTGTGGACCTCTTCTTCCCAGGGTGCTATAAGACAGAGTTTGACCGCCTTTTATTGCAGCAATGCAATCTCTTCTAAATTCATTATCATCATCTGCATTCATGGATTAGGTCTGTTGACCCGTTCCGACTTCATCCCATCTCTTTCTAGGTCTCCCCACATCTCGGGTGCCTTTAGGTTTGTATTTTGTTATTTGTTTTGGCTTTTCTTCTGCTGAAGTTTGTAAGTTATTTTTTACTAGTAGAGGTTACCAGCCTCTAGCCAAACCCCTCTTCCTGGAGGACAGGGAACTGCAATTTCGGAGTGTTCGTCTCCTACAGAAGTTCCGTTCACTACGGCTTTGGGGACTTCTCTTCCCCCCACGTAACCCTGTGGACGGGGCCCTACCCAGGTACTACCCACTGGGCGAGTGGGACCTGGAGCTCACAAAAGGGCAGGAGCGCCTACACCCTGGAGTGGACTATCTCTTTCAAGGGTTCCACTCTGTTACCCATCATCATCATAGTACATTCACGAATTTAGGCCATTTGTTGACCTGTTTCGGCCTCAAGAGAAACACCATCCAAAAGTCTTTTGAGTGGACGTCCTGGTCTTCTTCTTCCTGCAGGTTGATATCTTAACATTTGTTTGGGTATTCTGTGATCTTCCATTCGATCAACATGTTGCATCCATCTTGACTTATAATCAGAAATTTTGTTTTCTAAAGATTCCATGTGTAATTCTTCTAAGATGTCTTCATTTTTTTTGTGATCTAGTAGTGTGTATCCTGCAGTCCTCCGAAGATATCTCATTTCAGCAGATCTAAGTCTCTGTACATCCTTCTGTTTCAACGTCCATACTTCGCTACCATACAAAAGAGTTGGAAGAGCCAGCGTTTTATACACTTTCAGTCTTGAATGCTTTTGGACTAACTGTGGCTTGAAGATAGAATTTATTAACCCTAAAATTCTTAAAATTCTAAATTGTAGCACTGAATTTCACAAGTTGTCGAAGATAATTATAAAAATAACTTGAAGATAACATCATAATAAACAAAAACACAGTTGACATGACATTAATGTTATTTTGATAGTAAAATTAACAAATTTACGATCTGTTTTTGTCGAAATCCAATTACCGAATAATCTTATGGCCCCGAGTATAACATTTGTCGTAATTATGAAAATAACCAAAATTAACATGGCTATTTAACTCATGCCCCAAATGGGACTCATACCAATCACGTTTCAATGATTTCTGTTTTACAACCAATCAGAGTCGTGTTTCACGAAATATTTATCAGTGTTATATTTACCATATTAAAGAAAGCTCCTCCTTTTTAATATTCTGAACAGGTCTGACCATTATTTTGCAGTGACTGAGCCTATAAGAAATATGGTTACCGGATTATATATATAGTGCATAGATGTCAACACATAGCGCTTGCAGGAGTTAATATAAAAACATTTGTAGCAATTTATTATACCACCAAAAAAATAGACTACTGTTTGCACTTTCTTAAATGTATTTTTCCCAGGTAACAATCCAGAAAAATATAATTGTCATATTTACATCATACGACATCAGAAATGAATTAATATGAAGTTTGATGTGTTTCATTTTTTCTCCACTAGAGAGCATTCTTACAATATTGCGTTCCTTTGGCAATAAATAGTATGATCCGGTTGCAGTGATAAACAAAACAAGCAGATGAAGCGTACCTATCGCTTCTCATTTGTTTTCAAACATCGCTGTTTACATTAAATATATAAATATTTTAAAATAACTATATTTAAATAATGATTTGTGAGTAAACAGCTTAATTTTATTCGTTAAATAGTCCTAACAAATGCCACTATTGATTTCCAAATTCTCTAGGTAAATTCATTCCTCACTTCGTGAGTCGTGAATTTATCGATAATTTGGAAATCACTCGTGGAATTACTTATGATAAATTTAGTCCAAAGTTTATTAAAAAAACAATTATTACTACCGATAAATCGTTCGCAAATAGCAACTGCAAAAATGCTGTTATCTAGTAAGTGAACGTGCAATTTCGCATGTCGCTTGTCATTGATAAAATGTTAAACGACATTGAGAAAAATCCACAGTATCAGATATTCCAAAGCTCAGATTAATAGATAAAATAACACAAGTACATTAAGTGACAACACAACAATCTGCCAGAATACAAGCTGCTGAAATGAGATTCCTCAGACCAATAGCAGGATATCACAGAACAGACAAAAAAAACAACACAGAAATAAGACAACTAAAATAGAGGAATTAAACACACCAATAGAGACATACAGAATAAACTGGAAAGAACACTTGGCAAGGATGACTGAGAATAGAATAACAAAAGCAGGATACAACTATTCACCACGAGGTAGAAGAAGATTGGGAATACCAACAAGGAAAGATAGAAAAAAGCAGCAATTTGGAGCCGGAACAGGCTAGTAAAATAAGCCTAAACCGTGAAAGAAGACAAGAAGAAGAAGAAGACAAGACAATGGCAGTGCATATTATTATTTATGGATCCGAAACATGGACAGTGACAACACAACAATCTGCCGGAATACAAGCTGCTGAAATGAGATTCCTCAGACCAATAGCAGGATATCAAAGAACAGACAAAAAACATAACACAGAAATAAGACAACTAACTAAAAGTAGAGAAAATAAACAAACCAATAGAGAAATACAGAACAAAACGGAAAGAAGCCATTTGCCAAGAATGACTGACAATAGAATACCAAAAGCAGCATACAACTATTCACCACGAGGAAAAAGAATTTTGGGAAGAACAAGGAAAAGATGGAAAGAGCAGCAATTTAGAGCCGGAACAGGCTAGTAAATAACCCTAAACCGTGATGGAGAAGAAGAAGAAAAAGAAGGATAATCCTATCTACGTGCAATCCTCGCCGTCTCCCGCCTCAAGTCACTCCACTCTTACTCATACAGGGAGTCCATCTGCTCAGTTCAGTGAGTTCACATTGTTGCATTCTGGATTTTATTTCTGTGCCTAGGTTAAAAACGATATAATTTTTCTGGCACTGCCTTCGTACATGGCAATGCTTCTCTGGGAGACGTCTCAAGGTAGATTTTCGGTATGCAATGGCTGACAGTTCCCTTGTAAGTCGTTGATGTCGTGATTGTGCGCTGTAATCACTGACCTTGCTTGCATTATGAACCATCTTTCTAATGTAGAATTATAAAATAAAAGAAAGTGAAGTGAAGTGTATGAGGTATGCCAACTTAACCTAAATGAAATAAAAGGAAGTAGGCCGGAGGAAGTGCACAGTCAAATTATACAATTATATGAGAGAAAGGTTGGATGACGCAGCATCAGGAAAGCCAAGCCCTGACCTACAGAGTGGAAGGACACGCTTCTTGCAGGTCAAGCGTCTTCATGCTACGGTTCTCAATCTGTGGCCACACATAGATTCTAAAAAATTGGCGGATTATCTGGCCTACATGCATTCAAATGAAAGAAATGGAGGAAGATACAATTGGACGATGTTATGCATCAACCGACTATGCGCCATTTAAAAAAAATATATTTTGATGTCATCTGTTGCACTGGCTCATGTAGTAAGTGTACGCACAATTTTTAGCGCCAAATCTTTAAACATCCATCCATAGTAATTCTGTCCGAGAGCAGGTCTTTCACTGCAATCATAGCATTTTCATGCTATGCTTTGCAGCTCTACTAGAGAATTGTAGGTGTGGTAGCTTTCCGTTGCTTTCCACACCGGTGAAGGATGATGATAATGATAAGGATGATGATGATGGTGGCCATATGATTTCGGGGACCGTTTGGGCCTTAAAGTTTTCCTGACAGTTGTCTTACAGGTGAGGAAAAACCCCGATAAAAACCTCACCCAGAAAAACTGTCCCGACCGGGGATCGAACCCGGGCCCGCTGCGTGATAAGGCAGCACGCTACCTAGAGACCACAGCGGTGTACTACCTTTAAATATAGTCTTATTATTAACAAAAAATGTAAACGCCATCAGTTCTATCAGAGATTCTATATTTTTTAAAAAAACGACTATGAACCCAGATCATGATAACAGATGATCTAAATTTTGCATCATGCATATGAGCGCCAAATGTTCCCGCTCTTAGATTGTAGATGCGCAACTGTCAAACTAGGAAAATACCTTGCAATATCCAGTACTTTTAGTTTGGCGCTGCAATAAATAGTGAAGGTTAGGAAACTTTAAACGTATTTTTCTCATAACTTAGATAATGTCACAGCTGGTTGATGCATAACGCCGTCCAATTTATTGTTGCAGTATGAATAATAAGTGTCCCGCGCCGTAGCCGAGTGGTTAAGGGCAGGAAGCCTTGGCGCAGAGCTACGGGACTTGCGCTGGTTCGAGTCTCCATGGGGGAAGAAATTTTCTCATGGTGTTTCGGCCAGTATGGGACCGGCGGTGCCCCCGCCGCATCGTGAGGCATTGGGGTAGCTACAATAAGTAGCGGCTCCAGGTTGAGGAAACCAGCTATAACGGTTGGGGGACTCGACATGCTGACCACATGTCACCCCAACACTGGCTGATGATCATCTACCTCTGTGATTGACACATGTGGATATTAGGCCAGCAGCCGGCTGGTAGGCTAAGGGCCATCTAGGCCTGTCGCGCCAGGAGCTTTTTTATGAATAATAAGTAATTACCTGGGAGAAACATATGTTGATTTTTTTTAAAACAAAATGTGATAAATGTATTAAAATTAAGCGAGAGTAGAGCTGAAAATAATCTAAAATCACCATATGTATTAGTGAGTGCTCGAACAGTGCAGCCAACTTATCACAAAATCAGGTTATCAAACAAGTTAACTACACAAATCTCGCGTGTACACACTAACCCTTCTCACCGTAATCTGCCCACTAATATAGGCGGGCTACTGGGATAGAATACGCTTATATGTGAGTAAACATGTTCCTAATTGCTCTAGCGGGAACGTGTATTATCACTTGGCCAATTTAACGCTAGCAGTCACTTGTTCTCAGATCGAACATTCACAAGTGGTATTCAGACAGAGAATAGCGAAAAAATATAGCAATACCTTTCTTTTTTTATCATCTCCTCTCCTCTCTCTCTCTCTCTCTCTCTCTCTCTCTCTCTCTCTCTCTCTCTCCGTTTTAGGTAATTTAATGTGCCACTCAGGCCTTACAGTGGCACGACCTGTCGAGAGAGTGATTTAAAATGGAACACACACATTTTTTTGACCACACAAGGACACAAATGAGTGATCAGTTCAATGTCAAGGCCACCTCAGAGACAACACAACATACAGAAAAAACACACCATTCACACACACACACATTCATACTAAACATGGCAAATATGATAATGATTATTATAATGGCCAGATGATGTTCGGGGACCGTTTGGGCCTTAAAGTTTTCTGACTTTCGTCTTTTCTCTCAAAAAATATTAAACAGAAAAATATAAAACAATTATTCTCCAGTTATACTTATATGGATGCGAAACATGGACTCTTACTTTAAGGGAGGAGAAAATATTACGAATATTTGAGAATAAAATTCTTAGGTACATTTTAGGACCGAAGAGAGACCAACAGTTAGGCGAATGGAGAAGATTACATAACAGTGAGTTGCACTATCTTTATAGGAAACCAGATATAATGACGGCTACAAACGGGGAATGGAAGACGGCATGGAAGTTTCTTGAAGGAAAACCAGAAGGAAAACGCGCAGTTGTTAAACCAAGAATGAGGTGGGAGAATTACATTAACTATTATTTGAGGGAAATAGATTATACAAGGAATGATTGAAAAACATTAGCTCAGGATAGGGATGTAAGGAGAGCTTATGTCCGAGCGGCCATGAACCTACTGGTTCGATATTGCCAGTGAGTTAGTTAATTACGTATCGTATATCGATGTGGTCTCGAGGTAGCATGCTACCTTGTCAAGCGGCGGACCCGGGTTCGATCCCCGATCGGGGCAGTTTTTCTGGGTGAGGTTTTTATCGGGGGTTTTTCTCACCTGTAAGACAAATGTCAGGAAAACTTTAAGGCCCAAACAGTCCCCGAAATCATATAGTCATCATCATCATCATCCTTCACCGGTGTGGAAAGCAACGGGAAGCTACCACACCTACAATTCCCTAGTAAAGCTGCAAGCATAGCATGAATGGTATGATTGCAGTGAAGGACCTGCCTTCGGACAGAATTATTATGAATGAATACGATGGGCAGTGCATTTGTCACGAATGGGGAATGAAAGAAGGGTATGGAAGCTTCATGTAGGTAAACCAGAGGGTAAACGCCAAGTTTGTAGATCAAGAGAAGTGGGGAAATAACATTAGCTCAGGGTAGGGAGTCTGCGCTGGTATGAACCTATGGGTTCGATGCTCCAAGTGTGTGTGTGTGTGTGTTTTTACTAAGCAGGAAATTAAGTCAGCTATAATGGAAAAATGGCGCCAAATCCCATCCAATTTTACTGCAAAGTTGGAGAGTTTCTTGCTCCGCAGAACAGAAGCAGTGACAGCATCAAAGGGACATCCTAACATTTTTTTTTGGGGGGGAAGGGAGATTTCTTCAAAATTTCAACTGTACAATCATTTTTGAATCTTTAATATTTTCATTATTTTAGGTTTTTATGAAGTATTCAGAAAATTTTATTATTATTATTTATTGTTAATTTTGTACAACACGTGTTTATTTTGTTTGAACTATGTTTGTTATTATTATTATTATTATTATTATTATTATTATTATTATTATTATTATTATTATATTATTATTATATATCGTATAAAAAGTCCACCGCTGTGGTCTCGAGGTAGCGTGCTGCCTTGTCACGCAGCGGGCCCGGGTTCTATCCCCGGTCGGGGCATTTTTCTGGGTGAGGTTTTTATCGGGGTTTTTCCTCACCTGTAAGACAAATGTCAGGAAAACTTTAAGGCCCAAACGGTCCCCGAAATCATATGGCCATTATCCTTATCATTATCATCCTTACCATCATCATCATCCTTAACCGGTGTGGAAAGCAACGGGAAGCTACCACACCTACACAATTCCCTAGTAAGGTTGCAGGCATAGCATGAAAGTGCTATGATTACAGTGAAGGACCTGCCTTCGGGCAGAATTACTATGGAATCGTATAAAATGTTGTACATGAAATTTACATTGCTACATTTAATGTATCTTTAACTGTTTATAATTAGTATAGTGTATATCTATATTTGTCAAATATTTATTTGTATTTGTGCTGGTTGAGTGGAAGAGAAGGCCTTATGGCCTTAACTCTGCCAGAATAAATAAAACATAATAATAATAATAATAATAATAATAATAATAATAATTATTATTATTATTATTATTATTATTATTACAAGCCGGAAGGTCGAGGGTTCAAGTCCCGGTGGGGTCAGGATTTTTAAACTGACCCAAACCTTCTGGCGGCACTATGGCCCTGGGTTCGACTCAGCCTCTAACGGAAATGAGTACCAGACGCTTGTTCTGGGGGTAAAGGCGGCCGTCACGCAGGGCTGACAACCCGGCTGACATCAAATGCCGATTGTCCAGAAATAGTGGGAGCCCTAACCTCCTACTGCCCCAAGGGCCTCCTGAGGCCTGTAGTGGGATTACTTTTTACTTTTTTTACTGATTTTAGAATTTTGTATCGAATTTTCGCTGCTATATTTTAGTACTGATTTCGCAGTTGCATTCTCTAATCTCAATTTGTTGCGGTTAAATTGTTTACCAAATTTATTTATGACTCCATTTCTCGCATTGTATTTCCGCAACTTTATCTCTGTGTCATTTGTTTTATCAGGTATTAGGAGGCCGAGGTAATTAAATTAAAAAACTTGTTCATTGTTCCCATATAAAAACATTTAAATATTAAAGAAAACAAATGAAAACTCACCGTAAAAGCTGTTATCCACAAATTGAAAGTGACGTTCTATGACGTATACATAGTCCGGAAAGCATTCCTTATTTTCACAGAACAAACACACGGATGTAAACAACACAGCACAATGTAAGGATTTAAAAGCTCAGAGGATCAACGATTTGATTCCGTACGTCCTTGAGCGTACACTGAAGACTTGGAACAAACGTACTGCTTCTAGTTGATTCCCCCCCTCGCCTCCCTAGCGCACAGCGTCTTTCCCCCACCAACAGTCCCTGCAGCATCCCGTATACCTTGCATCTCGAGAGTACAGCCTGATCTGTAAGTGTGGAGTCACCTTGCATCTTAAAAACAAGTTGTTCCGCAAATGAGTCGAAAATACAGTAGCTTCTTAAAATTGGCTGTTGTATACACAGAGATCTTCTTCTTCTTCTACTACAAGGTTTAGGCTATGCAGCCTGTTCCAGAGAAGTTAAAAGTGGAGTCCATCTTCTACGTGGTCGGCCAACATCTCTTGTTCCTCTAGGACTACACAGGAAGGCTCTTTTTGGTATTCTTTCGTTCTTCATTCTCATTAAGTGTTCTGTCCATTTTCTTATTTTCGCTGATTTTATCTTCAATTTTATATAGCCTATATTTAATTGAATCAGTCATTTCGAAAAGGGATCATCAACGATTTTTTGTGAAATTCGCTTTTTTCGTTATTCCATGTTTACATACGTCCTTACATCGATTCCGCGTGAGAAATGACCACTTTCTGACTTTACCTTTCATGTAGTCATTTCGAAAAAAAGGATCAACTCGCCGAATTGTTCCCTTTTCGAACGGACTGACGCACGAATGTGATCTTGACTTCAGCTGCATATCTATCCTCTTGCAGTCTTTCTGTGTTATCAGAGTAAACAATATTAAAACCATGCTACAATCGTGATTTATGTATTATTTATTTAATGCAAGGCACTCCGTGTACAGAGTATGGGTAAAGGTGTTCCAAAAGAACAAAAACATTATTTTGCAATGAATACCTTTTACGAATTTGAATGTAATAGTGACAAGCCTAGAACCTTAATCGGCCGGAAATTCATTGACACCATTTTCGGTGAACAAGAGTTCAACTTGCTCAAACCAAAGCCCCCAGAAATACTGCAAATACCAGATGTGAAAACACACCCTGCCTACATCAGTAAATACAAATCAATCACAAAAAAAAATGGATGATGTAAAGAAACTTCATCAGTACATTCCTGATATCCATCGACATTTTTATGATGATTTATTCAAATGGCCTACAACTACAGCTGAAATAGTAGAGAACGCCGAAGATGTTCAATGGTGAAAATTTTCGGATGTACTTTTTTTATAGTCACTTCCAAATGATGAACTGTAATAAAATGTATACCATATTATTCCATGCATGTAGTTATTTCGCAATAATAATTTTTTTTTTCAAAGAAATGTGTTTAATTTTGTAAAAGTTTCTTCGTTCATTTTGAAAAGGGATCATCTCCGGAAAATTGTAATTAGTTTTTTGGGAAAACCATAATCAAGAAAGTCATGTAAATCGGTAAGTGAACGTGAATGGGCATGAAAATTATTCAGTAGAAATTTCAGATTCATAGCTTTATCCTAGACAAACTGAATCAGTTTTTTCCCTCTCCTGTAAAATTTGTTCTGCTGTAGATGATCCCTTTTCGAAATGAGTGATACAATTCTTCTCGTATAGTTTCATTCTTTATTCTGTCCGCTCTTGTGCATCCTTTCACATTACGTAAAAATAGCATTTCCGCAGTCTATATTACAGTTAATGACAAATGAGGGAATTTTAAAGAAGTGGCTGAATTCAAATACCTAGGAACAATAATTACAAACAGGACTGCGGTCCACAAAGAAATTAAACATAGGCTCAATTCTGAAAATGCGTGCTATTATGTATTACAAGGACTCTTGTTGTCCCAACTTCTCTGAAAGATATTAAACTGAAAACATATAAACTTTATTTTCCCAGTTATATTATATGGAGGATTTGAAACATCTATAAATAATAATCGAGTTGGTGTTTACTTGATGAAAATCCATATTTATTAATTAAATAAAAATAATATGTACTATAATAACACAATTAAACATTGTCACATGTTGGAACACAATTCATAATTTGTTAACATGTCTGAAGAAGGTACAGTGTACCAAAACAGCTGTCACTGAATTACATCTTAATAAATATGAAAATCAAATAAAACTAAGTTTTATTTTTATTTAATTAATCCATAAATAAAGTACTTAGGAACATTTTTTGGACCAAAGAGAGATGAACAGACAGGCGAATGGAGAAGACTATCTAACAGTGAGTTACATGATATTTATAAGAAACCAGATCTAATAAAAACACTTAAGCTTCGTAGACTGCGATGGGCAGGACATGTGGTTCGAATGGGGCATGAAAGAGAGGCATGGAAGCTTCTTGTAAGGAAACCAGAGGGAAAACGTCCAGTTGATAGGCAAAGATTGAGGTGGGAGAATAATATTAACAATGATTTGAGGGAATTAGGTTATACAGGAGATGATTGAAAACATTACCTCAGGATAGGGATGTATGGAGAGTTTATGTCCGGCTGGCCATAAACTTACCAGATCGTTAGTGATAGTGAGTTAGTGCAAAATGCATTTAGGAAAATTCTTTTAAATCTAACATAAATAATATTTTATAATATCTACTGTATAGTAATTGTTAGACAACTTACAAAATGAAAATAAAACAATTGATAATTCCGTTAATAGTCAGTAAACAATCAGGGATACACATTTGTTTAATTGAAATCGCAAATACCGGTAAAAGCAATAAAATCAAGACAAAACACGATCTAATGTGTGGCACTATTAAAAGAACCCTTAAATACACAAGAAAAGAAACAAAAATGACATTTTATAAAGTAATGGCTGTTCCTGTATTGATGTATGGATCAGAATGTTGGACGATCACTAAAAGACAAGAACAAAGATTGGAAGCAGCTGAGATGCGATTTTTAAGAAATATAGCAGGATATACTCTGCTGGATAAGAAAAGAAATGAAGATATAAGAAAGGAACTAAATATTTTCAAACTTACAGACGAATAGGGGGCACGCCTTAGCGTAGTGCTTAAGGCACTGAGCTACAAGCCAGAGGGTCGAGGGTTCAAGTCCCGTTAGGGTCAGGATTTTTAAACTGACCCATACCCTCTGGCGGCACCATGACCTTGGGTCGACTCAGCCTCTAACGAAAATAAGTACCAGACGCTTGTTCTGGGGGTATAGGCGGCCGTCACGCAGGGCTGACATAAAGTGCCGATTGTCTAGAAAAAGTGGGAGCCTTAACCTCCCACTACCCCAAGGGCCTCCTGAGGCCTGTTGAGGGATCACTTTACTTACTTACAGACTGAATAATTAAATATAGGGACGCCTGGAAAGAACATATTGATAGAATGCCAGAAGAAAGATTTCCAAAATTATTGCTAAATTATAAACCGCACGGAAGGAGAAATGTTGGACGCGCACACAGAAGATGATCTGAACAATTTTAACAATTCTAGCTTTCATGATACCGGAACGAGCCAACAGGCTTAATCCCTGGAAGATGATGACAAAAACATATCCAAATTGATACCAACACATGTTTCGCTCTTAAAGAGACATCATCAGGGATAAAACATCAAGTGCAAGAACATAATTAAAATGTAGACCACAAGTTGTGCTTTATTTACTAGCAAAAGGTGTATTATTTATGTTCTTGCGATAGGAATTAATCTTGGTTTGTATTTTTTTTACTCGACTTCCCAAATGTTTGATAGCACCACGATATTTGAATTTATCAACTATGTTAACAGTTGAATGTAGATTAATGACGTGCTACAAAATATCAGATAAAGAAAACACCCTCAAAGCTAAAATCACTTTCTTGATATCATCACTGAGTTTTTTTTTTCTCTGCTCGATTTTGGACTCCCCTGAAGAAAATACTAAACAATACACGCACAGCGGTACCGATCCAAGTCGCTGTAGTGTAGATGAAGAGTATAAAGATGGCAACTGGGCAACATTTACTGTTACAACCTTCAAGTCTACAAATAAACTCTTGTTATTGAAATATGCATCATATATATATGGACTCTTACTTTAAGGGAGGAAAGGAGATTACAAGTATTTGAGAATAAAGTTCTTAGGAGAATTTTTGGACCAAAGAGCGATGAACAGACAGGTGAATGGAGAAGACTACATAACAATGAACTACATGGTCTTTATAGGAAGCCAGATATAATAATAACAGTTAAGTCTCGTAGACTGCGATGGGCAGGACATGTTGCGCGTATGGGGAATGAAAGACGTGCATGGAAACTTCTTGTAGGAAAGCCGGAGGGAAAACGCCCAGTTGGTAGAACAAGAATGAGGTGGGAGAACAACATTAACTATGATTTGAGGGAAGTAGATTATACAGGGAATGATTGGAAAGCATTAGCTCAGGATAGCGATGTATGGAGAGCTTATGTCCGCGCGGCCATGAACCTTCCGGTTCGATAGTGCCAGTGAGTAAGTAAGTAAGTAGGTAATATATATACATATATCCACATCCACAGTAATTCTGCCCGAAGGCAGGTCCTTCACTGCAATCATGGCATTTTCATGCTATGCTTGCAGCTTTACTATGGAATTGTGTAGGTGGGGTAGCTTCCCGTTGCTTTCCACACCGGTGAAGGATGATGATGATAATGATAATGGTAAGGATGATAATGATAAGGATGATGGCCATATGATTTTCGGGGACCGTTTGGGCCTTAAAGTTTTCCTGACATTTATCTTACAGGTGAGGAAAACCCCCGATAAAAACCTCACCCAGAAAAACTGCCCCGACCGGGGATCGAACCCGGGCCCGCTGCGTGACAAGGCAGCACGCTACCTCGAGACCACAGCGGTGGACGTTATATATATATAATTACATTTAAAATCAAAATATTATTATAGATAGATCATCGGTTGATTAATGTCTTTGACATCGTCCGATTTCTAATAGCCAATTTTGTCGCTCCATCCAATCTCCTGGTCTAGATGTTTCTTCTTCATGTATAAACATATTCCCTGACTCCAGAAGGTTTTAGGTCTTCCTCTGCCTCGTCTTCCCTCAGGTTTCCATTCCAAAACACATTTTGGTAGTCGATACTCTTCCATTCGCTGGACGCGTACCATCTTAATTGCTGAGTTTTAATATAATCTAAAATAGTGTCTTCAATCTTCATTTTCTCCCTTATAACCGAGTTCCTAATTTTTTTCTCTTCTTGAAATTCTTGCTGCCCTTCGTATAAAACCAATTTCCGTTGCCAAAAGGTATTTATTTGTTTTTTGTTGTTAATGGCCAAAGTTCTGCTCCATAAGTAATGATGCTTTTAACAATTGTATGATATATATTCATTTTATTTTTATTACTTATATTTTTATCCCACAATATTCCATTGAGGCAAGCAATTGCAAATTTTCCTTTATTATTTCTATTTCTTATTTCCTCTTCCTAACTCCCATTTTTATTTATTTTAATTCCTAAATATGTGATCTCACTACAAGATTTTATTGCTACTCCAGTCTCCAAAATTAATATAAATATTTGATAGTTGAATGCAGGCTTTCACGGCCGGTAATCATAATGTTGAGTGATTCCGGGTTATGTGGCCGTGGTCCATAGTTGGTGTTGATACCAGACGTTTCGCCCTCAACTGCGGAGGGCATCTCCAGTGGCGAGTGCTTCTAGGCGTGTTTCCTGGTCGGAAGATCTACTTAGAGTGAGCGCTGCGGACGTTGTATTAGTGGTGGGTGCAGGGTGAGTGGGCGTGGCTCTTGCTGATTGGCTAATGGTCGTCTCCTTGTTGTCCCTAGTGTTAATGCATTTATTTTCTAGTGTATGATACCAGGCCTTAGCCAGTTTGATACCTTCCTCTTTTCTGTTGATATTTCCCTTATGCTTGTATATTTCTATAGCCTCTCGGTATAATCTAGGGAAATAGTAGGAAGTTGTGGCTAAAACTTGTGTTTCGTCGAATAGAATCTGGTGTCCATTCATAATGGCATGTTCTGCTACAGCTGATTTATCCATTTCTCCTTGTCTGCAGTTTCTTTTATGTTCTGATAAACGGGTGGCTATACTTCTGCCTTCGCTCAGCTAAGGATCCTCGGCCACCTCTCTCCACTTGCGGCGTATATCGACTTCCTTGTTCGTGTGGTAAATCATATATAGGGACCACGAAAAGAAGTATAGCCACCCGTTTATCAGAACATAAAAGAAACTGCAGACAAGGAGAAATGGATAAATCAGCTGTAGCAGAACATGCCATTACGAATGGACACCAGATTCTATTCGACGATACACAAGTTTTAGCCACAACTTCCTACTATTTCCCTAGATTATACCGAGAGGCTATAGAAATATACAAGCATAAGGGAAATATCAACAGAAAAGAGGAAGGTATCAAACTGGCTAAGGCCTGGTATCATACACTAGAAAATAAATGCATTAACACTAGGGACAACAAGGAGACGACCATTAGCCAATCAGCAAGAGCCACGCCCACTCACCCTGCACCCACCACTAATACAACGTCCGCAGCGCTCACTCTAAGTAGATCTTCCGACCAGGAAACACGCCTAGAAGCACTCGCCACTGAAGATGCCCTCCGCAGTTGAGGGCGAAACGTCTGGTATCAACACCAACTATGGACCACGGCCACATAACCCGGAATCACTCAACATTAATATAAATATTATTATATATTTAGATGTTTTATCTATGGTTTCGCATAGATTTATTTCTAATAAAATAATTATAATATAATAGCCTACATAATATCCTCAACTCTTGTCCAACTCAAGGTCGGTCGAGGGATGAGATGAGATGAATCCCCTTATATAGAGGTCTGTGAATGACAAGGGTGCCGGCCGACTATGCCTGATGCACAATCACAGGGGCTTCTTCTTCTTCTTCTTCTTCACGGTTTAGGCTTATTTACTAGCCTGTTCCGGCTCCAAATTGCTGCTCTTTCCATCTTTTCCTTGGTCTTCCCAAACTTCTTCTTCCTCGTGGTGAATAGTTGTATGCTGCTTTTGGTATTCTATTCTCAGTCATCCTTGCCAAGTGTTCTTTCCAGTTTGTTCTGTATTTCTCTATTGTTGTGTTTAATTCCTCTACTTTTAGTTGTTGTCTTATTTCTGTGTTATGTTTTTTGTCTGTTCTTTGATATCCTGCTATTGGTCTGAGGAATCTCATTTCAGCAGCTTGTATTCTGGCAGATTGTTGTGTTGTCACTGTCCATGTTTCGGATCCATAAGTAATAATAGGCACTGCCATTGTCTTGTATAATTTCATTATAGTCTTTCCTGGCTTTATTTTTCAAAGTTCTTTTTAGTGTTCCTGTTATATAATTAAACTTATTTAGTTTGTTATTTATATCTGTTTCTGCTGTGTATGATATTTCGCAACCTAGGAAGTTATATCTTACCACTTGTTCTATTGGTTTATTTTCTAATATTATCTTTGTCCGAACTGGATGAGCGCCCTTGAAGGCCATTGTTTTTTATTTTTGTGAGGATATTTCCATGTTGTATTTTTTTGATATTTCATTTAGTTTATATAGCATTCTTTGTAGTTCGTCTTCTGTTTTTGCTATTAAAATCTGGTCATCTGCAAAGACTACTGTTTTTATTACTATATTTCCTAAGTTAATTCCCCCAGTCGTCATTTGCTTCCATGATCTTATCATGTCGTCGAAATAAATGTTAAAAAGAGTGGTTGATAGTGGACAACCTTGTCTAACTCCTCCTGTTATATGTATTGGTTCCATTTGATTTATTTTTATTTTTGTTCTCACATACATTTTCTTAATTACTGCTATCAATCACAGGGGCATATGAATGGAATTAAACGAAATGTATGAGTATGGAGAAATTGTGAAACTAATTTGTGTCAGGGGAAAACCCCGAGAAACCATCGAACCTTCATCATATTGACGAGGCTCTTGGAAGTTGGACCATTCAAACTTTGTAATATTCCTTGAGATAGCTTGGCTCATACCAGCCCCTTATCAGCGTTCAATAACTTATATTGATAAGTTATCATTTACGTTTTTATCACGTTTTTACGTAACTTTGATATTTAAATTCTTGTAAGTTAACTAACTTATGGCTCTATCTAATCCGGAGGTTAACGATTGCGCGGGCATAAGCTTTCCACACGTCTCAATCCTGAGCTAGTGTTTTGCAAGCATTACTAGTACAATTTTTTTTATTCGCTGAGAATTTTCCTCACCACTGAGGTTTTCTCCAATCAAATTCTGGAAATGCGTGCTATTATGCATTACAGAGTCTCTTGATGTCCCAACTCCTTTCAAAAAAAGATTAAACTGAAAATATATAAAACTATTATTCTACCAGTTATATTATATGGGTGCGAAACATGGACTCTTACTTTAAGGGAGGAAAGGAGATTACAAGTATTTGAGAATAAAGTTCTTAGGAAAATTTTTGGACCAAAGAGAGATGAACAGACAGGCGAATGGAGAAGACAGTGAACTACATGGTCTTTATAGGAAGCCACATATAATAAGAACAGTTAAGTCTCATAGACTGCGATGGGCAGGAGATGTGGCACGAATGGGGAATGAAAGACGTGCATGGAAGCTTCTTGTAGGAAAACCAGAAAGAAAACGCCCAGTTGGTAGACCAAGAATGAAATGAGAGAATAACATTAACTATGATTTGAGGGAAGTATTGTACAGTGCATGATTGGAAAACATTAGCTCAGAATAGGGACGTATGGAGAGCTTATGTCTGCGCGGCCATGGACCTATGGGTTCGATAGTGCCAGTGAGTAAGTTAGTTAATCTTAATAATTAAAATGCTTTTAACAAAAATACATAAATGACCACGGACTTAAGGATAATAAATTTGCAACAAACATTCACAAATTTCCCTTAATTAAAATTCTCCATCGTTCTCTGTCCTCTGTGTCTTCATCCGTTACATCAAATTTCCTCATTGAATTTTTAATGTTATTCTTCCAAATTATTCTTGGTCTTCCTTTTTTTCTTCTCCCTCTTTCAATTTTCCATGTAAGACGGCCTTTGGTACCGTAGTCCTCCATCCTGCATTCTTCTTACGTGTCCATACCATAAAAGCATTCTGTGTTCAATCTCATCCATTATATTAATTAAATAAAAATAAAACGTAGTTTTATTTGATTTTCATATTTATTAAGATATAATTCAGTGACAGCTGTTTCGGTACACTGTACCTTCTTCAGACATGTTAATCAATTGATCATCCATTATACTTCTTTCTGCATTCATCCATTTCATAATTTCTGTATTTCTAATTCTTTCCAGTCGAGTTTTTCTGGCAGCTCTTCTCCATAAATGATTTTCTCCAAAAATAATTTACCTCTCTCAAATCATTATTAATGTTATTCTCACATCTTATTTTTGGCCGCATAGTGGGAGCAAGCTCTGGTTTCCCAGCAAGAAGTTTCCAAACCCCATTTCAACTCTTATTCGTGCCACTTGACCTGCCCATCACAGTCTACAAGACTCAGTTCTCGTTACATTTAGTTTTCTACAAAGAGCATGTATACTTGAATCACAGTTTCTTTGCCTTGGGGTGAGGAGACTAAAGGAAGAGAGATAAGCGGTCAAACTGCTATGTGCGTCCAGCAAACAAAACAAATCACACAGTGTTGCTGAAGTGAAAAGGAAGGACCGCGCTAACAGGAACGTAAGATATTGTGCCACTGGAAATGTGTCCAACAGCACTGCGGCACGTGCTATGCACTAGCATGCTATCGGTGACACGTGTAGCCTTAATTCCATCTCACACCCTCACAGACCAAATTGACTCAGATCCCACTATAGCTCACTAATATGTAAATTTCTCCATTCCCCTGACTCTTCGTATCACTTTGGTATAAACATATTCATAAGAACCTTATTCTCAAATACTCGAATGTTTTCTTCTTTCCTATTGCAAAAGACTATGAAGAACAATAGTTTCGTTATATAACTAAACTAACTATATCGAACACGCAGGTTCATGGCCACGAGGACATAAGCTCTCCATATATCCCTTTCCTTAGCTAATGTTTTTCAATCATCCCCTGTATAATCTACTTCCCTCAAATCATGGTTAATGTTAATTTCTCACCTCATTCTTGGTCTACCAACTAGGCGTCTTCCCTCTGGTTTTCCTACAAGAAACTCCCAATGCCTCTCTTTAATTCCCCATTCGTGCCACGTGCCCTGCTCATCGCAGTTTACGAGATTTAACTGTTCTTATTTTATATGGTTTCATATAATGATCATGTATCTCACTGTTATGTAGTCTTCTCCATTCACCTGTCTGTTCATCGCTCTTTGGTCCAAGAATTTTCCTAAGAACTTTATCAAAAAATACTGTTAATACATTTTCTCTTCCCTTAAAGTAAAAAACCCATGTTTCGTATCAATATAACTGGGAGAATAACAGTTTTATGTAGGCCTATATTGAGTTTAATTTTTTTTTAGAGAGGTTGGGACTGAAGAATCCCTGTAATACATAATAGCACGTATATCCAGAATTGAGCCTAAGTTTTAATTTATTTGTGCATCTCATAATTACTTATTACATTTTGCACTTTTTCCTTAATTCTGCTACTAAATCATTCTAAGTCCATCTTTAAAATTAAATTTTGTAGGACAAAACAACAGCCTGTTGTTCCATTGTTATGTTAAAATATACCATTTTGCACAATTAGTTGGGTTTCTGCCGTACTTACAGCAAGATTCAAAGTTCATTTTCCTAAATTTCGGGGTTACCAACCTATAAATAACTAAATAACTATATTGTAATATTACATATTACCTACCTCGTGCGGGAAGTAAAAGCACTGACCTTTATCTGTACTACGTAGAATTTATATACAAAAATATATCCAAAAACTAGTGTTAATATACATTATACGAAATAGTCCACCGCTGTGGTCTCGACGTAGCGTGCTGCCTTGTCACGCAGCGGGCCCGGGTTCGATCCACGGTCGGGGCAGTTTTTCTGGGTGAGGTTTTTATCGGAGTTTTTCCTCACCTGTAAGACAAATGTCAGGAAAACTTTAAGGACCAAACGGTCCCCGAAATCATATGGCCATCGCAATCATCATCCTTCACCGGTGTGGAAAGCAACTGGAAGCTACCACACCTACAATTCCCTAGTAAAGCTGCAAGCATAGCATGAAAATACTATGATTGCAGTGAAGGACCTGCCTTCGGACCGAATTACTATGGATGGATGGATACGAAACAAATCACTGGATTTTAAATGAACTGAAATTTATTTGAAACAATATAAAACAAATTCGTACTTGCAGCCATTTTTATTACTGTTTGGTGTCACGACCTGCTGTAGTCTCAACTAAGTTATTTTCGGCATTAACCATGTAAACATTGGCCACTGTGTTAACGTTAGTCAGCTGTTTATAATGAACTCAAATATATTTCAACAAATATATTATTTTACTCTTATTTATAATTTTTAAAGACACCATCGTGCAAAAAATTATGTAAAACGCACGTTTCTGAAATGTTTTATGGAATCTCGTAAATTAAAAACCTCGCTATCGCTAGGTTTTTAATAATTTCCTCGCTTCTGTAAAAAACACTTCCCAACCCTGTATTATCGCCTCACCGTGATGCTTAACAAGCGGCTCGCTTTGTTTCCACGCAGCTGTTACATGTTATTCAAATACAAAGATCCCGACTGCCGCGACTACCACGATGTTGTCACATTGCTATTCTTCACTCAGTTTCAATTAAAACTCGGAACGTGGAGCAGTCGATCCAGTTATAAAATTGTATACCGTAATTAAGTGTTATAATTATCAATGATTTATTGTGATGTGTAGCTCAAAAAAATAATATAATATCTACATATTTTATTAGTGTAACATATAAATGATCCCTCCATGGTATCTTTACCTTGTCGTGGTGGAGTGGCTTGTGTATTTAAATGATCCTGAGAGCTATGCCGGCGGTAGCATTGCTGCCGATAGGGTTACCCATGCCGGACTGGTCGAAGGTGGTGATAAGCCAGACGAAATAAGTACCTTGGTCGAAAGAGTGACGATCTTTCACCGTAAAAATACTACCGTCAAGAAATGCTGACAACGGGTTCTACTGGGGTAAAATTTTCCGGAGGTCAAATAGTCCCCCATTCGGTTCTCCGGGCGGGGACTACTTCAGGGAACCCATGCCAAAGCCAGATATAATAAGAACAGTTAAGTCCCGTAGACTGCGATGGGGCAGGACATGTTGCGCGTATGGGGAATGAAAGACGTGCATGGAAACTCCTTGTAGGAAAGCCAGAAGGAAAACGCCCAGTTGGTAGACCAAGAATGAGGTGGGAGAACAACATTAACTATGATTTGAGGGAAGTAGATTATACAGGGAATGATTGGAAAGCATTAGCTCAGGATAGGGATGTATGGAGAGCTTATGTCCGTGCGGCCATGAACCTACGGGTTCGATAGTGCCAGTGAGTAAGTAAGTAAGTAAGTAAGTAACATATAAATGATTAGATCATGTGGCGACCATGGGAAAATATTTCAGACCGAGCAGTTAATAATAATAATGACAATAATAAGTAAAGTAAAGTGATCCCACAACAGACCCGGAGGCCCTTGGGGTAGTAGGAGGTTAAGGCTCCCACTTTTACTAGACAATCGGCACTTTATGTCAGCCGGGTTGTCAGCCCTGCGTGACGACCGCCTTTACCCCCAGAACAAGCGTCTGGTACTCATTTCCGTTAGAGGCTGAGTCGACCCCAGGGCCATAGTGCCGCCAGTGGGTTTGGGTCAGTTTAAAAATCCTGACCCCAACGGGACTTGAACCCTCGACCCTCCGGCTTGTAGCTCAGTGCCTTAACCACTACGCTACGGCGTGCCCCCAATGACAATAATATGTTCAGCATTATCTATGAATATTAAATTTATGTATACCTACAAGCTATATAATGTTGGAATTAAATTATTTAATAAATAAATAAATACATTTTAATTTAAAAGTTAAACAATACCAAATAATAACATAAAAATTAAATCCCATCCGATTGAGGGTCTTTCCATTTTTCAGCGGTTGCCCTTTTACCAGCCGGTTGCTGGCCCTTCACATCCACATGTGTCAATCACAGAGGTAGATGATCAACAGCCAGTGTAGGGGTGACATGTGGTTAGCATGTCAAGTCCCCCAGCCGTTATAGCTGGTTCCTCAACCTGGAGCCGCTACTCATTGTAGCTACCCAATTGCCTCACGATGCTGGGTGGGCACCGGTCCCATACTGGCCGAAATACCATGAGAAAATTTTTTCCCCATGGAGACTCGAACCAGCGCAAGTCCCGTAGCTCTGCGCCAGGGCTTCCTACCTTAACCGCTCGGCTACGGCGCGGGACATATAATATCTACATATTTTATTAGTTTAATATAAATGATTAGATCATGTGGCGACCATGGGAAAATATTTCAGACCGAGCAGGTAATAATAATAATGACAATAATATGTTCAGCATTATCTATGAATATTAAATTTATGTATACCTAAAGTAAAGTGATCCCACAACAGGCCCGGAGGCCCTCGGGGTAGTAGGAGGTTAAGGCTCCCACTTTTTCTAGACAATCCGCACTTTATGTCAGCCGGGTTGTCAGCCCTGCGTGACGGCCGTCTTTACCCCCAGAACAAGCGTCTGGTACTCATTTCAGTTAGAGGCTGAGTCGACCCCAGGGCCATAGTGCCGCCAGAGTGTTTGGGTCAGTTTAAAAATCCTGACCCCAACGGGACTTGAACCCTCGACCCTCCGGCTTGTAGCTCAGTGCCTTAACCAGTACGCTACGGCGTGCCCCTTATGTATACCTACAGGTTATATAATGTTGGAATTAAATTATTTAATAAATAAATAAATACATATTTAATTTTAATTTTAAAAGTTAAACAATACCAAATAATAACATAAAAATTAAATAATAACATAAATAATCAATGTCTTCTGTCCTTGTGTAATAAACGCCCATAGCGCTATGAGAAACGTGACAACACCGCATGTCAAGTATTGCCGCGCGGCACCCGCTTTTTATATAACTGTTAACCATCTGAGTGAGGCTATAACAATATACTATTAAATTTATTATGTCTTATATAACAAAAAAGCATAATCAAAACTCAAATATCAACTAAATTAAACAGTTTTATGCTTCTCTTAAAAAAAATTGGACATAACATGTTTTTGGAATTCAGGTCTTCAATTATTGTGTCTGCAATCAAACTCTTACGCAACACAGGATTGATCCGACAAAAACAAGTCAGTTTTCAATCATAGAGGAATAAAATTTGAAGTGATTATTTTGACAACAAATGTCTTGGTTTCGTTCGCTACTTAGAAGTTAGACAACTTTTAAATTGACAGTCGACACAATGCAAGTTTATTCCTACGCTAACTTCACTTGTTTTCGAGGCAAGCAACATGTCAGGAGTACCAAACTAACCACCATGTCCTTGGTTTATTTTTATTTCTACATTCCTGCTAAAATTATATACATTTGTTTATAGATCGATCGAATAAACTGTACTACTTCCTGTTCAACATAATAATTTATAGTTTCAAATGCTTTATATATTTATCATAAGTAATGCCATGAGTGATTTCAAATTTATCTAGAGAATTTGGAAATCAAGAGTGGCATTTGTTAGGACTATTTAACGAATAAAATTAAGCTGTTTACTCACAAATCATTATTTAACTATAATAATAAAAATAATAATAATAATAATAATAATAATAATAATAATAATAATAATAATAATAATAATAATAGCTTTATTTTACCTGGCAGAGTTAAGGTATTAAGGTCTTGTCTACCACTCAACCAAGTTTAAAAAAATACAAACAAAAAAATAGTCTTAAATCTAAATTACAATATATACATAAACGATTACAAGTTATGAATACAATACAATTAATATTTATAATGTATTTTTGGTTTACCCTAAATTTAACGAATTAAATATATAATATGTACAAGATATATAAAAAAACGAGGAAAAGATTAATGACATAGTATAGTTATTTTAAAATATTTATATATTTAATGTAAACGGCGATGTTTGAAAACAAATGAGAAGCGATAGGCACGCTTCATCTGGTTCTTTTGTTTATCACTGCAACCAGATCATACTATTTATTGCCAAAGGAACGCATAATATTGTAAGAATGCTCTCTAGTGGAAAAAAAAAATGAAACACATCAAACTCTATATTAATTCATTTCTGATATCGTATGATGTAAATATGACAATTATATTTTTCTGGATTGTTACCTGGGAAAAAATACATTTAAGAAAGTGAAAACAGTGGTTTCTTTTTTTGGTGGTATAATCAATTGCTACAAATGTTTTTATATTAGCTCCCGCATGCGGCATGTGTTGACATTCATACACTATATATACAATCTGGTAGCCGTATTTCTCACAGGCTCAGTCACTGCAAAATAACGGTCAGACCTGTTCAGAATGTTAAAAAGGAGGAGCTTTCTTTAATATGGTAATTATAACACTGATAAATATTTCGTGAAACACGACTCTGGTTGGTTGTAAAACACAAATCATTGAAACGTGATTGGCCATTGAGTCCCATTTGAGGCAAGAGTTAAATAGTCCATCAAAACGCATTTTATCATATTTGATTATCTGTTATTTAGGTCTACGTATTTATTTAGTCTGGTGGAGTTAAGCCCATGTGGCCTTGTCTTCCACCCACCAGAACAAACATATTACGTTACATTCAAATACAGGAATCACAAATAACTCTAGTAACTAACTCACTGGTATTATCGAACCCGTAGGCTCATGGCCAAAATCATTGTCCCTTTTCTTAAATATGAGGGTCGACATTTTCACACAGGATAGTACAGGTCCGCATGAGCTCAGTGACAAGTGGTAATTGTTTTTTTTTTCTTTAAGAGGGGGTGGCTTGGACGGCTACAACTTACAACTATTTACCTGCTGTGTTGCATACTTCAGTTTTATCTAAGGATTTCTCTCAAGAAAATACTGTTAAAATGGCAACCCAGTTCCCTATTCCAAACACCTAGTAACTTCCTGGGTCGAATCTGACTGTTTCGTTGCTGCCGAAAGAGATAGCAATGTCGAATACGATAAGTCAGATGAAAAAATCACCTTGACCGTCTTCAACCGTAAAAAATACAACTGTTAAGAAACGCGTACATGGGTTCCGAGCGGCAAACACTTCACGAAATCCATGGCAAAGGTTCAAACATAGAGATGTACTCCTATGGACATGACATTTTAAAATATTACCGCTGTGGTCTCGAGGTAGCGTGCTGCCTTGTCACGCAGTGGGCCCGGGTTCGATTCCCGATCGGGACAGGTGAGATTTTTTTCTGAGTTTTTCCTCATCTGTAAGACAAATGTCAGGAAGCTTAGGGGCCAACGATCTCCGAAAATCATCCGGTCATCGTCATCATCCTTTACCGGTGTGGAAAGCAAAGGGAAGGTACCACACATTACAATTCCCTAGTAAGCTGCAAAGCATAGCATGCAATTACTATGACTGCAGTGAAAGACTTGCCCTCGGGCAGAATTACTATGGTTGGAATATTTATTATTGTTATTAGTGCTATTTTTGTTATTGTTATTATTGTTATTATTATTATTATTATTGTTGTTATTATTATTATTGTTATTATTATATTATTATCATCTTCTTCCTTCCAAGTATTAGGCCAAGGCCTGTTACGATCCTGTCCCGGTCGGGACAGGCTCCTAAAAAGTAAAGTGATCCCACAACAGGCCGGAAGGCCCTTGGGGTAGTAGGAGGTTAAGGCTCCCACTTTTTCTAGACAATCGGCACTTTACGTCAGCCGGGTTGTCAGCCCTGCGTGACGGCCGCCTTTACCCCCAGAACAAGCGTCTGGTACTCATTTCCGTTAGAGGCTGAGTCGACCCCAGGGCCATAGTGCCGCCAGATGGTTTGGGTCAGTTTAAAAATCCTGACCCCAACGGGACTTGAACCCTCAACCCTCCAGCTTGTAGCTCAGTGCCTTAACCACTAAGCTACGGCGTGCCCCGGGACAGGCTCCTGGGTGAGGTTTTTTTCGGGGTTTTTCCTCACCTGTAAGACAAATGTGAGGATGCTTAGGGCTCAACGGTCCCCGATAATCATCCGGCCATCAACATCATCATTATCATTATCATCCTTCATTGGTGTTGAATGCAACGGGAAGCTACCACACCTGTAATTCCCTAGTACAGCTGCAAAGCATAGTATGAAAATGCTATGATTGCAGTGAAAGACCTGCCCTCGGGCAGAATTACTATGAATGAATGAATTTAATAATTTAGTCGAGGACGACAGACTTACCAGGTAAAAATTATACAATTAACATCGTATATATGAAGACGTTACCGATTTACAATAATATTCTATAGCGCATTAAAATGACTATTTAACTCATGCCCCAAAATGGGAGTCAATGACCAATCACGTTTCAATGATTTCTGTTTACAACCAATCAGAATCGTGTTTCACCAAATATTTATCAGTGTTATGATTACCATATTAAAGAAAGCTCCTCCTTACAATATTGCGTTCCTTTGGCAATAAATAGTATGATCTGGTTGCAGTGATAAACAAATGAAGCAGTAGAAGCGTACCTATCGTTTCTCATTTGTTTTCAAACATCGCCGTTTACATTAAATATATAAATATTTTAAAATAACTATAGTTAAATAATGATTTGTGAGTAAACAGCTTAATTTTATTCGTTAAATAGTCCTAACAAATGCCACTCTTGATTTCCAAATTCTCTAGATAAATTCACTCCTCACTTCGTGAGTCGTGAATTTATCGATAATTTGGAAATCACTCGTGGCATTACTTATGATTATATTTTTAAAGAGTTTATTGGCCGAAATTCTAGTTTGAAGTCCACCACGATAAGTTATTCCAATGTCCAATGTAACCAACAGCAACATATATGGAAAAGAATGTGTTGTAATGTTCACACTTCACAACAAATCATTTCCCAGCATTCCACTTGTTTATTTGAAGTGACAACTTGCTGCATTAATTAAAGAAGTCTGATTTCATAAATATATAACTTTATGTAACCAGCATCCTGCATCCACAACACAACTCTAATTATACAAATGTACATTATCACTTTTCTTAGGAAAATGTTTGTACCGAAGAGATGAATAGGCGAATGGAGAAGACTACATAACAGTGAGCTGCGTGATCTTTATAGCAAACCAGATATAATAAGAACAGTTAAGTCTCGTAGACTGCGATTGTCCACTACTAAGTAACACTAAGAATTTAGGACTGGAAGTAAATATCAATAAAACTAAATATATGGTCACGCGTAGAAATACATTATATAATGGAAATGGACAGCTAATGACAAATGAGGGAAATTTTGAGGAAGTGGCTGAATTCAAATACCTAGGAACAATAATCACAAACAGCAATGAGATGCACAAGGAAATTAAACACAGGCTCAATTCTGGAAATGTGTGCTATTATGCATTGCAGCTCCACCGCTGTGGTCTCGAGGTAGCGTGCTGCCTTGTCACGCGGCTGGCCCGGGTTCGAACCCCGGTCGGGGCAGTTTTTCTGGGTGAGGTTTTTATCGGGGGTTTTTCCTCACCTGTAAGACAAATGTCAGGAAAACTTTAAGGCCCTAACGGTCCCCGAAATCATATGGCCATCATCATCATGATCATCCTTATCATTATCATCATCATCCTTCACCGGTGTGGAAAGCAACGGGAAGCTACCACACCTACACAGTTCCCTAGTAAAGCTGCAAGCATAACATGAAAATGCTATGATTGCAATGAAGGACCTGCCTTAGGGCAGAATTACTATGGATGGATATATATATATATATATATATATATTAGAAGTCCCGGCCACGCGTTGCTGTGGCTAAGGTATACGTTAAAAATTTAAATTAAGTTGTTGTCTTTCAGCCAGATTACTTAAAACTAATACTTACACACGAAATTAATAATATTGAAAATAAAATAAACACTGAACACACTTAATAAATTATGAAATAATCAATTGAAATTCGCGGTTGCAATAAAAAGCACAGCCATCTGGATCTCTCTTTGTTAAATAATAAACCAATTACTTTACCAAATTACCTCACACCGCCATCTGTTAGAATCGTATGGAACTCACAGATAATTAAAACTCTTTGTTAAATAATAAACAAATAATTTGCAATAAAAAATAATGCGACTATAAATTTAGTTATAAACTACCCTATGTCTGAAGTTGGATCAAACTGTACACAGTGTGCAAAATTTTATTAAAATCGGTTCAGTAGTTTAGGATTCCATCGCGGACAAACAACGTGACACGAAATTTTTATATATTAAGATATTTATACTATTTAATTCATAAACAGAGTAGATCATTCAGGTTTTAAAAGAGATTTTGCTACTTGGAACCATATACTCAAATCTTCAGGGTGTTCCTGTATCTATGTTTATCGTGTTTGGTAGATTGAATTCTTCTTTGACCGTTTCTCAGCAGATTTTGTACAAGTTGGAATAAATAGTTTCACTGTACAATCAGATATCTGAGTTTTATAATGTAAACAAATATTATCTTAAATTATTCTCCGCTTGTGAAAATATGTTTTTAATTGAGGGGCATATGCCTCTGAAACTTTGACAACATATACATTTGAGTACAGGCTATTTTTAGTATAAAAAACAAAAAAAGTCAATTTTGATCCCAAATGGTCAATTTTTCACCCATCACCCCCCTTAACCCATTTGCTTCAGGTTTAAATGTTCAATGCATTTCCCCAGAAACCGTGTTTAAGTTCCCGTAAATTATATTGTTTATTTTCAGATATTCAAAACGAACAAAATATAACGGTACTTGAGATCACAATAAGGCGAAAACAGATTCCTCTAGTATTCATATAAGGGATACAAAATATTGCAAAATATATAACAGCAGATTTAAGCGAGTCTTCCTCGTCTTCTGAGGCGAATGGGTTAAAGTAAGAGGCCATGTTTCGCATCCATATAATATAACTAGGAGAATAACAGTTTTATATATTTTCAGTTTAATGAGTATTTAAGAGATGGGACGACAATAGTTCCTGTAATGCATAATAGCATGCACATGCAAAAACATGCAAATTACTAAATATGCTTTTACATAAACCACAGGGTTCATACCTTCGGACAAGAGTATATTCTTCCCTTTACGAGTTATTGAATGTCCCAAATAAATTATTTAAATATAAAACAAGTTTCAATAACTGTAAGCTATACCCGAAAAAAAAAATAGTTGTATTGATGAGTGACAGATGGCAGTGTGGGCTGATGAAGTTTATAACAGTTTAAGTGGACCAGAGTCAGATATGCACGTGCTCTTCCCACACCCAATCAGCGTCTTCCTGTCGTCCCACACGTCCACAAGTTGGGAAACACTGGCTTTGTTTTATGTTCGGAGGGTCTCACAAAAACACGACACTTTTAAAAGCTAATTGGTTCAGTAAAACATTGTGCATCGTTAAAACTATATCACATCTTGTGAAAAAAATGTTTCTTTTATCGGGATTCGAACACCACACACCCAGCATAGATTTCAGTTGGGAGTCTCTAGCATTGTATCTCTTTATATGTGTTATTGTAAGAATTGTTCCATTTAACGGTTTTTATTAAGTCTAACTTGTTACATTTTTGCTCCAATTATCGTGAAATGGTCCAATCTCCTTGTTCCAAATTTGTACCTTTACAGCGTCTTTGCATTTTACATTTACAACTTAGGCATATCTTCGGCATTGCTTTCTTACAACAACAACAATAATAATAATAATAATAATATAATAATAATAATAATAATAATAATAATAATAATAATAATAATAATAATAATAATAATAATAATAATAATAATATAATAATAATAATAATAATAATAATAATAATAATAATAATAATAATAATAATAATACATCCATAGTACTGCAATCATAGCATTTTCATGCTATGCTTGCAGCTTTACAAGGGAATTGTGTAGGTGTGGTAGTGTCCCGCTTCTTTCCACACCGATGAATGATGATGATGATGATAATGATAAGGATGATGATGATGGCCATATGATTCCGGGGACCGTTTGGGCCTTAAAGTTTTCCTGACATTTGTCTTACAGGTGAGGAAAAACCCCGATAAAAACCTCACCCAGAAAAACTGCCCCGACCGGGGATCGAACCCGGGCCCGCTGCATGACAAGGCAGCACGCTACCCCGAGACCACAGCGGTGGACATATAATATATTAACAATTTAATTTAACAAAGTTAAAATCTTTATAAAATAAAATTATTAACATAGTCATGTTTTTCTATTCTGGAAATACGTGCTGTTACGCATTGCAGGGACTCTTGTTCCAATTTCTGTCAAAGAACATCTAACTGAAAAAATATAAAACTGTTATTTTCCCAGTAATATTATATGGATGCGAAACATGGACTCTTACTTTAAGGGAGGAGAAAATTTTATGAATGACTGAGAATAACGTATTTAATTTTTGGATTAAAGAGAGATGAACAGACAAGCAAATGGAGAAGACTGCTTAACAGTGAGCTATATGATGTTTATAGGAAACCAGATATAATAAGAACAGTTAAGTCTCATAGGGTGGATTTCTATCTTTTTTAGAAAAAACGCCGTTGGCACCTACCTGAAAACCGTATATCGGTCGCGCAGTGGTTTCTGTACTCAAGTAATGTTTCGCCGATAGTGACGTCATACACCGATATGACGACATACAGGCGGGTACAGGTACTTTTAAAATAACATATGGCAACGCGGTAAAAACGATTGCATTATGGTTTTTCGATGCAAATTGAACCAACCATAGCCGAAGGAAACAACGAGAAAAAGAAAGGTAAGAATATATTTTTAATTAAGTCCCGCGCCGTAGCCGAGCGGTTAAGGTAGGAAGCCTTGGCGCAGAGCTACGGGACTTGCGCTGGTTCGAGTCTCCATGGGGGAAGAAATTTTCTCATGGTATTTCGGCCAGTATGGGACCGGTGCCCACCCAGCATCGTGAGGCAATTGGGTAGCTACAATAAGTAGCGGCTCCAGGTTGAGGAACCAGCTATAACGGCTGGGGGACTCGACATGCTAACCACATGTCACCCCTACACTGGCTGTTGATCATCTACCTCTGTGATTGACACATGTGGATGTGAAGGGCCAGCAGCCGGCTGGTAAAAGGGCAACCGCTGAAAAGTGGAAAGACCCTCAATCGGCAATCGGATATATATAACGTCTATATTTTACAAAGAATTAAATGTAATTGAAAATAATAATATATTATATTGGTTATGTTCTTATGTATATGTGTTGTATTTTAAGATTAACTTTTGTTTTTAACGTTTCAAGTTTTATTTATTAGAAAATTTAATTAACCCTACCCTCAGGGGTCCTCATCTAGGGATATGTGGATGGCGACCACAAGGTGCCCAAGCTGAGCAAAACATTTCTTCCACTTACTTGTGTTTTGCACTCTTTTAACTTTACTATCTAACCTCTCTTGGTTAACTCTTGTTTTTTTTCGACCCCGACGCTATTAGGGCATCCGAGGGCTAGGGAGTCTTTCCTTTCTTCCATTTCTTCTTTCCTTTATTTTCTTTTCTTCTCCAGAAAAGCCTGACCAGAGGCTATAAGATGGCAGCCCCATCACTGGTCTTGCCTTCCTTTGGCCAGCAACCAATCGAAGGGACTATTATTATGCTTTCAAGTCTTATACGAGAATTTCCTGGGGAGGGAAAATTTTCTATAGGATCGTAACAGGCCTTGGCCTAATACTTGGAAGGAACAAGAGGAAGAAGAATTAACCCTTAAATTTTTATAAGATTCATGATGTGTTCCGTTGAGGTTTATTCAAAATTAATATAAAATTATAGAATATTCACGTGAAAGGTCCGTCTCCTCAACTTAATTAAGTAATTAAGTTGAGGAGATGGACCTTTCAGGTGAATATTCTATAATTTTATATTAACCCTTAAATTGGCAAAACACTGACTGACTGGACTGACTGGATAAGGCGAAGTCTAGCTTCACCCAGTGTGCTGCGTATGTTAGAACCCACTAGGGCTCTTTGGCAGCTAAGTTAATAGTGGCTATCATTACGGGGTTGTAGTTCACTTAACCCGAGCCTATTTGGCGGCGCTAGCGTTTGTGTGCAAATGGTGATGAAATTTGGACAGAGATAGGGATGTGATGACCTGAAGCAGGACATCAGAAACCACATTGCTTTCAAGCCGAGAGTCGGAAATCCAGCATTGTGGAATGAGCCACGCTACTCCAGGTGAGAGCACATCGCCAAATCTCTGGCTGGATTTAATGAGGAGTAAATCGGATGAATATGTTTCTATGTACAGCACGCCACTGGGGCAAGCGTCCAATACTGCGTACCATAAAAATTGTATGCAAAGATGTAAATTTGTGCATCTTGCTTACATTTTCAGTTATCATGGCATCAATATGGGGAAGTTGCGCTACGTTGTGTAGGTCTGTCATCCTTGTGAAACGCGGTGCTTGAAAAATTATTTTCAAACACTTATTCTGTATAATTTGTATTCTTCGTTTATGCTGTTTTGCGAGGATGCTCCAGGCCTCACATCCGTACAGTAGCATGCTGCGGATCACGCTTTTATACAGTAAAAGCTTGATCTTACGTGACAATGTATTCGACCTGAAAAATGGGTATAAAATTGCAATTGCTGCATTTGCTTTATGTTGTAGATGTCGAATATGAATTTTGAACGTAAGCTTGGGGTCCAAGATACTTCACTGAAGGTTCTAGGCGAAGATTTTGAGTTCCGAAGGTTAGTTGGATGGGTGACCGTCTGGTTGATTTAGTGAAAAGGATCGCCTGGGTTTTTGTCGTGTTTATCTTTATGTTCCATAACTGGAACCAAATATAGATACGGTTGAGAGCGGTTTGGAATACATGGATTCGATTAGGAAGAGATTTGAAGGTAGTCTGGTAAAAGAAACAGGTATCATCGGCGAATGATGCGGTATGGATGTAGGTGGCAAAACACAAATTTCTTCTGTTAGTTATTTGAATGTGGCGGACCGCAGTGAAAACGGAATCTCGTGTAACTGTGATTATTATGTATATTGTATAATTAGACACACATTTAAGTGGTTTCTTTTTGTTCGTTATCTTCTGATTTATTTAAAAAAATACATTAATTAAACCAACTGATGTATCCAAAAGGATACATTACGAATTTAATGGTTAAAGACAAACTTAAAACCTAACCTTTAAGGCTAACTATTCAATACGAGGATAACCTGTATAATTTCCAAAATATACCTGTATTTTTATAGTTTAATTTTGATACACTTAAGTCTTGAATAATATTTGACAGAGCATCATATTTAGTATTTTTTACTCATTTTATAGACTGCGATGTGAAGGACATGTGGCACGAATTGAGAATGGAAGAGGAACACGGAAACACCTTGAAGGAAAACGTGAATAAAAGCGTACAGTAGGAAGACCAAGAATGAGTTGAGAGAATAACATTAACCATGATTTGAGGGAAGTACATTATACAGGGGATGATTGGAAAACTTTGCTCGGGTTAGGGATGTGTGAAGAGTGCTATTATTGTTTTTTATATTTTTATCTAAATAATATGCTGTTTGAAATTGTGAGGCGTGTATAATGATGCTACAGTAAAAAAGAGTTTCACTGTTTTAGCATGCTAACAACTGAAACGCGTTTCGAAATATCTGCACAATTGACGGACAGTTCAGGAAGTTTATAAAGTAACGAAATTTTCTGAGAATCACCTCGAGGCGGACTTGAGAGCTTTTTTTCCACAATCGGAAAACTCCTTAATAACAGAACCAACTCTTCGCCTTGTCGTGCATGAACTGAAGTACCTCCAGGGGTATTTTTTTAACCCATCTCGCATGATTCATAGCAACAGTATGGAAACAAGTAAACACTTGTGCTCCCACTACATGCCATGTTCTTGTTACTTGGTGTAGAGCCTAAACTCCTCATCCAATCGTTTCGATCCTTCAATTCCAGACTCTCTAAACTTCGACAAATCTGCACCACCTGAATCTGGTCTTCCTCTTAATTAAACATTCAGTACCAGGCACTGAGCAGGGCATTTAAACCGCACCTCGCACCGCACCGCGAAACTTACCGCGCACCGCACCGAACCGCGCACCGCATTACATTACATTACATTACATTACATTACTCTATACTATCCCTCTTACTAATAATCCATATATAACTTTTATACAAGGTTTATAACACATCTCAGTTGAAAATTCTTACTAATAAACACTGTATTAGCTCTTCAGTGTATAAGAAGTGTACAACTTTACATGGGAATCGTTATACATGCCTCCAGCCTTGTTTAAGGATTGTATAACTAGACAAAATGTCGGACTACAAGATCAACTGATTGTTTTCTTATGATATTGATGAAAGTTTCCTTAAATTTAACCCAAAATGCAACACTTTAACGACTGTTTGATGGATGCACAGGGCGTAAATAATATTAAAAAAGCTCTGGGTAGGAAAATATAGGCATAATAAAAACACCTTTTGTTACACTCATTCTCGATTAGGCCTAATAATATTTTAAAATTGAACATTGATTCATAAAAGAACATGTTCTACAAATATTGCTGTAGACAAGATTTAACTTGAATGTAGTTTTAAATGCTTCATAATATTATTTTAACAAAACTTGCTTGCATCAGTAAAACATACATACACATACACACCGATATAAAAATGTATTTAATTATAGAGGTACTATTGTCGCAGCAAACCACATGTTAGCTTGATAGTCATGTGCTTAGAGCTTCTGACTGCAGTCCATGGGGTACTAGGTTCGATTCCCTATCAAATATAGCAATTTTTTTTTTCGCCTAAAGCGTTATTCTGTTGTCGGTAACATTTCCTACTATTTTGAACGTTTTCTAAACGCGTCTTAAAAAACACCTGCATGTAATTCATAAGTAATGGGAAAAACCTTTATTAGTTTCCAAGAATTGTTCGAAATTCTTGACGTTAGATGGCAGCACATTATCTGTGAAACTAATTCTTCGATATATTGGACATTGCGTAAAGGCAAATATAAATAAATTAAAACACATTTATTTTTTCCGTACCTCCCCAATTAGGGAATCTCTATTAATTCTTATCCATACTCATTTATTACACAATAATCACTAGTTGATGTTGTTTTATTTCTGTTACAAACTGCGAATGATATTGTTCTGACGTCATAGTAATGACAAATATGTGACGTATGTGTTTGTTATTTCTGTTTTGTTATATAGCTCCGGCACAACGTTTATTAGTAAGGAAATTATACGTGATCTACATAAGGCTTATATATTGTATAATTAAACAACTGATGAAAGCCTGTATTAGAGATTTTTATTAGTAAGACCGTATTTCTATAACTATTACTATATTATACTATATATATTATATTATATTACATTACATTACTTTACATTACATTACGTTACATTATTACACTACATTAAATTAAATTACATTACATTACATTACACTATACTAGTACAATCACAACGCGCACCGCACCTCGCACCTCGCCGCGCAACGCACATCGCACCGCAACGCGCACCGCACCGCAACGCACCTCGCACCGCACCGCAACGCACCTCGCACCGCACCGCACCTCGAGCCGCACCGCGCACCCTACCTCGCACCACACAGCGCACCGCACCGCGCACCTCAAAACTTTCATAAAAAATAGACCTTAATTTAAAGGATCCATAATATATTCCCCGTCCAATATGTAGATAGATACAAATGAAGAATATAGATGCCTCGCACCGCACAGCGCACCCTACTTCGCACCACACAGCGCACCGCACCGCGCACCTCACCTCGCACCGCACTGCGCACCCTACCTCGCACCGCACAGCGCACCCTACCTCGCACCGCACCGCGCACCGCACCTCGCACCGCACCGCGCACCTCACCACGCATCTCACCGACCACCGCACCGCGAACCTCACCGACAACCGCACGGCGCACCGCACCGCGCACTGCTCCGCGCACCGCACCGCGAACCTCACCGCGCAACACACTGCGCACCGCACCACGCCCCTTCTCGCGCACCGCACCTAGCACCGCGCACCGCAGTTCGCACCGCACCGCACCTCGCACCGCACCGCGCACCGCACCTCGCACCGCACCGCGCACTTCACCTCGCACCGTACCTCGCGCCGCACCGCACCTCGGTCCGCATTACATTATATTACTCTATAATATTTCTATAACTATTACTATATTATATTATACTATATTATAGTATATTATACTATACTATATGATATTATGTTTTTATGTTATGTTATGTTATATATTATCTTATATTTATATATATTTATATTATATTATTATATTATATTATATTATATTATATTTATATATTTATATTATATTATATTAGTTATATTATATATTATAACTATATTATATGATATTATAATTATATTATCTTATATTTATCTTAAAAAACTATATTCTCTTATATTATCTAATATTATATTCTGTATCTTCTATTCTCTTCTCTTCTCTTCTCTTCCTTCTCTTCTTTTCTCTTCTCTTCTCTTCTCTTCTCTTCTCTTCTCTTCTCTTTCTCTTTCTCTTCTCTTCTCTTCTCTTCTCTTCTCTTCTCTTCTCTTCTCTTCTCTTCTCTTCTCTTCTCTTCTCTTCTCTTCTCTTCTCTTCTCTTCTCTTCTCTTCTCTTCTCCTCTCTTCTCTTCTCTCTCCTTTCCTCTTCTATTCTCTTCTCTTCTCTTCTCTTCTCTTCTCTTCTCTTCTCTTCTCTTCTCTTCTCTTCTCTTCCTCTTCTCTTCTCTTCTTTCTCTTCTCTTCTCTTCTCTTCTCTTCTCTTCTCTTCTCTTCTCTTCTCTTCTCTTCTCTTCTCTTCTCTTCTCTTCTCTTCTCTCTCTCTCTCTTCTCCTCTCTTCTCTTCTCTTCTCTTCTCTTCTCTTCTCTTCTCTTCTCTTCTCTTCTCTTCTCTTCTCTTCTCTTCTCTTCTCTTCTCTTCTCTTTCTCTTCTCTTCTCTTCTCTTCTCTTCTCTTCTCCTTCTCTTCTCTTCTCTTCTCTTCTTCTCCTCTTTCTCTTCTCTTCTCTTCTCTTCTTTCTCCTTCTCTTCTCTTCTCTCCTCTTCTCTTCTCTTCTCTTCTCTTCTCTTCTCTCCTCTTCTCCCTGGTCTCTTTCCCTTGTCGTGGTGGAGTGGCTTGTGTGCTTAAATGATCCTGAGAGCTATGCCGGCGGTAGCATTGCTGCCGATAGGGTTACCCATGCCGGACTGGTCGAAGGTGATAAGCCAGACGAAATAAGTACCTTGGTCGAAGAGTGACGATCTTTCACCGTAAAAATACAACCGTCAAGAAATGCGGACATGGGTTCTACTGGGGTAAAATTTTCCGGAGGTCAAATAGTCCCCCATTCGGTTCTCCGGGCGGGACTACTTCAGGGAACCCATGCCAAAGGCTCAAACACAGGGACATGTTCCTAGAACATGGAATGTTAGGACTTTATACAATAGCGGGGCACTAGAGATATTAATGGCGGGAATTGGATAAATCGCCCTTGGATATAGTCGCTTTACAGGAAGTTAGGTGGCCAGGAGAAGGTAGTCAGGAATCAGGAAGCTTTGCATTATACTATGGGGGTGCAGAAAGACCTGCATTTGGAACGGGTTTTTTAGTCAGAAGAGGATCCTATCCGCTATCCGAGATATTAAGTTTGTTAGTGATAGGATATCATACATAATTCTAAAGGGTAAACGACATGATTTTATAATTGTAAATGTACAATGCCCCCACAAAAGATAAAGATGACAAGATCAAGGATGAGTTCTATGACGAATTAGAATGCTTATTTGATAGCCTTTCACGATATCATATGAAAATTGTCTTAGAGATTTTAATGCAAAAGTGGGGCGGGAAGATATATTCAAACCAACAATAGGCAAATTCAGTCTTCATGAAGATAGTAACGACAACGGGGTTAGATTAGTCACATTTGCCACATCAAAGAATCTCATTGTTAAGAGCACAACATTTCAGCATAAGGATATTCATAAATACACTTGGACGTCCCCAGAATGGAGAAACTCGGAACCAGATAGATCATGTATTAGTGGATAAACGCTGGCACAGTAGCATCATCGATGTTAAATCAGTTAGAGGGACAGACTGCAATTCGGATCATCATCTGGTCAGAGTGAAAATCAGACAAACGGCTATCGCTTATGAGAGGAACAAAACGCTAAAGATGATTCTGTAAAATATGAATTAAAAACTTAAAAAATGATGAAATGCGGCAAGAATACCAAATCAAAATTGCTAATAGATTTGAAGTACTGGAATCTTCAGATGACAATGTGGCAAACGAAGAAGAAACTGATATAAATAAAGAATGGGAGGCTATAAGAGATACTATTAAATTGTCAGCATCAGAAAGCATTGGTTGTTTAAAAAGAGGCAAAACAAGAAATGGTTTGATGAGGAATGTGCCGACATCGTAAGAAAAGAAAGCTAGCAAAATGAAATGGTTACACCAGCCAAATGAGGTAAATTTAGAGCATTGGGTAGTGTTAGACGGGAACCACCAAGTTACTAAAAGTAAGAAGAGGGAATATTTGAGAGAGAAGATTAATGATCTTGAAATGAATGCAAAAAGTAGGAACATTAGAGAATTATATCAGGGAATTAGTATAGAGAAGAAAGGTTTCAGGCTAGAACAACATAATTCGGAATGAAAATGGGGATATGATTGCAGATTCCAAGAGTATATTAAATAGATGGAAAGTTTTTTTAATCAGCTATTAAATGTACATACAGAACAGGACATTGAGGAGGATAAGTTACAGACAGCAGAAATGCTAGTCGCAGAGCCAAGTGCATTAGAGGTTGAAATGGCAATTGAAAAATTGAAGATGTATAAAGCATCAGGTTCAGATGAGATCCCAGCAGAACTGATAAAATCAGGGGAGAAAAATTGATGGACAAGATACGCTGGTTGCTTACTATGATTTGGGAAAAAGAAGCTCTTCCAGATGAATGGAAGGAATCAATTATCGTACCATTTATAAGAAAGGAGATAAAACTGATTGCAACAACTATAGGGGCATCTCATTACTTTCAACTTCGTACAAAATTCTAACAAATATATTAGTAGCCAGACTTACTCCCTATATTGATGACATTCTAGGAGATCATCAATGTGCATTTAGAAGAAACAGGTCTACAACAGATCAGATTTTTAGTATAAGACAGATTTTAGAAAAGAAATGGGAATATAATGGTACTGTACATCAACTATATGTAGACTTCAAAAAAGCATATGATCAATTAAGAGGGAGAAGTTATATAGTATCCTGCTGGAGTTCGGAATTCCTAAAAAGTTAGTTAGACTTATACGAATGTGTCTAAATGGCTCAACGAGTAGGGTGCGTGTAGGCAAACAGTTTTCAGACACTTTTGAAATCCAGAATGGGTTGAAGCAAGGAGATGCACTATCTCCTCTACTATTTAATTTTGTACTAGAGCATGCCATTAAATCTTTAGAGAATGATGAAGGCCTACACTGAATGGTATTAATAAGCTGTTAGTTTATGCTGATGATGTAGTACTACTGGCCGATAGCGAGGAGATACTAAAGGCCAACACGCACACACTATTGAGTAACACTAAGAATTAGGACTGGAAATAATATCAGTAAAACTAAATATATGGTCACACGTAGAAATACATTATATAATGGAAATGGACAGCTAATGACAAATGAGGGAAATTTTGAGGAATTGGCTGAATTCAAATACCTAGGAACAATAATCACAAATAGGAATGAGATGCACAAAGAAATTAAACATAGGCTCATTCTGGAAATGCATGCTATTATGCATTGCAGAGACTTTTGATGTCCCAACTCCTTTCAAAAAATGTTAAGCTGAAAATATATAAAACTATTATTCTACCAGTTATATTATATGGGTGCGAAACATGGACTCTTACTTTCAGGGAGGAAAGGAGATTACGAGTATTTGAGAATAAAGTTCTTAGGAAAATTTTTGGACCAAAGAGATGAACAGACAGGTGAATGGAGAAGACTACATAACAATGAACTACATGGTCTTTATAGGAAGCCAGATATAATAAGAACAGTTAATCCCGTAGACTGCGATGGGCAGGACACGTTTCGCGTATGGGGAATGAAAGACGTGCATGGAAACTTCTTGTAGGAAAGCCAGAAGGAAAACGCCCAGTTGGTAGACCAAGAATGAGGTGGGAGAACAACATTAACTATGATTTGAGGGAAGTAGATTATACAGGGAATGATTGGAAAGCATTAGCTCAGGATAGGGATGTATGGAGAGCTTATGTCCGTGCGGCCATGAACCTACGGGTTCGATAGTGCCAGTGAGTAAGTAAGTAAGTAAGTATATTATATTATATTATATTATATTATATTATTTATATTATTATACTATATCTATATATTATATTATATTATATTATATTATATTATATTATATTATATTATATTATATTATATTATATTATATTATATAATCCTTATATTATATTATATTATATATATTATATTATTATTATATTATATTATTATCTTTATTATTATACTATATTATCTTATATTATATTATATTCTATTATATTATCTTATATTATATTCTATATATTATATTATCTTCTCTTCTCTTCTCTTCTCTTCTCTTCTCTTCTCTTCCTCTTCTCTTCTCTTCTCTTCTCTTCTCTTCTCTTCTCTTCTCTTCTCTTCTCTTCTCTTCTCTTCTCTTCTCTTCTCTTCTCTTCTCTTCTCTTCTCTTCTCTTCTTCTCTTCTCTCTTCTCTTCTCTCTCTTCTCTTTCTCTTCTCTTCTCTTCTCTTCTCTTCTCTTCTCTTCTCGTCCTCTTCCTCTTCCATCTTCCTTCCCCTTACTTCCCTTCCGTACTCCTCTCCCCTCCCCCCGCGCCCTGCACCTCGCCCCGCACCGCCCCGCCACCTCGCACCGCAAAGCGCACGGCACCGCACCTCGAGACGCACCGCGCACCCTACCGCGCACCGCAACTCACACCGCACCTCGCACCGCACATCGCACCGCACCGCACCTCGAGCCGCACCGCGCACCTTACCGCGCACCGCACCTCGCACCTCATCGCGCACCGCACTGCGCAACGAACCTCGCACCGCACCGCGCACCTCACCACGCACCGCACATCGCACCGCAACGCGCACCTCACCGCACACCGCACCGCGCACTGAACCGCGCACCGCACCTCACACTGCATCGCGCACCTCACCGCGCACCGCACCTAGCACCCCACCTCGCACTGCACCGCGCAGCTCACCTCGCACCGCGCACTGCTCCGCGTATCTCACCGCACCACGCACCGCACAACACCGCGCACCGCACCTCGCACCGACCAGCACCTCGCACCGCACCGCGGATCGGACCTCGCACCGCACCTCGCAACGCAACGCGCACCTCACCGCGCACCGCGCACCTAACGGCGCACCGCACCTCACACCGCATCGCGCACCACACCTAGCACAGCTTATTATTATTATTATTATTATTATTATTGGTATTATTATAATTATTATTAATAACAATATATATAACTAAAAACATTTAATGCTATATCTCAAATCCAAATTACGAGCTATACACGAGGCCCAAATTACACGCTCTCATGAGGCCCCAAATTACACACTCTCATGAGGCCCAAATTACACACCATGTATCATTTAATTAAAAAATATGTATCACAAAAATTATAGTAAATACGATACTGAGATATTAATAAAACGTACTTTGAAATATTTACAGCAGTTTAACTAAAAATACACACACTTGACTTAACCACTAGCTTCAAAAAACTGTTTCACTTTGAACTGAAACATTTTAGTAAAAATGGACAATATAATACTTTCTTCGTTGCCTCGAAACCTTGAGGGATACAATAAAACAAGTTTCAGGGGGTGAAGTACTGTTAATTGCCTTGCTAATCCCGTTAAAATCAAAGGGTGAACAAACTTGGAAATATCAAAATTTTAAAAAGCCCAAATTACACGTCGGCCCAAATTACGCGGATCTACGCTACTATTTATTCGTATAAGCCACAGAAGTTTCAATAACAAATTTTATAAAACAATGGCAGTCCCTGTCCTTTTGTATGGGAGCGAATCTTGGATTAAACTGAGCAACAAAAAATAAACTTTTTTTTTGTCCTAGAAAGCAAAAATATGTAATTCTGATAGTATTTTTTCTCCTAAATTCAAATATCATATAGGTTTTTCTCCATTACGCAAGGTTTCCGAGAGACAAAAATTTATAATTTGAAACACTTTCATATTTTTTACATTCGTAACTACACAATATTCGAACATTCGGACTCACCTGGAAAGAAATAAATTACGATTTTCTCCTATATTTTTCCTGTGGAGCATCCCTCTTGTTGGTCCAACAATAATGGTACAGCATATTAGGATTTCATTTGCCTTGATATCTCTTTTCCATAGCTGAAATCATTTGAGTTAGCTCATTTGGTTTTATTTTACAATGGACAAATGGACGAAAAAAGTTTATTAAAAAATAATTATTTAAATCCATTAATTGAAACTGAAATAAAAAAAAACTGTGGGTGATGGAGAAATTCCGAATACATATTTGAAAACACGATAAAAACTGCATAAAGTACAACTATTGGAACTCATGAGATAAAAATAATGTTGACCAGTGTTACCACTACCAAACAAGAAAGTAAAATTGAAGCAGCCGAGATGAAATTTTTTTTGTATTGTATTGTAAGCCCATGTTTTCCTTTTACAGAGAATTAGGCGCTCTCCCCCTACAGGGAAGAATTTGAACCATATTAATTTAGTTACACTTGTTTTCGTATATATGCCATTTTGAGTGGTACGTGGTCAGCGTTCCACCTCATACTGACATCTAGGAAACCAAGGTAGTGCTAGGACGGGAAAATTCGGTAAATTTTGCTTAGAGGCCTTTTCATTCAGGCTTAAGGATTTTTTACGAGCCTGAAAATCTTCAGAGTCGGGACCTCCGGAGGACTTGCTCCTTGGATTTTTCCGTCCTAAAAAATCCATCGACCCCGGCCGGGTTTGAACCCGCGACCCTTGGGACCAGCGGCAAGGAGCATAACCACTAGTCCACCGCGGCCGACAATGAAATTTTTAAGAAGAGTAAAAGGCTGCACTAGAATGGACCAGATAAGGAACGAGGATATCCGTGAAGAACTGTAGATCTACTCCATAAAAGAAAAGATATTTAACAAGATTCAGTGGAAAGAACATGTAGAAAGAATGGAAGAAAGTAGATTACCAAATAAAATCTTCCATTATTTTTCGACAGGAAGAAGAGATGTCGGACGTCCTCGGAAGAGATGGTCTTAGATCTATTAGTGAAGACGGAACAGGCAACTAATGCCTAAACCAGTAAGTGAAGAAGAAGAAATGTCGGACGTCTTCAGAAGAGATGGTCTTAAATATGTTAGTGAAGACGGAACAGGCAACTAATGCCTAAACCAGTAAGTGAAGAAGAAGAAGAAGAAGAAGAAGAAGACGTCTTCCAATTATATTGATGACAGAATAATATGTAATAAGGCCTATTAATTCATTTATTCTTGTCTTATCATTATTTTCAGCTGCCAACCGAGTGGGATTCGATGAATAAAATACAATGTAAGAAAAATTTACTTGGAGCGCAAGTTTATGATATCGCAGTCAAGTGGAGGAATGTAATTTAATATCTAGTTTAATTAATATGTCGTCATAAACCATAGAACAGTCTCCTCGGTATTTATTTTTATTTTTATCCCTGTAGCAGTCATCTTAGAGTTGTAGAATCCAAGTGGCCGATATTATGAATTCCAATTTACTTATTCAATAAGTTCATAATGAACTAATAACACTATAACTAACTTAGTGACACTATTAAACCCATAGATTTTATTTATTTATTTATTGAATTGAATTGAGTAGCAAAATAATATCATCGTTAAATTCCATATGGTGGGATAAGCATATTTGGAAAGACACAAAAAAAATATATATTGGTAAAACATTGGTAGAATCAGTTGCAGGGTATGGACGTGAGGTATGGACAATCAATAAGTACTACAAATGGTTCCAACACGTCCAGAGAATGTCAAATTCCCGTTTACCAAAGATGATTTACCACCTCAACCCTAAAGGCAAAATAGACCTCGGAGACCCTTCAACCGATGGAAAGATCAGTTTTTGTAGTCGCAGAACGGGCATCATCACCCAATACTGCATTCGGAAGAAGAATAAGAAGAAGAAGAATAGACTAATAGCTCTAGAAATGGATTATTTACGCAGAAGTGCCAGAAAGTCAAAATTAGAACATGCCACAAATAAGGAAATTAGAAACATGGTGGAAACAGAAGAAAGCATAATTGAAAGAATTGAGGAGAAGGAATTAAAATGGTTAGGACATATTTTAAGAATGTAAGATGAGCGATGGCCGTAACTACTATATCAATGGCAACCGAGCAGAACAAAGAAAGAGGGAGACCAAAGTTAACATGGAAGGAAAACATGAAGACAGCAATGCAAGCAAGAGGGCCAAGCATTGAAGATGCCCCAAGACAGTAGGCTTTGGAGGCTTGGCACGGGAAGACGGCAGCAGCTATAAAAACCCCGAACATAGATTTATTTATTTTATCTGATGGAGGTAAGTTCTTCTCTTCCAATGCACGAGGGTTAAATTATACATACAGGGTGTACATAAAATAATATAGCGATTTTAAAGTTGATGAACAATACTTGACCAAAAAAAAAAGCTTCATGTTAAATGAAAGAGTAACATCTTCAGTTTACATTATAAGTTCATAGGTGTTCGATGTGAGCCCCATTTGTTACATGACACACATCCAACCTGTAGGCCAATTGTTCCATCATCATCATCAACAACAAGGATTAAGCCCAATGACCTGTTCCGATCTCATTATAGGTCGAATTGGTCCTTCCATCTCTTCAATGGTCTTCCCAACATTCTTCTCCCTTTTGGTTTATAATTATACATTCTTCTTGGTATGCGCTGTTCATTCATTCGTAATACGTGCTGAAGATAAGCATTTTGATAGTATTTTATTCTTTCACAGAGATTAAATATATTAAGTTCTGTTCTTATATCTTCGTTTTACTTTTTATCGGTCCTTTGGTATCCTGCTATTGCTCTCAACATCTTCATTTCTGCAGCCTCTGTTTGTTTACTATCTGCCTTTGTTAATCCAGGTTTCACATCCATAGATACGAGATGGAACTGCCAATACTTTGTTAGATCGAAACACAACGGACTGACATCATGTGTCTTGTGTTTCAGAATAAGTATTACAGACATCTAGGGTCCCGCGCCGTAGCCGAGTGGTTAAGGCAGGAAGCCTTGGCGCAGAGCTACGGGACTTGCGCTGGTTCGAGTCTCCATGGGGGGAAGACATTTTCTCATGGTATTTCGGCCAGTATGGGACCGGTGCTCACCCAGCATCGTGATGCATTTGGGTAGCTACAATAAGTAGCGGCTCCAGGTTGAGAAAAACCAGCTATAACGGCTGGCGGACTCGACATGCTGACCACATGTCACCCCTACACTGGCTGATTATCATCTACCTGTGTTATTGACACATGTGGATGTGAGGCCAATAGCCGGCTGGTAGGCTAAGGGCCTTGTAGGCCTGTCGCGCCAGGAGTTTGTTTTTGACATATAGGGGGTTGTACTACATGTGTCGAGTGGGAGGAAGATCTTCTTGCACGAATTCTGGCGGCAGCAGAAATTATTGAGAACATCCTACTTGTGGGGCGTGTGTATGAAAACATGCGTCACAGGTACACTTTGTGCAACGAACAATAAGGGTTCGCACATGGAACCACACTTGTAGTACAGCCCCTAGAAGTCTGTAATGGGCTACTTACTCTGAAAAACAAGACACGCGATATATTCCCAGTGCGTCCCGATATTCAAAATTATTTTACATCAAAATAGTACGTTTCCGGACATGGGTTCCTTGCAAAAACTTTATCTACTACGTCACCTCTACAATCCCTAGAAGTCTGTAATACTTATTGTGAATCACCTTGCATATATTATTTTTTATTTAGGAATATTCCACAATACAGTGTTTCTCTTTCAACCCAAAGTGATTTGTCGCCACAGGTTCCTGTCTAAAGCATCTTCTTGCCTCAAATCTCTAGCTTCCATACTTCTCTTCACTCAATCCATCCATCGTTCTCTAGACCTGCCTCTCCCACTTTCACAAATGTTTAGATTATTATTATTAATTATTATTATTATTATTATTATTATTATTATTATTATTATTATGTATTACGTTTCCTAAATAGTTGAAAGTATTCATTTGTTCACAGATCTCTGAGTCATTTAAGCACGCAAGCCACTCCACTACATCTATGTAAAGATATTATGGAGGGAAGTAGTAATATATATACATACTTACTTACTCACTGGCACTATCGAACCCGTAGGTTCATGGCCGCGCGGACATAAGCTCTCCATACGTCCCTATCCTGAGCTAATGCTTTCCAATCATTCCCTGTATAATCTACTTCCCTCAAATCATAGTTAATGTTGTTCTCCCACCTCATTCTTGGTCTACCAACTGGGCGTTTTCCCTCTGGCTTTCTTACAAGAAGCTTCCATGCACGTCTTTCATTCCCCATACGTGCAACATGTCCTGCCCATCGCAGTCTACGAGACTTAACTGTTCTTATTATATCTGGCTTCGTATAAAGACCATGCAGTTCATTGTTATGTAGTCTTCTCCATTCACCTGTCAGTTCATCTCTCTTTGGTCTAAAAACCTTCCTAAGAACTTTATTCTCAAATACTCGTAATCTCCTTTCCTCCCTTAAAGTAAGAGTCCATGTTTCGCATCCATATAATATAACTGGTAGAATAATATATATACATACATCAATTCTAATTCTGAATTGCTGTAGCCCCTTTGACAGAATTCTTGTGCGCAGATCAGGGACACGATATAATATAAGAAAACGGTCCACTTGCTTTGATCACGTGGTACAATGTAGCTGTCAAACAATGTTTCCTTAGGAATGCCAGAGTATTATCCGCCCATCTCTTCGCACCTACATAAATTAAGTAGTAAAAACACACACAGAGTGCTCTTTCACCAAAACCAGATACTTTATTCTTTCTTCATAAGGTACTTTTCTTTAATGTCAGATTCTGACTTTTCTACTGTGGGGCACACCCACGATTCTACTTGGCGCCTTGACACGACAGCCTAGAAGACCCTTGGTTTACCAGTTGCCTGCTGTCTCATATCCACATGTGTTAGTAATGGTGGTGGACAATCATACAACCAGTATGAGGGTGACATATGGGTCAGTAAGTCTGGTTCCCAGCCGTTATAAACAGGGCTACGACTTTTATGTACTAAAGTGTAAGATTTGAACACAGTACAATGAGAGGTTATACTTTTGTTTTGGTTCCACATACAAACAGATGGCAGCTAAGTTTTAAACATCATCATCATAGTACATTCATGAATTTAGGCCATTTGTTGACCTGTTTCGGCCTCAAGAGAAACACCATCCAGAAGTCTTTTGAGTGGACGTCCTGGTCTTCTTCTTCTTCCTGCAGGTTGATATCTTAACATTAGTTTGGGTATTCTGTGATCTTCCATTCGATGAACATGTTGTATCCATCTTGACTTATAATCAGAAATTTTGTTTTCTAAAGGTTCCATGTGTAATTCTTCTAAGATGTCTTCATTTTTTTTGTGATCTACTAGTGTGTATCCTGCAGTCCTCCGAAGATATCTCATTTCAGCAGATCTAAGTCTCTGTATATCCTTCTGTTTCAACGTCCATACTTCGCTACCGTACAAAAGAGTTGGAAGAGCCAGTGTTTTATACACTTTCAGTCTTGAATGCTTTTGGACTAACTGTGGCTTGAAGATAGAATTTATTAACCCTAAAATTCTTAAAAATTTAGATATTTTTGCATTCACATCCTTTTCTTCTTCATATGAGATATTGCATCCTAGATATGTAAAATTATTCACCTGCTCCAAAATTTTATTGTCCAGTACAATTTTACTTCTGACAGGATCTACACCTTGAAATGCCATAATTTTTGTTTTTTCTGTAGATATCTTTAATCCATATTCTTCTGTAATTTTGTTAAGTTCATACAGAGCTAAGTTTTAAACATAATAAAATTTGTGGACACCGTGTACTAGTCAACTGTTTGTATGTGGAACCAAAACAAGTACTCCATTCCAGCTTTCATCAGCTAAAACACTGTTAGATCTGACATTTTTTACATCATCCGCAATAATTTTCTTTACATCAAAGTAACATAATTCAATCAATTCATTTTGAATTTGTGGTGAAAGGTATGTAGCATTCTAAGCCTTTAAGCTTATATCACCAGCTTCAAATCCCTGTAGACGCCTTCATCCAATGTATTAGCCCTTACAGGCAAGTCATGCTAGCCACAGAAGATAATGGTATCCAAGATGGAAGACAAATATTTCAAATTATCCGCAGCCACTTACGAGTTTTTGTTTGTGAAACTCAGTGATTTAACCCTAATTAAACAAATGCAAGAACAATCAATAATTTCAATTATTGAATCTCCTAGGGAACTAAGAAATAAAACAATTGACAGTCATTAAATTCTCAGATTATAAATAATAATTGTATTGACATTACGAACCAGGACTTGGACAAAAGAATTTAAAGAATAAAAAAAGTAGAAAATATTCCACATTTCATTACACTTAGATTCCCTTAATTTTGCTTGGTCTTAACAACTCTAACTGGTCTGCACACTTTTTTATGTTAATGGACAGGTTCAAATCTCAGGTGGGCTATTTTTTTTTTTAGTTTGTTCTATGAAGTTATTTTGTTAAGTGCAGTGTTTATGGTTACACAAGTTAACGATGGCAGGTTGAGAGACTAAATCCTAAACTATCCGGGAAAAAACAATATTGTAATGATACAACTTGTGTGGATATTTACCAAAGAATTTTCTTATATACATTTTTACGCAAACACGCACGAATACGCGTAGTTCAGCGTTAAAACATGAGTCTAAAATCTTCGAATAAAGAATATGTCAATGAAGAGTCAAGGTCAGGCGAAGTTTCTACATGCGTTTACGAGTTGAAAAACAAACTCAGGTACTTAGCTGAGATTCGAGAAATGAATGCTGCGTTAGCCGTTCATAATAGAGGTTTAGAATTTTCAGGCGTACTGGCGATGCTTATGTCCACTCGGACAAGTACTTGATAAATCGATATATCCATCGTTTGCGTTCGGCGGACTTGATATATTTTTAACATCTATTTTTAACTTTTTGCTCCTACTTTCGGATAGAAGAAAATATCATTCTATCTTGTGTTAATTGGTCGAAAATCAAGGGGGGTGCAAGCGCACCCCCTTCACCCACCTCGCTACGACCAAGTATATATAATTATATTAAATTCTGTTTGGTTGAGCAAAAAAAAAAAAATAGAAAATTACAAATATATCAAACCATAATTCAAAGCATTTCGACATAATGGTGCTGAAGATTGGCAAATTCCTACCAGGGAAATGAAAAGAATTTTAAGTACAGAAGTAGATGTTTTAAGAAGATCAGCTGGAAAATCTAGACTGGATAGAATACCAAATAAAGAAACAAGGGAAATTATGGATGTACAAGAGGAGCTGGTCATCATAGACATTAGACAAAATATTACAGTGCTATGGTCATGTCAAAAGAATGCCAGAACAAAGATTGCCTAAAATTGTTAATGAATGGATCCCAATGGAAAGAAGGAAGAGAGGAAGACCGAAGAAAAGTTGGATAGAAGGGGTACAAACGGCTTTGAATATCAGAGAATTGGAGGAAGATCAATGGACGGCCAGAGGAATGGCGTTTGGTTTCCAGAAGATGGCGGCAGCTGCCATGACACCGAATTATTATTATTATTATTATTTCGACTTCAGGTAGACAGCAAGGAAAATAATTTTTCACAACAGAGATGAATTTTTGGCGAAGGACATCAAGTAAATCAAGAAAGGAGAATATTCGGAACTACAAAATTACAGAAATAATGAATGTTAAACATAATATTATAGAAGTAATAGAAGAACGAAGATTAAAATGGTACGGACAACTGAAGAGGATGGAGAATATAGAATCCCAAGAATGATGCTGGATTGGAATACTGAAGGCAGGATGAGGAGGGGGAACCCAGGGAACAGTGGATGGATGAAGTAAGAAGAAACATGATCAGCAGAGACCTCAAAGAAGACTATGTTGCGGATAGAAATCTGTAGCGGAGCAAATTACATTTGGACTCAAGGATAACTATTGTAATGTAGAGAAAATCCTTTATAAAATATTATTAATATTATTATTATTATTATTATTATTATTATTATTATTATTATTATTATTATTATTATTAGAATATTATAAAACAATCAAAATTACATATTCCATTATTTACGATGAAATTGCATTAATTGTATTACAAAAAATTATTAAAAATTTGTTCATCCAGTTGCTGGGTGACGGCCCTTTATAGCACCTACAAGTGACATTGATTTAGAGGTCGATGTACAAGTTAAATAATAACGTGGTATATAATATTGCTTCCGGTCCCCCAGCTTTATTCTTGTAACTGATTTTGTTTAAGAACAAAGCTGCATTAAGTCCATTGACGTTAGAGTAGATTTAACATCAATGAATCGGGTCTCACAGGAAGCCTCCTGCTCATTGTTGCCGGTTTATATTATACACCAGTCAACTTCCCTCTGTTGAGGTTCATCTTGACACAGACACCTGCTCAAGAGTCATTATATTTTTAAAATCAGTTTGGTTATGCAATGTATAAGCCTTATACCGATAATGCATAATTTCCTTACTAATATACGTTGTTGTATAACAATACAACCCTTATATACAATACGTCACATATTCACTATTATGACGTCAGAGCATTTTACGAGTAGTTTGTAACAGAAAGAAAACATCATCAACTAGTGATGAATCGTGTAATATTACCAATCGAGAATGAATGTAGTCCTAACCAAATGCATTTTATAAGGATTCATTTTCCTATCAAGAACCTTATTAATATTATTTATGTCCTGCGTATCCATCAAACAGTCATTAAAGAGTTGCGTTAAATTTCACTAAAAGTTGATCAATATCATAAGAAAACAATCAGCTGATTATAGAGACCGCCATTTTGATTTTGTATACAATCGATAACAAGGAGGAAGTGATGCACAACGATTCACATGTAAAGTTGTACATTTTCTTTGGAGTTCGGCCGGCAGTTTGTTTAAATTTCCGACAGATGGCAGAATGACAGCTAAAATTTAAACATAATAAAATTTGTTGGATTATTCTGATATATCGTAAATAATTAATTATCTATTATTATTGCGTTTAAATATATTTACATTTACAGATTTGGTAAATCAGTTCAATTTGATAAGCTAGCATTTCGTATCAGAATATTTTCAACTAATGTATCAACTACTGACTTCACGTACAATTTTTATTAATGATAATACCTACTTTTGCTCTCTACTTCAGGAGAGTTCCGGCATGAAAAAAGCCTGAATATCTAATTTTTGGAGCGGGTTCATTATTGGGTCAGATCTGTGGCTCCAGAGACAGCCTGCATTTACAGATTGTGAGCACCGTCTCTCGAGGAGGGAGTGGAGGAGGTGGAGGGAGTGGAGGAAGTGGAGGAGGTGGTGGAAGTTGAGGAGCAGGAGGTGGAGGAAGTTTAGGAGCAGGAGGTGGAGGAGGAGGTGGAGGGAGTGGAGGAGGTGGAGGATGAGGAGCCTAATTTTTGGGGTGGGTTCGAGGCCTTGTCCTACTTTTCAAGAGCCACAGGACCCTGAAACATCGGACTCCATCAAGGAAGTCAATACTGTTTCATGAGTTTAGAGTTTACATCTATTTTTAATGCGTTCAAATATCTTTATATTTATAGAACATTTTATTTTGAGTTGGGCCGGCAGTTTGTTTTAATTTCCGACAGATGGCAGCTAAGTTTTAAACATAATAAAATTTGTTGGATTATTCTAATATATCGTAAATAATAAGTTATTTATCTATTATTATTGCATTTAAACATATTTACATTTACAGAATTGGTAAAACCCTTCAATTTGATAACCTATCACTTTGTATTAGAACATTTTCAACTAATAGACCCGCTACTGGTTTCACTTTAAATTTTTATAAATGATAATACCTACTTTTACCCTTTCGTCCAGCTATGCCCCTAGGCAGAATAATCCTGGATGTAAATTTTTGGAGTATCCAGCTATACCCCTAGGCAGAATAATCCTGTATGCAAATTTTTGGAGTATCCAGCTATACCCCTAGGCAGAATAATCCTGGATGTAAATTTTTGGAGTATCCAGCTATACCCCTAGGCAGAATAATCCTGGATGTAAATTTTTGGAGTATTCAGCTATACCCCTAGGCAGAATAATCCTGGATGTAAGTTTTTGGAGTATCCAGCTATACCCCTAGGCAGAATAATCCTGGATGTAAATTTTTGGAGTATCCAGCTATACCCCTAGGCAGAATAATCCTGGATGTAAATTTTTGGAGTATCCAGCTATACCCCTAGGCAGAATAATCCTGGATGTAAATTTTTGGAGTATTCAGCTATACCCCTAGGCAGAATAATCCTGGATGTCAATTTTTGGAGTATCCAGCTATACCCCTAGGCAGAATAATCCTGGATGTAAATTTTTGGAGTATCCAGCTATACCCCTAGGCAGAATAATCCTGGATGTAAATTTTTGGAGTATCCAGCTATACCCCTAGGCAGAATAATCCTGGATGTAAATTTTTGGAGTATCCAGCTATACCCCTAGGCAGAATAATCCTGGATGTAAATTTTTGGAGTATCCAGCTATACCCTAGGCACAATAATCCTGGATGTAAATTTTTGGAGTATCCAGCTATACCCCTAGGCACAATAATCCTGGATGTAAATTTTTGGAGTATCCAGCTATACCCCTAGGCAGAATAATCCTGGATGTAAATTTTTGGAGTATCCAGCTATACCCCTAGGCAGAATAATCCCTGGATGTAAATTTTTGGAGTATCCAGCTATACCCCTAGGCAGAATAATCCTGGATGTAAATTTTTGGAGTATCCAGCTATACCCCTAGGCAGAATAATCCTGGATGTAAATTTTTGGAGTATCCAGCTATACCCCTAGGCACAATAATCCTGGATGTAAATTTTTGGAGTATCCAGCTATACCCCTAGGCAGAATAATCCTGGATGTAAATTTTTGGAGTATCCAGCTATACCCCTAGGCAGAATAATCCTGGATGTAAATTTTTGGAGTATCCAGCTATACCCCTAGGCAGAATAATCCTGGATGTAAATTTTTGGAGTATCCAGCTATACCCCTAGGCACAATAATCCTGGATGTAAATTTTTGGAGTATCCAGCTATACCCCTAGGCAGAATAATCCTGTATGCAAATTTTTGGAGTATCCAGCTATACCCCTAGGCAGAATAATCCTGGATGTAAATTTTTGGAGTATCCAGCTATACCCCTAGGCAGAATAATCCTGGATGTAAATTTTTGGAGTATCCAGCTATACCCCTAGGCAGAATAATCCTGGATGTAAATTTTTGGAGTATCCAGCTATACCCCTAGGCAGAATAATCCTGTATGCAAATTTTTGGAGTATCCAGCTATACCCCTAGGCAGAATAATCCTGGATGTAAATTTTTGGAGTATCCAGCTATACCCCTAGGCAGAATAATCCTGTATGCAAATTTTTGAAGTATCCAGCTATACCCCTAGGCAGAATAATCCTGGATGTAAATTTTTGAGTATCCAGCTATACCCCTAGGCAGAATAATCCTGTATGCAAATTTTTGGAGTATCCAGCTATACCCCTAGGCAGAATAATCCTGGATGTAAATTTTTGGAGTATCCAGCTATACCCCTAGGCAGAATAATCCTGTATGCAAATTTTTGGAGTATCCAGTTATACCCCTAGGCAGAATAATCCTGGATGTAAATTTTTGGAGTATCCAGCTATACCCCTAGGCAGAATAATCCTGTATGCAAATTTTTGGAGTATCCAGCTATACCCCTAGGCAGAATAATCCTGGATGTAAATTTTTGGAGTATCCAGCTATACCCCTAGGCAGAATAATCCTGGATGTAAATTTTTGGAGTATCCAGCTATACCCCTAGGCAGAATAATCCTGGATGTAAATTTTTGGAGTATCCAGCTATACCCCTAGGCAGAATAATCCTGGATGTAAATTTTTGGAGTATCCAGCTATACCCCTAGGCAGAATAATCCTGGATGTAGATTTTTGGAGTATCCAGCTATACCCCTAGGCACAATAATCCTGGATGTAAATTTTTGGAGTATCCAGCTATACCCCTAGGCAGAATAATCCTGTATGCAAATTTTTGGAGTATCCAGCTATACCCCTAGGCAGAATAATCCTGGATGTAAATTTTTGGAGTATCCAGCTATACCCCTAGGCAGAATAATCCTGGATGTAAATTTTTGGAGTATCCAGCTATACCCCTAGGCAGAATAATCCTGGATGTAAATTTTTGGAGTATCCAGCTATACCCCTAGGCAGAATAATCCTGGATGTAAATTTTTGGAGTGGGTTCGAGGCTTTGTCCTTGAACCCCAAAATCTAAACGCTACCTCTCAACAACCACAGGACCCTGAAACATCGGACTCCAATCAAGGAAGTCAACACCGTTTCATGAGTTTAGAGTTTACATCTATTCTTAATGCGTTTGAATGTCTTTATATTTATAGAATTAGTAAAACACTTCAATTTGATAACCTAGCATTTCGTATCAGAATATTTTTCAACTAATAGACCACCTACTGACTTCACGCACAATTTTTATAAATAATACTACCTACTCTCGCTCATTATTACGTGAATATTGGGGTCCCCCCCCCGGACGAGAAGAATGACCTCACAATTTTTTTATAAATGGTGATACCTACTTTCGTTCATCAGGATGTCGGTAGCGGGTATCTCCTCCGGACGAGAAGAATAACCCCACAATTTTAACACACTATTTACATTTACAGAATTGGTAGAAAGCTTCAATTTGATAAGCTAGCATATCGTATCAGAATATTTTCAACTAATGTACCAGCTACTGCCTTAACGTACAATTTTTATAAATAATAATACCTACTTTTGCTCTTTGTTTCGTGCACACTCCGGGTAAAGGATACCTGGATGTAATTTTTTGCAGTGGGTTCGAGGCTTTGTCTTTGAACCCCAAAATCTGAACGCTACTTTTCAAGAGGAACACAATAGCGTGCAAAGTGAGAGCCGCTGCAACGCTGTAAAAAGGTTTCCGCTTAAAATGGATTCCCTGTGTAAAGAACCCACCATTTAAAATAAAGATGTCTCAAGAACTAAAAAACATAACCTTATCAAGATTGGTATCAAACTAACATAAATTCATAAGCTGTACAATAACATAATTAAAATGTGAATCTAATAGCATAATCACAATCTTCTAATACTCGTTAATAAAATACCAATTATCGAAAGATTAAATCCGGCCATTAATCAGTGGGAAACCCTTTAAACTAGAGTGACAGCATCGGTCCCCACGTGACATCAACCTCAAAGATAAGTATTGTTTCAAATCACTCCAGATGGAGGTAAGTCACCAGGTCCACCAGACCTGCGGCATACAGCTGGAAGTCTCTAGATGACTCAATGCCAGTGACAGAAAAACCCGGGTAAGGATTGGGAATAAACTTGACAACGCCATAGGGGTGTTATCTAAAAATACTCGAAAATAATTCCATTGAAAATACATCCACTGTGGTCAGTTAAGTCCAAAGGTAGCCAATCAGAAACATTGTAAGAACAATCTTTGCAGGCGTTCCCGAGGGATGAATTATCTGGAAGGAGGAAACATATCCTATTTAAGGACAGGTTGTAATAATTCGGGACACAACTGTCTCACACTGTTTTTGTTTTCTTTCTGTTATAAACTGCGCATAATATGCTCTGACGTCACAATGATGACGAATGTATGACGTATTGTATCTAAGGTTTGTATTGTAATGCAGCTCCTATACAAAGTTTATTAGCAAACATATCTATATAAGGTTTATATATTCTATAACTAAACAACTGATGAAAGCCTTTATAGGCAATTTTCATTAATAAAAAATCCATCGACCCCGGCCCGGTTTGAACCCGCGGGACCTGAGGCAAGGAACATACTCACTTGTTCATCTCGGCCGACAATATGGAGAAATGGTAGAATTCAATTTGTAGCTGGAGGAAAACCTGCCCAAGCTCCGTTTCGTCCGCCACGACCCGCTAGGAGTGATTGAGATTCGATCTCGAGACCACAGCGATGATAGGCGAATGTCAAACTGCTTGCGTCACGGAGCCGCCAAAATTATGAAGTATTAATAAATATTCACATTAATATATTTAATATTATGTGCTTAAAATGTAATAAAGTATGTTTTAATGACAGCTCCCGATTTGTGTCCAATTTGTTGAAATATTTGTTCCGAACTCTTTACTGCAGCTACTTGATTAAAAACATGAAGATAGTTTCCATGGTTACCGCTGTATTATTATAGGTTAATGTGTTTATTGCAATGAGAATCACAATGCCACCGGGATATGTAATGACCAGAGCGAGGATTTTTATGAAAATTCATGTTTTAAACTGTCAGAGAGCACTGAGACAAATTATCTTTACATTTTATGATGTGTAGAATCAAATAAGACCTAACATATTTTTTCATATTTCATAATATTTTGGAAAAATGTTCATATTTCAGTAAACATTTAATATTCCCTCATATTTTTTCAAAATTAGATAAAACACTACTTGAAAACATTATTATACGCTGATGACCAGGTAATAATAGCAAATACAGAAGACGAACTTCAAAGGAATATTTTTAAACTACATAATATATGTGAACAATATAATCTCAAAATATCCATAGAAAAAACTAAGGTAATGGCATTCCAAGGGAAAAATCAAATCAGATCGAAAATAGTAGTAGGAAACAAAATCGTAGAACAGGTGAACCATCTCAATTATCTAGGATGTGACATTTCATTTAATTATGATAATGATATAAATAATAAAATAGAAAAATTCCAGGGAATATGTGGTACGATAAAACGAACACTACATAATAAAACAACAAGAGAGACCCAATTGAAATTTTATAAAACGTTGGCAGTACCGGAACTGCTCTATGGATCAGAAGCCTGGATACATAAAAAACAAGATCTAAGTAGGATAACGGCGGCAGAAATGAAATTTTTGAGATCTGTTAAAGGGTGCACTAAGGAAGACAGAATCAAGAACACAGAAATAAGACAGGAACTTGAAATATTTGCAATAACAGATAAAATAGATACATATAGACAAAAATGGACGCAACACATAGACAGAATGAATGAAGATAGATATCCAAAACAAATAACAAAATACAAACCTAAAGGCACCACTGCCTTCTATGTAGGCTATAGTACGTACCTTGTATATAAAAAAAAATATCCAATATGTAGTGTTAATATACATTATACGAAACAATAACTGCATTTTAAATTAATTTAACTTCATTTGAAACAGTATAACATAGTAGTTCGCAGTATAGTCCGCGGTGGACTAGTGGTTATGCTCCTTGCCTCTGGTCCCAAGGATCGCGGGTTCAAACCCGGCCGGGGTCAACGGATTTTTTAGGACGGAAAAATCCAAGAAGGAAGTCGTCCGGGAGGAACTTTAAGCCACGGGTCCCGAGTCTGAAGATTTTCAGGCTCGTAAAAAATCCTTAAGCCTGACTGAAAAGGCCTCTAAGCAAAATTTACCGAATTTTTCCGTCCTAGTACTACCTTGGTTTCCTAGATGTCAGTATGAGGCGGAACGCTGACCACGTACCACTCAAAATGACATCTATACGAAAACAAGTGTAACTAAATTAGTATGGTTCAAATTCTTCGCTGCAGGGGGATGGCGCCTAAATCTCTGTAAAGGGAAAACATGGGCTTACAAAAAAAAAACAATAAATACGTATTTGCGGCCATTTTATCACTGGTTGATGTCACGGCCTCCTGTAGTCTCAACTAATAAACATTTCCCACATTGTTAACGAGAGATGAACAGACAGGTGAATGGAGAAGACTGCATAACAGTGAACTACATGGTCTTTATAGGAAGCCAGATATAATAAGAACAGTTAAGTCTCGTAGACTGCGATGGGCAGGACATGTGGCACGAATGGGGAATAAAAGACGTCCATGGAATCTTCTTGTAGACAAACCAGAGGGAAAACGCTCATTTGGTAGACCAATAATGAGGTGGGAGAATAACATTAACTGTGATTTGAGGGAAGTAGATTACACAGAGAATGATTGGAAAACATTAGCTCAGGATAGGAATGTGTGGAGAGCTTATGTCCGCGCGGCCATGAACCTACGGGTTCGATAGTGGCAGTGAGTTTTAGTTAACGTTAGTCAATTGTTTATAATGAACGCAAATATTTCCAACAAAGATGTTATTATTTTACCATTATTTTTTAATTAAATAAAAATAAAACTTACAGTTTTATTTGATTTTCATATTTATTAAGATATAATTCAGTGACAGCCGTTTCTGTACACTGTACCTTCTTCAGACATGTTAACAAATTATGAATTGTGTTCCAACTGATCTAAGCAACAATACAACAATAATTTATTTAATTTTTTTAATTTAACAAGGCCGATTCATTCAAATCACGTTGAGAATTGAATTTATTACTACTTTTCAATTGATTTATTTTCTTCTTCTTCTTCTTCCTTTCAAGTATTAGGCCAAGGCCTGTTACGATCCTATAGAAAATTTTCCCTTATTTAATTAATAAATACGGATTTTTATCAAGTAAACACCAACTCAATTGATTACTATTAATTATTGTTTTGAAAACACCATCGCGCAAAAAATAACGTATAACGCACGTTTGTGAAGTGTTTTTACAGAATCTCGGACATTAAAAACCTCGATATCGCTCGGTTATTAAACATTTCCTCGCTTCTGTAAAAAGCACTTCCCAACCTTGCATCGTAATATCTTTAAAACCTGA